>VSDK01026443.1:88597-133431 GCA_009767595.1 Symbiodinium kawagutii | reverse complement strand
TTGTTGTTGTTGTTGTCGTTGTTGTTGTTGTTGTCGTTGTCGTTGTCGTTGTCGTTGTCGTTGTTGTTGTTGTTGTCGTTGTTGTTGTTGTTGTTGTTACTTCTCACTGTCGATCACCATTATTAAGACTTATTCACCCTCATCAACCCCATCATTAACCCCATGATTAACCCCATCATTAACCCCACTATTTGTTACTTATCCCGCTCCCTATGAATCAACATGATTAAGCCCTCATTAACCCCATTATTAACCCCACAACCTCATTAACCTTATCCCACAATTTGGGCCTATGAGTAAGGCTTATTGACCACCATTAACCCCATCATTAACCCCGTTGCGAACCCCACTATTAAGGCTTATTACCAGCCATGAACCACCAACTGCTGCTCCAAGTCGCGGCTTCCATCTCCGCCGCCGAATCTCCCAGCACGACTGGCGAGCACCGTCATTGCAAGCGTGCCATGGGAACGGAACCCCCAGGGATGGTCATGCGATGGGGGTTGCCTAACAGGCTGGTACCCCAAGAAATGGTTGACTAACAACACTATAGATCGTGGTTTTTGTTTGTAGACAATGACTAATATGGGATGGTTTATTGTTTATAGACAATGGTTTACTACTATAAATGATTCATATGGGATGGTTTATTCTTTAGAGACAATGATTAGTATGGGATGATAACTGGGGGGGGTCCCATATAGCTTTAGAAACATCCATCTGGTTCCAGCGGTTGCTAGCAATTCATGGTGGTGTAGTCATGGTGATTTCTCAAGCCACAGGGGAATCCCAGAGTTATGGTCGGTTTATTGCCATAAATGGCGAAGATAACTGAGGGTACCCCTATGACTTGAGAAACACCCAAATCATGGTTGAATCGGGATTGTTGAAGCTTCAGTAGCAGCTATGTTTGTTTGCAAATATTGATGGTACCAAACACCAAGAGCTGGGAATATGCCATAGCTATATTGGTGGACACAACAATAACGAAGAAGCAGCAGCAGCAACAACAACAAAAACAACAACAACTCCAAATACAACTATATCATCCCACCCACCATGACCACTGGGTGCAAAGCTTTACAACCATTAACAAGATTTCACAAGCATCAAGGTGCAACCAAGAATAACCAAGCGTGATACCAATGGAACAAAGTCCTTGGAGGGTGACCCATGCTCACCAAATGCTGCACCACGGATTCTGCGCACAAAATCCAAAATGCAACCCCCAAGCAAATAGTTTCCCATGAGAATTACTAATAGTTTCCAAAACGATATTGTTTCCCTATCCGGACCAAATGAGTTTCCACCAAACCGCTACCCTTCCGAGACAAACAAATCCATCCCACACCATACGTCCAGGTCCCGGTGAGTCTCAGTTAGCTGCGGCTCCGTCGCCTAGGTGCATCCCTCCGGGCGACAGGGCGGTGGATTGCCAAGGCGATATCACCTGCGCCGAGGCGGTGAGATCCAGAGCTGTCGGTGTGGGCTCAAGGTATCTGCATGTTGGCCATGGTCACCACCTGCAGGTTCTGGTGGTTGTAGCTATAAATGGTGGTAGCTCATGGTATGACCACCATACACACATTTTGATGTTGCTACAACTACCGACCTTGATGGTGTGCCTAAGCAACCTGAGATCGCTGATTGGTGGTAACTCATGGTAAACTCTTGTTCAGGGGGGCTACAATAGTTGCGCAATGGCTTGTATGGTTCATGATGATTAAGGGTTGGTAAAAGTCAGTGATGGCAGATCGAGTTGTTGATGGACCAGCTGCTAGTGTTGCCGTGATAGCTGGTGATTTACCATCAAACATGATCGGAGGAGTTTAGAAGGATTTTCCATTTTGACAGGAGTCAAGGATTTGACATTCATCGACTTGCAAATGGATCTCAGAAAATTGAGCAGCAAAGGAGTCATTGCTTGTCTTGGAAGGCATCATTCGAACTAAACTGCATGCCTGGTCGCAGAGCCCGCCTGTCGTAAAACGGAGGCGATGCCAACATTGCTCTGCTTTTTACAGTTTTGGAGTGACAAAGTCACGGGCTCCATGGCGACTTATCGTTAGTGGTGGCAAATGATGGTTTTTACACGATGGCTATTACTGGTTTACGATATTGATAGTCAAACACTAAGTGGATACCGCTTTTGGATAGACCAACCTATTGGAGCACAATTGATGGTTAAACAATCATGATTGACCATCTGGTGATTTCTCAAGTTATAGGTGTGCCCCAAAATCATTTTTTTTTTCGTGATTTATGGTAATAGACCAAACATATTGGTACATTCCCTAAATGACCGCTTTCAATTCCGTTGTCAATAACCATTATCAACCATTCTTAACGACTATAACCCAACCATAACTTTGGGGGTCCCAAATTGGCTTGACAAACTATAGTTCGTATATCCCCTATTGTTGTTGATTAACCAACCACCACTCTGGGGGATCCCATCCATCTTTCTAAGAAACTGCCATCACTATCACCCTTGGGCTTCATCACCAGCCATCACAACTGTGGGTTATCAAGTGATTAGCCATAACTTAGTTCATCATTGGCCATCACTTGGTTCATCACTTTGGGTTCATCATTACCCAAAAGGCCTTTCATCATAAGGGTTAACCCCCACAAAGCTCTCCTCATGTGAAAGGCCTCGCCTCGCGAAAGGCCTCCCGCTTCCATGCGAACACGTCCCCCGGCCAACTCTGCTCCTTGGGTCACGCAACGTGGCTCCAAGGCTGTGGTTCGGCACTGAGATATGCTTGGTGAAGGGTGGCTAATGATGGTGAAGGAACCTCAGCTGAGTTAATGATGCTTAGTAGTGGCTAATGATGGTTCATGATGGTTCATAGTGGCCGCGAATCCAGGTCCAGCACGGTTTATGCATGCTTAAAGCGAGAGGGTACTCCTCGTACTCATGGATATTGAGTTTAATAGAGAAATGAAGCAGCAAATGACCAACCACCGGCATCAGTGAAAGATGGCTTGCCAACAGGATCACAAAATTGTCACAATTTGGTCCTCAGAACACAATCAGTTCTGAGAATAGATTGCAGCACGGCTCCGAAAATCCACGTGTTCAATAGAAAACTAACGAATGCTGATGCGTACCCGACTCTCTACAAGACTGCAAACCAGAAACTGATTGGAGAAACAGCTGAGCTTGCAGGTTTGGGGCAGTTGAGAAAGTTTCTGTGATTGGCCTGACGGTTCAAGGAAAAGCTCTCTGGTCAACATCTGGGGATGCCCCCCAGCCACCAAGAGGGAGCCTTCCGGTGGGTGGTCAATCTTTTTCAGAGTTCCCCATGCACAAATACATTTTCTGAGGTGCTTAGGGTATACCACCATCGCGGGACGTCCACTCCATCACTACTACCGTAGGTCGGGAAGCCAAGATCAGCAGCTGCAAATGCCCCCTTTCCCCGATGCTTTTGATGTCTCAATGCTTGCGATTCTTCGAGGACTCTAGGGGTAAGTGGCTTCAACTAGGGAGGAAGTGGCACCAAACCACCACAGTTGACATATCTTCACATGCACTTTTCAAGCCCAGTGACAAACAGCTTTCGCGCTGAAATGACTTTGACTCGAGACCTGAAACGAAGCAGATTGGTGCTCCGGGGCCGGAGGTGCAGGCGAAACGGCAATGGCATTGATGGCCCCCAATTTCGCTGCTTTGATGGTGAAAACATGGGGATGGTTGGGGGGTACCACGGGTACAACCATTCCGATATGACCCCAAGAGTGGCTTCGTCCACCGCATCGCCAAATTTGATAGTTTCCCCTTACCCACTCTGAATAGTGACGTCATGAGTCTGTCCCCAAACTCGGAGATCTCCCCAAAACCATCCTGAAATGCCCAACTATGTATACATGGATAATTTGGATCACCAATTCTATCCACCAGGATATGACTATCCACGAGGCACCCATGGGTTCGCCCTCGCGATTCGTTGTCATTGCTGGATTTGCCAACGGGAAGTCGACCGGTGCGTCACGTCACGTCACTAGTCACGTCGTCCCTGTCCGCTGTGTGGCGCACAGCAGAGGTAGCACGCGAGGCAAGAAGCGGCGGGTACTCTCGGTCACCCACAACCTGAGACAGGAGATGCCCTGAGGGTTCGTGGGTACAAGGTGGGGCGGTGACCCCACTGGTGATGAAGTCCACATCTTTCGGGGACCACGGAAATACTCATGCTGCACAGTCTAGCAAAGTAACCAGCTGATAATTCTTGGCCAGAACATGCCACAACCATATTCAGGGATTGTTATTGTTCACTTTGTTCGCCGCAGAACAAGTGCATTGGCCTGCAAACCCACAAATTGCCTGGAGGTTTCTCTTAAAGCCTATCACTCATTGTGTGAGCCACATCTCCTCCAAGTTGCATTGCTTCCCCGGATTGTTGGCTAACAATGACTTTCATGTTTACACATCCCCCTGAGAACTTGCTATGCACCAAGACTCTCTAGAAAGGTTCACCCAGGACCAATAATGGTTGATTAATAGGGGCGAAGCCCCCCAAAAGTTCTGGTTTCCTGCTGGTGACTTCTTTCAACAACCCCAACTTGGCTCATCTTCATCCATGTGACCAAATGACCTCGCGTCTTTCAACAACCGAACTTGGCTCATCTTCATCTGACCAGGTGACCTCTCCTCCCAATGGGAGCTGAACCAAGGCTGAGCTCCCGTCTGATCGGCATTGGTCACGATAATCGTCTCTCCGAGTCGCATGGATGTTGTCAGAACCTGGCGGCCATGGTGTACCACCCAGCTGCGCTGGTTTCGGATCGGAGCGTCATGTGCTACCGGATCGTGCGCCTTTTCAACAATACATGGGATTGCAAATTCAAAGTATGCATAGAAAGATATAGAAACATAAAGATAGAAACACATAGAAACATACAGAAATACCATTTCCAACCGGTTGTGAGAATCCCTGGGAACAACCTCAGGACTTCACGCCCTCATAACCTCATGTGCCCTGCTCCGAAACAACTGGTGTCTGCTCGAAAGACTTGCTCTCTGGGAAGTAACTTAGCTGTACCATTTCTTGGTGGTGATCGTGATTTACCTCTGAACAATGATGCTGTTGACTTGCAAGTCCAGAGTCAAAGGTTTCCGGCATGAACGGTGCTTTCCCAAAAGTATACAGAACAAGTCAGCTTTTGGCAGCTTTGTTGTTAGCGTCTATTGTTTTTCGCTGTTCCTACGGTTCATCACAACCAACAAGTGTGTATGTGTGTGCGTGCATATATATATATATATACATGTTTGTTTATTTATCTATTTACACGCAAATATTTAGAGGTATATGCACTATGCACATTTGCATATGCGTATATATGTATGCATGCATATCAAATCAACGTGTCTTATGTATAATTGCAAATCTATATACATATACATGTGTATGTGTATTGAGATCTTTATGTATATATATATATATATACTTATGTACTTGTACTTGTTAATCTGTATACCTAAACCTCTCTTACATATAAAAAGACATATAAAAAGACATATACAGAGAGAAACCTCTAAAATGGATTATCCATTCAGATCTCCGGATTCTCAAAAATCCACTAAAAGACATTTAAAAAAGATTGTATATTTTCCCGCATTTTCTTACATATGGCTATGGGTCTATGGGTCAATATTAACCGACCAATTTTTGATGGGGGCTAAGTTCACCAACAATCATAGGGAAAACAATAGCTAATGATGGGGAACCACGGGGGACTAAGGGTGAACTGATCCACAGCCACATGCCTCGCTATCTTCTCCCTCGCTGTGGATTCGCTGTGCATTCCAACTGGACGAGCAGTGCGGCGCCTGCTCCACCAAGGCTTCCAGCTGGACGAAGTGCTGTGGCCTGACGCCGGCAATGCGGCGCTGGTGCAACGCCCCGTGCCGGGACCCGTGACCCTGGGACCCTGCCACGAATGGATACCAAGCGGAGCCACGAAACGCCACGAAGGGTTCAGCTTCACCAGGATCCATTAGGCGAGCCATGGTTCAATGGTTCATTCAACTCAACTATGAATGGTTTGGTGAAGCAATGCTTCGACTAAATATGGTTTGTTGTGCGGTTGATTAACTGCAAATCATCAACTATTCGCTACCATTGGTTGACCAGTGTGGAGCTTGATGGTTGTTTGCCCATCAATGGTACCATCAGTTGCTGTTAATTAAGCAGCAAATTCAACAACCATTTACCTACCATGAACTGGTTTGCCATCAATTTACCATCAACTAGTTCACCTGCAAACAACCATCACCAGCCAAGTTACAGCGTGGCGTTTTGAAGCGCTATACTGGAACGATCCCATGACCAAAGCTGTTTCGCTCTCAAAGTTCATGACCATTTTGGGGTGATCAATCTGACATCCCCAACTGGGGCGAATTGCAATTCTAATCAGGAAACCAACCAGCACATCATGTATGGACCTCCCCGTTTCAAGGTGAGTGTGTAAACCTTGCGATCTGCCCCAGTCGTCACGTTCTGATCCCTCATGGCCCTTGGGTGGTCTAAATAGGATGTGAGTTGAAAGTAGATCCCCAACCATACAATGATTATCATTTTCAGTGGGGAACTGGAAACCTTCGGGAAGAACAGCCTGCGGGGCAGAACTTGCCCAATTTGAGTAGCACACTGAGAGTTGCCAGCATTCAGAGCTGAACTGCACATCAATGTGTCATCCTCAGTCGCGGCACGGATGTTGACCCGCTACCCCGTGATAGAACTGAAAACTTGAGGAGAACCAGGTACATCTACCAATCTATGTTTTGAAGTAGGATATGTTTTGATAGATGCTAAATGCTAGGGCCATCACCTACAATGATGATCTGGTCCGCCCTTGCAAATGCCATTTTGCCATCGGCCTTGTTGCACCCCAACAAGCTCCAGAACTCTGCCACATGCAATGGTCAAAGCCCCCATGTCTCCCGGCCCAGTCGAAAATCAGCAAAGTGGAGGGCTTCGGCATGCCTCAGCATCCCGGCGACGCAACCAATTCTTGCTAAACAAACCGTTGAAGGACGAAAGGCTGCACTTGTTGGCATATCCACCGCCTGGTTGTGAAGTAAACCTTCTGCATTTTACCCAGCAGAGGATTTTTGCCCATTAACCCTTGGCAAAATCAAACATCTTGGAAAATTGGGACATGAAAAGTCACAGCTTGACAATTCTGTTATGTTCTGTTCACTTGTTGGGTTATCTTGCTTCACTAGGTGTTGGGTCGGTCGGTGCTCACTTCTGAGTTGGAAGAGTATGCGGGTGTGTGTGTGTGTGTGTGCAAAAAGGAACATACCCACCTGTACCCTCGTCAATACATATCTACATACAGTTGCATACATCTGCGTACGATGTATGCACATTTTATATAAAATGCCAAGAACATGCAGAAAAATATAGATTCTGGATGAATACATACATATATCATCAAGAACAAGCCTCCTTTGCCAGCCCCCCGAGGGTCCAACTCGCAGGTGGAGACAATGGGCTGCCAAGGGAAGGATATCGAAAGCTTTCAGCTGTGCCTTGGCAACGCCATGGCGCCGCAGCCACCGGCGTGGTGAGTTACAGCCACCTGTCGCGTACTTTGCCGGTGATGCTGGGTATCAGTATGATATTTAACACTGGTTTTCAGTATGACAACCATTGTGGTAG
This sequence comes from Symbiodinium kawagutii, assembly GCA_009767595.1. NCBI lineage: Eukaryota > Dinophyceae > Suessiales > Symbiodiniaceae > Symbiodinium > Symbiodinium kawagutii. The sequence goes on along the minus strand of VSDK01026443.1, from coordinate 125,761 downwards.
TATGATTATCAACCATATCAACCAGTATGTCATAATAGTATGACACTGATATCAGCCAGTAGTGGTTTGCATGATAGTTAATACTGGTTGATGATGATCAACGGTTGCATAATAAAAGCTAGAGGTGAATCATTGAATTCATGAATTTGCAATAATCATGCACCATTATGTATGGCAAATAGGGACGGAAAATTACAACACATGTATGAATAATTAAGTATTCAATGAATCATATAGATTTAAACATAGAATATAAGCATGGATCCATGGAAATTCAGCTCATGCAAGGTCTGACCCGGAAGGCACCGGGTCCCTAGCGCCCCCGTTCCGAGGCTCCCCACTGGCTGTGGACAAGGTATCCAACCCCCGGTCTGGGCTGAGCCGCCCAAAACGTGACCTGCAGCGTCGTGACAGGCAGTGTGGTACATCTCAGCAGTCAGTTTGTTTGTGAGCAGGTAGCTAGAGTGACCAGTGACCAGTAGTTAGTTTGTTTGTGGTACATCTCAGTGACCAGTCAGTAGCTATATAGAGTTTTGTCGACCATGGCTGGCACACTAGTTGCAAACCAACTTGTGTAACTGGGGGCATTGAAAGTAAGAATAAAGGCTCAATGATCATGATGGGACCCAGATAGGTCCTATATGTCACCACAGCTTCTCACTCTTTACATAGTGGGAGAACCACACACTTTGACAGAACCAATGTTCCAGCAAGCACAGATATGGCTATTGGTGAAAAAAGAAGACCCTGAATGATCGTCCGACTTCAGATTGTTCCATAGGTATTGGACACATCCCATCCTCTATTGAACGACTGTATGAACGACTATGGGCCCCGTAACATGATGTCTACCTAATGCACATCCATCGAACGGGTCTTGTACGGACTTGGTGTTGGGCCGGAATTGAAGGTATTGAAGGGCCCTCGAACCAGCATGGAACAGAAGTCCTCTGAACAATTACATGCAACTCTGCCACACTTCTACACACAACCCGACCCCCACATTTGCTGGCTGGTCGTCTCTCTCAAACGCTTCAAGTCCATTTATTGTGTTCTTTGCAATTTACAATTTCCAATCCAATTACATTCTTGGTCGCAGAATCTGGTCGGAGATGTTTGCATCCCCCCCCTCCCCTTGGCACACATCCATATACTAGCTGATTCATCTCGTCATACTGTCTGTCCAGATCCCACATTGTTTGTTGGCCCACAATATCACCCTGAAGATGTGGCTAATCAGCATCACAAAGTGGGAGGTGCGGCTGGGTTCATGTCATCCTGCGACCACTGGGGACCCCACTTTGAGTGAAACGGCTCATCAAATGGATCTCGGCCTCAGGAAGCAGAAAATTTGTCAGCTGATTTCTTCACGTGGTGCAGCTATGCAGTTAATGGTGAATAGGACATACTTATGCAATGCTCTGTGTAAATAAGCAACATCTATGGTTTAAAGGTCATCTTGTATATAGATTGAATGCAGGTCCCGATCTGCGTATATTCATGCATATACATTCAAGCTTTAAGCGGGGGTTGCATCAAACAACTCTCACAAATCAAATGATCGTACCGATAAAATATTCTCCCTGATGGACAGTCCTGAAGGAGTCTTCAATGAGTCATCCTGAATTGCGAGGATAGAAGCCAGGAACCCATTGATTTCCCGAATAATCTTCTACACGATGGAGTCTGGCATGGTGGTCGCTGCAAGCCTCTAGCGTGAAGGCTCATTCATCAACCGTTATACAGTGGAAAGTACTGCTTGGAGATTGGAGAAAAAGTGATTGCTGTTCATGGTTGGTACTGCTGCTGTTGGTGCCGTTGTTGCTGTTAGTATTGCTTTTGTTGTCGTTGGCCCGTTGACTAGATCCCTCTTTTTTCTGCTGGTACAGTCCAGTTGCTGTTGTACTTGTAGCTGTTGCTCTTCACTATCCCAATCGCAATGATCATCAAATCATCAACTCAAATCAACCACATGTGACATTCCATCATTCACAGGCCTTTGGTTCTATCCCCTCGCTGTTGCTAATCAATCCCTATGGCCCCATGGTGATCCAACTCAGGTCCCTTCGGCCGGCGCCCCGGCCGAATGCCAAGGCTTGGAAGGAAGGTCCCATCAGCGAAGTGTCGCTGGAACGATCCAGGCCTGACAAAGTGGCGGCCATGACAATGGCTATGGCTATGGCTATGGTTATAACCATTACATCAAGAATAAATTATCACCATATATGAATTAACTATCACCAATCAACATTAATGGTATGGTTATTGAAATTATAGTTGGCCAAGCAACCACTATATGATGACTAGATCAACAACTACCATTTGTAATTAACCACTTATAATGATGGTTAATAAAGCGGGGAAAAATAAGCAACAACAATAGGGGATATACCAACTATCTTTTTGGGGGTTCTCACGCCACTTTGGGAACCCCTGGAGATATGGTTGGTTTATTACCAACAATGGTAAATAAACTGGATGATAACTGGGGGTACCCCAAACTGACTTGAGAAACTACTATATAGTTGATATATCCCCTATTGTGTTTGTTTATTATCCCCTATCATTAACCATCATTACCGGTCCTTGCTGCCAAATGGTTTTATAGCACTAACAACGCTTAAAAGCATCGCTTGAAAGCACCGACTGATTGAACAATGGTGAAAAGCAACGGTTGCAGGTGAAAGCAATGGTTGGTAATGAAGAATGCTCGATAACAATGGTTGATGGTTAGCTACTAATGGTTGGTTAATGCTTGTTTAGCTACTAATGACGGATAATGCCATGGTTGATGCTTACCCACTAATGGCTGATGACCAACGGATAATGATAGCTGTATAGTGATGATCTTAAGGGGTGATGATGGTGGATGATTAGGGTTGATGGCTATGATGAATGACCGCAACAAAGAAAGCCAACCTACCATTTGGTTCGTACTTCCTTTGCTCCCCCTTTGATGAGATGGCACTGGATACCGCTCCAACCAGTTCCCTCCCAACTACCTCTCCTGGATTCACATCAAGATCAGTCCGCGCATGGAACCATCCTCATTTTGGATGTCAATTGATCATAATTATCAAGAATAAGGAACCATAGGAATAGGGAACCATAGTCAAACGGCTTCTAAACCACGGAATCTAACCAGGGGGGTACCACAACCTGGTTGCCAGTTGTGGATCTACTGTTTCATATCACCCGTTCATGTATTATGATAAACTCAGATTGTAACATCACATAACTTGTCAGGCTTGGTTCACCAACCATAACTTGGGGGTCCCGTATTTTTACAAACCACCACATGGAGGTTTCTCAAAATAGGTGACCCCCAAAAAAGGTTGGTTAAATAGCATAAACGGTTGCTTAGGGATGATTTGGCTGTGGGTCAAAACCCTGTACCCCCGGTTCCCCTATCATTAACCATTGTTTTGCCTATAAATATGGTTATTAACCCCATTATTGCTGGTTAATATTGACCCATACCCATTTGGGGGTTCCCCTATTCTTACAAACCACCACATGGTTCTACCTAGTTCCACCTGTTTCCCCCCCCTTCGCCGCGCACCTGAACGAAACGCAGCCGTGGGCGTCTCCGAACGCGGAGGAGGCGGTGGCAAATCTCGCTCCCGCGCTCGATAGGAACCTGCCGGTCAGCGACTGGCCACGCCTGTATCAACCAGTGATGGTTAACCAGGGGCCTGGCAATGATTAACCCATGATGAGGTTAACCAGTGGTAAGTCGCAAATGGTTAACCAGTGGTAAATGGCAATGATTAACTAGTGGTAAATTTTCATGGTCAACCATGGCAAATTGTCAACCAGTGGTCAAAAAGTGAGCCTATACACAGGTTATATGGGACACAAAAGCTGGCAATGATTCACCATGAGCCACTGGTTTATCATTGGAGACTAACGGATGATGACCAATGATCAACCGTTGTATCAAAACATTGTTATGATGTAGCTAGGGTTTTCCCATCGTTGGGAATCGTTGTTGCTAGCTGTAACCAGGTAGCCTTATCAACCACTGAGCGAGTATCAACGATAATAGTTGCATCTTGGTCGTATCTTTTGCTAATACTCTTAATCCAAAATAGCGAAGGATAATCCACTACCTCTAGATGGCTTACATATTGGAAATGGCAAGTTTCCGTTGCTCCCCTTTGGTTACTAGAGGGTATCCATGGCTAACACAAAGGGGTCAACAGCAAACAATAACCAACCATATTCAGCAACACAACCAAACTTGTGCCAGTCAAGAATCCCTGGTGATTGGGGAGTGTTTTGATGCCAAAACATGTAGGTAGAGCTGCCAATTTGCTCCTGATCAGGAGGCCCTCCCACTGTCCTCCAGATGGCTGTAACGTGGGTGCACGCAGCCACGGATCATCCCTGTAGGATTGACCTGGCGGCCACAACCACTGGCTATGTTGGTGACACTCGAATGTGACAGACTGGTTGTAGGTGCCTGATACATGGGGGATTAGCCACAAAGAATCAGTATCTATGCCCGATGCACATCTGCGTGTGAGTGAGTGATGCAACTGACATATCCATCATGTAATTTGAGTACCTCACGGAGCTACTGATGACTAAATACTAAGATGTGACTGGTATAACCAATGAGGGACAATCCAGATTAATATCCACTAGTGACTGGATGTGGTTTTTGGCAAGTGCATCAATGAATCCTGAAACACAACTGGGCTATGTGCATGTAGGATCAGTTCTGTGCCAAACCCTGCACGTTCCAGAAACGGTCCGCAAGTGGCTCGGAATCCCAGGCACTGAATTTCAGCACTGCTCAGCTTTCAGCCGGAATATGATTATGGGATGCTATGAGTTGATACCAACCATCCCCAAAAGCCACGGGTAAGTGATCATCCCAACATCCCAACAGTTGGACTAGTGTAGTCGTGGGATGTGAACAGCCAGGGGTAGAGAGTGTTGACGGTCATATAATCTGAGTGAATGCTTGCAGAAATGTGATGTTTGAATCCACCCTGAACTCACCTCATGCCCGTGAAGTCAGAAGACCTACCTTGCGCTCAATCATCGTCCTTTTCAAGCTCAGCTGAAGTCATCCCGCCGCCCAACGACCAGCCCCAGGTGACAAAGACCCCTGCGGATTTAACCAACCATGATTGCTGCTAGCATTCTAACAGAGGTCCATTCTGTTGTTGCGTCTACTGAAGGTCTCCATCTTGTCAACCATGAGCCAACGACCAACCACCAACCCACTCAACCCACCAACCCACCAACCAACCCACCCACCACCACGCAACGACAATACCAACACCGCGGACAACCACCACTGCTCTCGCCATTCCGCGGCCTGGAGGTGGAGGGAAGTCCATGGCTGGCCACTCGGGCGCCTCCAAAGGCGACCCAGGCGGTGTCGGCTGCGACCGTCAGTGACCATCAATCAGGTGAGATCGACCAAGGTCTTATAGTCAATAGTAGACAATGGCCTATCTATGGACAAATCATGGTCAATAGTACATGGCTTATGATGGCTTATGGACTAATAATGGTTTTTAATGGTTTATAATGCTTAGTAGTGGTTGAGAATAGGGGAACTCGCAATAATCACTAGGTACATAAGAGCATATGACTGGGTATCTGACTAAAGTCCTGGTATATACGCAGTGATTCATGGTCACCGGTATATGGTTAACGGTCACCAATGATGAGTTCGAAAATGATCACGCATTTTCAATGACAGTATGTAACCATGTTCGATAATTATTCACAGTGGTTGGTGACCATGAACGATGGTAATATCGACTGGTATTGGTCAATAGTGCAAGAATGGTCATTGATGGTGAGACATTTTAATGGTGGTGATCAACCGTCATTAAGGATGATTATCGTGATCAACCAAGAGTTGTCATGAATAAGTGGACAAGTATAGGCCATTGAGAATACTGACAATTACATTACTGCAACTATTGTCAATGAGTATTGATCATTCACAATTGTCATTGGCAATTGTTGCTTAGTGATTGATACTTGTTGGTTGTTCATTTGCCCTTACTGGTAATTGATGGTGATCGACCAACCATTCCGGACGATTCATGGTCAGCTATGTTGCTTGGCAACATCAAAACTGCTCAGTGATCGACCAACCAATCAATTTTCAATCCAGCTTCCTGAATCTACCGTCTATGGTTGCTGACCATACTCATTGCCAACTGATTAATAATAGTGACAAGTGGTTATGATGGCTCATAACGCATTGTGTTGGTGACAACCAGCTGTTGATCGTCTCTGCTGACAAATGAGTTTGTAATGTCAGCAACAAGCGACCACGGTATTGGTTGTAATGGTTGCAATCAGAATATATAACATTTTTGGTTGCATAGATAGTTGTATAGTAAACATGTGTTAAATGAATTGAAATGATCAGACTTATAGTTGTATACAGAAAAAATGACTAGACATATTTCTATATAGAAAAAAAATAAAACATTTGCAGATGTCATTTCCCCAACCCAACCATCCTTGGAGCTTCATGTGGGCACCAGCTAGCGAAGGCAGACATCGCCAGTGGGTCACCGCACGTATCTTCCACCTGGTAGGTATGGCACGTCCCTGAGAGGGGCAGCGGTGGAGGAGCTGTTCAGGGAAGTGATGCTGTTGAAGAAACAGCTGATGTAGTATGATGTAAATATAGTGGTCCATTACTGTTGACATAATCATTCTTGACAGTAGTTGATCCTAGGGCTTCACAACCAAGAATTTAGGATAGTCCATGAATGGTATACGCCAAGTGGTCGTTTCCCTTGTAAAGTGGATCATTTTGGGGAATGTTTGGGGCTACCCTGACCTATGGGCACAGCCATAGATACCTCGGGTGAACATCGAGTCGAACAGAAGCGTTGGTCACACATCCAGAACTGGGCGTTGCTTCGTGCCGACCAATCGAGCGAGATAGGCTATTCGATACGAGGCGTTACAATATATCATGGTGGGGAATGCGCCCAATTTGGAAGTTGACAACTCCATCCAAGTAGTGCCTTCTCAAATTGAGTTGGCCGCCCGATTATCCAGTTATCCATAACTTATCAACTTGAAAAACCTCAGAACGATCGCTCAAAGAACAAGAACCTCCTGCCATTCTCGACTTACAGTATCCATCGTCGGTGTGATACCTCGGCTATTGTGCTGTACTGTACTGGCTAAAACTGATCCCATCCACAGGGCCATGCCCCTTGCCCCATGGTTCTTCCGTTTTACGCCTCCCATTGTTGCCACTAGACTAGACCCTCTCAGAATTGTGTGGTACCAAAACTCCAAGCAGCAACCCAAGAAACGGAAAAAGCGATTCATGAAAAGGAAACGGAAACAAATGGTCAGGAAAACCCTGGATAATAGTCAAGACGAGTCTGACATAGTCTAATCATCAATAACCATGATGGCAAATTCACAATGATGGAGCTAATACTAAACGCCAACTCCTTTCCCCTGATGTACCTCCCCAGCCAATCCTAAAATGTCCAGTTTCTTCATTCTGAACCCGGATTTTCAGGTGTGCTTTATATTGGGGGAAGGGCTTGTTGGTCAATATCCCCTCTCATAGACCACCATCAATCATTGCTCCAGCATGAATTACCCTTTTCAAGCGCTGTTACGGTAAAGAAACGTAATCCGTCACTGTGAATCCATTGATGGCCGGGCGAATCCCATATCATTAAATACCTATCATTAAGCGTTGGATGTTCTTGACCATTCTTGGCATTATTAGCTAGCATCAACCACTATTGACCAACATTAACAATTCTTCTTAAGCACAATCAACCACTATGAACCACGATCACCAACAACTACTATCATCTATTATTAACCACAATCACTAGTAACCACCATTACGCATTATATGAACCATCATTAATCACTACTGCACCCACATACAATTCCAAAAAGCTCATCATAAATGTCGAGGCGACAACCATACCATGTGAACCATCACTAGCCAATCACAGCCATTGCTAATCATTGTATACATAGCCAAGATTAGTCACCATAAATCACCAACTATGGTCTAAACAAACCTGCACAAATCATTCATCACCACTAATGAATCACCAAAATCGGGGCATGGCCAAGGCCAGTCTCAACCCTCCACGTGGTGCATGGCCCCCTCACAAAACGCGCCGAGCAGCCCAAAGCTTCGGCCGGCCTCAGGGACAGCGATCCACAGGTTGAACCAGGGATGTTCTCAAGTCATGACGGGGAATCCTCAAGTTGTGATGGTTCATCCTGGCTTAGAATGGTGGGCATTAACAACGGAAATCTAAGCGGCCTATAGTGGTTAAGAATGGTTAATAATGCTTATTCACAAGGGAATTGTGAGCAATAATAAAGGATATACCAACTACAATGGTTGGATGATGATACTACAAATGATGAATGATGGTTCATAGTGCTTGATGATAGCTAATAATGGCAATAATGGTCAAGAACATGCAATGCTTGATGATAGTTACTGTATCTAAAAAGCACATGAACCAGCTATGAATCGGTCATTCACAAACTAGAAACCAGCTATTAACCATGATTACGTAGTCATGATGATCCATTAACATTTATCATGATTGACCATGATTAGCAATCGATCACCATCAGTTAAAAAGAATCATGGCCCATCATTGTGCAGGTTGACGATCGATAACCACCAACATCAATCAACTCGTTTGGGAAGAAAATACCACGAAACTGGTGGATACTGATGGTCAAGTTCAACCGTTAAACCCGGTTATGTACCATAAATCTGGTTAAACCTGCTGGTTAATACCACGAAGAGATTGCCATAAATCCAGGTGGATCAACCAGTTTACGGGCTTTATTCCTGCGGCCAAATCTGAGTCAAATGAAGTGGTGCAAACAATGGTTTCTCAAAACAGGAGGCCCATGGAGACCCCCCAGTTATCATCAAGTTTAACAATTTTTAAATACTTATGGCAATAAAATGCAATAAAACCATCCATAGCTTTGGGCTTCCCTAGGGTAACCCCTATGTGAGAATATCCATGGTACAGTGGGAGCCATTCTCGAACTGCAAGCGCTGGAATTTTGGACCCTGCACCTGCGACTCGGAGGGTCACTGATTTTGAAGCAAAGCCATAAGGTTACGGTCAGCCATAAGGTGATCATCAAGACTAGGTGTCACGGTTGACAAGGTTGGGTCATGGGTGCATCTTGGCACAAGCAGGCATGAAGGTGTAGTAGAAACTGCGGACACTCCTCCAGTTAAGTGGTGAAAACCCGCAGGGTCGGTCACTGTGACCCGCCGATGCTCCAAGGAATCCTAGCATTCAACGACCATGCGACCGGCCGTTGTCAACGTCGCACCTTCAAGGCTTCCCCCGCAGTGGATCTTCCCCACCAGGTCATAAACTCAACACAAGAAGGACGATGCTAAGCAGCAACAACAACAACAACAACAACAACAACAACAACAACCAAGAACAACAACAAGAAGAAGATGGCATGAAGAACCCTTTCTTGTGCTGTTTCAACCCTTTCATCTTTTGGTTGTGTATAGCCAAATGAAATCATTTCCTAATTGACCTATCTACGAAACCAACAGCCACTGCCAGCAATATCACAAGAACAGCCATGACATCGAGCCAAGCCATGAGTTCCTCAAGGCAGGTTTTGAACCACCAATATCCACCAATAATTGTGTCATGTAAGTGGTCCATGGGGAGGATGGTGAATCGTTGCGGGAGAAAGGTACATGAAAACACCAATCATCAGGAAATACCGAGCAACAAGAACGATGCAACCGATGGTTGTTGGATGTAGTTCTTGGATGATGATGATGATGATGATGATGATGATGATGACTATTATTATTATTATTGTGATGGTGATGGTGAAAGTGATGTGATGATGGTGATGATGATGATGATGATGATGATGATGATGATGATGATGATGATGATGATGATGATGATGATGATGATGATGATGATGATGATGATGATGATGATGATGATGATCCCACACCAAGAAACTTCCGAGGCCCATGCACTCAACGGTGCGGATCCCAGGGTCTCCACCCTGAGTTTCCCACGTGGCCCGGGGGCAACGGACGCTGATCCATGCTGCGCAAGTAAGGCTCCTGGGGCGAAGCCCGGCTGGGTGAAGCTTGGCTGGGACCGGGCACCCGTGATGAGGTGGTGAAGTTAACACGCCATTTATTGTAATATCAACAACTTTCTTGGTTTATGGTAATATCAACCAATCATGTAATTACCAAATGTAATAACCAACTGTAATAGCAACAAGTAAACCGCCAGTTGTACGTGTAATTACCAACTGTAATACCACAAGTGTCATAAGGGCTAAGGTCCCATGCAATTACCCCAATTATGAACGGTCCGAAACGTTAAACGGGTAAAGCGATTACGCAATTGCAACACATTTAAGAAGATGGAATGTTCAGGTTCATGGTTAGCCACCCACAGATCCCATGCCCAAAGTTAGTGGAGTCTTTCTGGTGAGGCATGGACTGTAATCATCAACGATGATAGTGGCTGGCATAATCAAGGCTAGTCCGACCCTCCCTGGGATGATTGCCTGCTGCAACTAGGAGTGGCTCAACCACCAACGAGAATGAGCCGTCGTGATCAACCACACCATGTGCCGTCAAACCGTTGAACCAGCACAACAACCAACCCGTGGTACCATCAGCGCTGTGACGGCGGAACATGGCGGAAGCCGTTGAAATCCAAGCAGCTAATATTTCCCCATGATGAACAGAGGTGGCCGCGCCCATGAAACGAACGCACGACAAGGGCACCACCTCTTGGAATCTGAAAATGGCAGCGGAAGTTGGCCTTGCGTTCGTTTCATGACAGTCATCTGAACCGCACAGCCGAGCACAGTGACCCCAAGTGCTGCACAACACTATTACTTGGCTAATGATTGTTGCCAGAGTGGATGGTGAGAGTTCATTATTCCTGTATAAGTAAATGCATAAGAGAGCATGATATGCTATAAGTAGTCTTCGGCAACACACAACAGCTCAAGTGGTTCTTCATTTTTCACATCATTTGCGCGTGCGAAAAAAAAAACAATCATGAATTAAGAGCTCAAAAGCTCAGCAACCAGCATGGCTGAATTTGCTCGGAGAAAAAACGTCCCGAGTAGACTATCTCTAACAATGAAACTAGTGCGCCAAATGCGTTCGGAGCGTTTGAATTAGTACTTCGCTAAGAATCTTCACGACGTGACGTGGTGGCTGAAAACATCGGTCCCCGGCTTGTGGATTCACCTTCCCTGCCCAACGATTAATATGCTGCTGGTTGTTGCTTGTTGTTGCTTGTTGTTGCTTGTTGTTTATTTATTGTTTATTGTTGTTTGTTGTTGTTTGTTGTTGTTTGTTGTTGTTTGTTGTTGTTTGTTGCTTGTTGTTTGTTGCTTGTTGTTGTTGTTGTTGTTGTTGTTGTTGTTGTTGTTGTTGTTGTTGTCGGTGTTGTTGTAGCGGTTGTTGGTTGCTGGTTGTTGGTGGTGGTGGTTGGTGGTGGTGCTTCTTGGTCGTCAGTGCCTGCATATATTATGAGACCGTTGGTGTTTGTCATCTGTCTTCGCTGCCGCTTCGTCCTCTTCTTGGGTGTTTGTTATTGGCCTGGTTTTATTCCCAGTTGTTGTTGGTGCTATTTGGCTATTTCTGCTTGTGATCGCGACTTCTTTCGGATAATGGGGTCCTCATCCCCAGTGGTTCGTTGCTGTTTCTGATCATCTCCCAGTTGTATTTCGCTATGTTTGGCTCTTGTTGGTCCCTACCCCCTATCGTAAACCTTCGTCAACCGTTGTCCACAATAATTTTTTGCTAGCAACCGTTCTTGATCACATGGTCTTGACCCTAAGCCCAGTTGTTATTGCTTCTGTTCATTGACTGTTGGTAATTATCTCTAGGTGTTCTTGGTCCTTCTTGGTTCCGGTCGGTTCTACTTTCTCACTGTTCCTCATCCCCAACTTGTGCATTCAACACCACTGTGGTCGCGCCAATACAAACCTGGGCGTATCCAGAAATGGTGGTACCCCCAACCCTGGGCTTATCCACAATGGTGGGCTTATCCAGAAATGGTGGTACCCCCAACCACCCCAACCTGGTCCAAAGAAACCAACTGTGGGGGGGAGCTCAGCCACTCAAACCTTCGCAGCGACCCCAGGACCGCCGCTCAAACCGCCGGCTCAGAGCGACGGTTGCGGCGCCCCGGTGGGCTCTTGGCTGCACGTGCCTGTGCCTGGCGCACCAGCGGAGCTGGGGGTTGATGTAGCTAGAGCTATGGGTTAGATAACCAACAGCTATAGCTATAGCTCTGCCTATATATAGATGATAATAGCTGAAGCTATTGCTCTATCTTTATCAATAATAACAGCTATAGCTATGTTGTGGTATCAATAACCAACAGTTTAAATAGTAATATAGCTATTGTTGATATGGCTGCTATTTTTCATGTGGTGGTTTTTCAAAATAGGGGACCCCTAAAATAGTTGGTCCATTCCCATGAATGGTCAATAAACTGGATAAGTTGGGGGTACCCCTATTTTGAGAAACACACGTATAGCTAGAACTGTTCTTTTGCTTTGATATAGCAATGATTACTGTTTCTTATTATAAATGATAGCTGTTTTTTGATAATCTGCTGATATTGTAATTATTAGCTACGTCAACCAGTTGATCGAAAAACACCATGAATTGATGCGATTGATATAGTGTTGGTTGATACAGCCAATTTCGCTACGATGATCTTAAATATATAGTAAATCAATGAACCATAGCCAAAATCAACAGATCATCAAAGTAATAGCTGTCATTTATTACTAAAGTATTGGTAGGATAAATGAATAATACCTCTATAATGAACACTTGCCAATAAACAATCATGACCCTTCCTGAACCGGCAAGTATAGAGTGGGTGGATGGAGTTCAGTATGCTGGACACAACAGCCCAGTCATTGGCTTCACGAACTCCCCTCATCAGCGTCAGGATTCAAGGTTTCAACAACAGCCCAACCCATCCATGTGTGCATCATGGCGTGCCCTTGCAGCTGCTCTGGACTGAAACCACTCCCTGCTTCTCGTTGACAGTAGCTGGGATTAGCGGTGAATAATGGCTTAGTAATAATGCATTGACTGCTTATAAGCCATCCATAACAATCAATAGCTGTGTAAAAGATATAGCAAACCAGCCTGCAAATGCATTCATTGATAGAAGGTTCCAAGCCTGGTTCAACAGCTTCAACAGCTTACATCCATCGGTTGTGGCAAACCAGGTTCTTCATAAGTTCCGACTGATTCACTGATTCACCGATTTCAACCGGGGAAGTCCCATCACCGAGAAGTTTGATGCTGTCTCCATGTCTCCCCTCTGAATAATATCAAGTTTTTTGTAAATGGCTATATCCATGTCATAACGCGAATGACATGTTTGATGATGGACAATGATAGTCAGCAATGAACAGCAATCTTTATATATATGTAATATATATATATATATATATATATATAGGTATAGATATAGATATGGATTGGTGGAGGCGTGGGCCTCTATAACTGTGCTTTGGTTGGGACTATTTAAAACCATGTGGGGACTAATTGGGACTATTTAAAACCAACATAGGATCTAATTGGGACTATTTAAAGCCAATATTGGGATTAGTTGGGACTATTCTTTGCCTTCCATCGGCTTTGGCAAACTCCGGCTGGCCCCTTTGCTGTACACGGAACTCTTGAGAACAGCCATAGGGACCTCGAATGGGATCATCATTCCTCTCAGCCCGGACTAGGAGACCTGGTCCAGCCTGGTTGCGAACCACTTGCCATGGATAGTCATCGAAATAGTTGACCGATAATCAACCATCACTAATCACTATTAATCATCAAATGGCCCATCAATTAAGCAGCAAGCAATCATTGAACCATCAATTGAGCATCAATTCATCCATCATTTACCACCGTTAAACATCAACAAATGAACCATCAATTGGTGGTTTCTGAAAATGTGGACCCTCAACTCATCCAAGAGCGAAAAATCATCAGTAAACCACAACCATTTTTCTTAGGCTTCCCCAGCTATTCAGAATGAGAAGCCGCCAATGAAGCCATCCATCAAGCCATCCATGGAGCCGCCCCCACCATGGCAACTGCACCTGGCCTGGGATGACCGGGACCGATGTGGCCGACGCGCCCGGGGTGGGCGCTCCCAATGCGTTTCCCCGGTGTGCGGGTTGTGATAGTACCTGAGTGCTGTGCCATCCATGGACTGCCCTGGGAATTCCATGACTTCAATGGTTGAGGATGGGGGTTGATTCGGGGGTTGACTATGGGAATGATTCTGGAAATGATGATGGGGTTGATTGTGGTTAAGGAGGATTAGGGTCAGTAGTGATGGTAAGAATGGTTAGTAGGTATTTTGCCACAGCTGGCTATATTGATGGCTAATTAATGGTTGATAGTGGTAATTACAAGTACATGGTTGATATGCGCTGATGATGGTTGCCTTAACGGATAGTAATGCTCTTAGTGGTTCGTTAATTGTGAATCATGATAAAGAAAGGCATGTGAAAGTGAATGCAAGTGACCTTTCCTGATTGGGAAATGTACAGCTGTTTGAGGTGTTGGCGATATTCTTTTTCGACGGGAAGACCCCTGATACTGGTTATTGTTGGTGAGATTGTAGTTGAGTTTGGGTTCAGATTCTGACAGTAAATGAATCTTCTGAACAATCCATCTGATGGCAAAAGGGCACAGTAGCAGTGAAGAAGGCTAGCCCTAACTACTCTGTCCCACGCGCTGGTCAACGGCACAAGACCTGTGTGAACAAGGGTAAATTCGCTACCCTACTATATCATAACCAATGAACTTCAATCAAATATAATATAGTCATTTAATTCAAGTCAATTCATGCTAGTCATTCATTTCTAGTCATTTTGATTCTAGTCAGTCATTCATCGTCTATATTTGCTACCCTGCTACACGGGTGGTTCATCATCCCGCTCACCACTCGGGCTGATGACCATCCATGAAGCTTCTTGGCCAAAATCATTAGCTATCATTACAGCCATTCTAAGCCATGGTCTAATGATTAATAACCACTAGTAGCCATGAATTATAACCATTAGTAGCCATTAGTTATGACTATTCGTAGAATTAGTAGCCATTATAACCATTCCAGTTGCCATTGTCACCTCACCTGTGATTTTGACGTCTGCTTTGAGGTCCGTCGGCGCTGCTGTGGTCCGGTCCGGAAACGGCGCCGTGTTGAGACACGGGCAGGATCTTTCCAGCTAACTTGGTTGCAAACCGTGTCGTTGCACCAACCGAGTTTGCACCTTAAAGAATTAGAGGCTTCCGGATGTGTCACAGAATCCTTTTCATTGAAGATCAAGTTCCACAAAAACTCCATGAACCAGGCACCAGCTCCAAAGTGCCCTTGTGTTATGGCAACCTTGGAATGAGAATAGTTCCCCCCGCCACTGGCAAATCGAAACATCTTCTCGTACTCATCTTTGGGTCGCGATCGAATCTTGTTACGACCCACCACAAAATGTGGCCCAATTCCCCATGAGAAATTCTCAATATGGTGAGGGTACGGGAATTCGAAAGCCATTTCCCACTTCGTTCTGGTCTTGTTCGCCGGCCTCTGCTGAAATGTCCCAGCACCCCTGGCTTGAATGTAGATGAACATGTCTTCATTCAAGAAGGGTCTCAGCTGCAAAAGACGATCATAATTCGTGCATCGTTTCTTGCCGCTGGTTTTTTTCCAGTTCTTGGAGTTTTGCACCCAGGAATGTCCGTGTACAAAGGCCACGGTGCGTGGCAACCTGTGATAGTTGTAGACTACAAAGGCCAGGTACGCAGCGGCTTCGAAACCTAGGCCACTGGGAGCCCTGACGCTTGGTGGCTGACATTGAAATGATCGTTATATGGGGGGGGGGTTCTTCATGGTTTTATAGGGGATTCTTATCAATTAATAGGGGATAGTAACCAACAATTCCAAGGGATACCTACTATATATGTGGGGGATTCTCATAAGTCCAAAAATTGATGGTGCGTTACTGAAAATTTTGGGGGGTACCCCATCTTGAGAAACTACGATGCTTCCTAGTAATATCAAACTATCAGCAACGGGGGTGATGTCCCGATGACTTTCGGTCAATATTGAGCAATAAGCAACAAGTGGCTGGTGACTAAGTGGCCAATACATGCCAATACTCATTTGTTGGCTCTCGTTGCTATTTCGCTACTGTCAGTGATTTTTGGTAGAACTAGTGCAACAATAGCACGAGCCAAAAATGTTGTAGCCGCTACTGTTGGTTATTCTTGGTTATTGGGGCAAAGTATTGTTGGTTACCCATGTTGTACCCATATTGGTTATTGCAACCTCTATTGTTGGTGATTGTGCATCTCGGCTTTCGCACTGCTCACCGGTGTGCTGGCACATTCTGACTGTTGCTGGGATGCTCGCTGCCGGTACACCCTCGGGACTCCGGCTGGCTGAAAAAACTGGATCTCAAATAGGTCATTTATGGGAGATTTGCTCAGCCAACCATGTCCGAAAACCAAATAGAACCATCCGTTCACCATATCTTCTCTTCATATATCTCCCCTGTTTTCCATCATTAAGCATTGTTGACCATCAGTTCGGGTTGTAAAAAGAACGGCTTTTCATCACTGGTAGCATGTGTAGCATGCGACATGAATCCCCACCTGAGTTCCGCGGGAGAAACCCCCGCGGCTCAAGAATTGAAATAAATTGATGGACAATAATGGTACTAAAAGTGGCTTAGAATGGTTAATGGTTGGCCCATCCTGATCAACCATGGGTTGCTGAGGATCATGACAATTGGCGAACCATGTTGGTCCTGGTGGCTATTGATGGTGAAATGGGCACACTCGTTGGTGATTGGGTGCCTGAAAGGAATTTTACAGTAATTCATTCAAAAGAACTAGAAATTCGACCCACCGCGCAGGCCGATCAAAATCGGGATCCTTGGTTGATCCGCCATCATGCTACCATGAGTAATGTTCACCAGAGCCAAAGTAAAAACTCTTGTCAGATTGTTGTAGTGATTGATGGGTGCCCCACTTGGATCATCCATGGACCCCTGCTTCCACGTCCCTAAAGTGCGGCAGCCCTTAGCCTGAACACCGAGAAGAGAAACCTTGGTTGGTCTTGATGGAGCAAGTGGGGTCCAATTCCAGGGTGCAAAAAGGGCACAAGACATGGGGAAACTCCGTCTGCTTGGTCACCCAGGACAAGTCGGTGTTTCGTGCATCTGTCCTGGTGTACTTGGACTTTTTGATGTCCGGAACCACAATCACCAGGTCAGTCTGGTTGGTCCACGTCACCCGGCCGCCTGGTGTCACTTGGGCACGGCCATGTTCACAGCAGCCAGTTCCATGACAACAGGGATCCTGGGGGAGATACTTCTTGGGAATCGGACCGCACGCTGGAGAAGTCACTGAAACATAACCTCCTGCGACTCCTGCAGGATGAGATGAACCACATGCAGAGCCAACGTCTCAGGCAGATGTAAATAGAGCTAAGCTGGTTGGAAAAGTGGCAAGGCGAGTTCTTGGGGCTGTGAAACAATGTACAAAATGAATATGGTTCTGTATGCATTATCATAAATGCATGTATGTATGTATATATATATATATATATTATAGTCCTTTACGTATCAACAAACATACATATTTCTATCATAAATACTTAGTCACACCAACTTGGATGTGTTCCAGTATCCGAAAACTGAAGAGAAAACGAAGATTTCGGCACAAAACCAGTGCAGGAAACGAAAGTTGTCTCCTTTGGCAGTCGATTTTGAGGTGGAAGCACCAGCAGTTGACGTCGCCACAACTGCGGAAGTTGTAGCAGTTGATTGACCAACAAAACTTCCTTCCAATTCTGCAGCTCGACGCGCAAAGCCCATCACTTCGGCCGAGGGCTCCTGACTGGGCACGCTGCTCCCGGGTTCCATCACTTCGTCACTGCTGCGACCTGTCGCAGTATCTGAAAGGTGTCCAGTCTCCAGCAGTGGCCAAACCAGCTGCACTGGAACTGACAGGGCCATGAAAGCCAATACAACCAGAAGCAATCGCAGCTTCATATCGCCATGACATTCTGATGTAAGCTACTGACAATGTGGCTGATTACGGATGGAATAGAAAGTGGACATGGCTCTGCTATAGGCCCCACTGAAAAATGGGTGTCCACCTGCCATTCCTGTTGACAGCCAATGAACTATTGCCAGTAGCTTATAAATGAATGTGGTGCAAAGCAGGGCTCAGCTGTGGTAGAAGGACATGCCACTTTGGGCCACCACGCTGTCGACAGGTCAGAAACAAAAACAAAACTATGAGAAGTCTGCCCATCGAAACGAGATCGATAACGATGAACTTCAATGAACCACCCAAAGATGACCCAAAAAATAAATCCCCTAGGCCGGAAATCCATGGTCACCAAACTTCCCCACTGCTTGCAGCCATGTGAGTTGATCCCAGGCAAACCACTTGGCGCGACTTGGGATCTGACCATCTTCCACTGGGCGCGTGAGCCAACAACTGCCAAGGTTTGGGAGGTGCAGGTGGTCGGTCTCGCATCAAGACGGTGGGCCTGGAGGTGCGATGGTGAAGCACCACAGCTGTTCAGGATGGTTCAGGTACATGTGCATACACAAATTCAATGGTTGGTGTGGTGTCCCAAAAACAGTGGTCCAATTGGACACCGTCGTTGTTAGCTGTGGCGGAAAATCGGTGAAAATGATTGAAAGCACTGAAACCACTGAAACAGGTGAGACCACTAAAACAATTGAAACTACTGAAACCATTCACCAAACCGATCCAAACCGATCCAAACCAAGGGATCCCCAAGGGACCCTCCAAACATCCTCCTATGGACCCTGTGGTTCAAGCCGTCAAGCCCTGAGCTGCCGACAACTCCCAAGCTGTCACGTTGGTCACCTCGTTGTGGTAATACCAACAGCCTCCACGTGCAACTCCCCGTGAGAATGGGGGGCTCATCATGGGTTCATCATGGTAAGGGGGTGGTGCAAACTTCATCCTGGTTGAGAACCATGGTTGACTCAGTGGTTGACTTAAGGGTTTACTGTTCAAGGTGGCAAAATCAATGGTTGATAGCATTGATAGCCATTACTTTCTTCGTGATGCACAATGGTTGACAATTGTTTACAGTGGTCCGTAAGGGTCTCTTATGGTGGTTGACAACGAGCTATAGTGGTTCACAATGGTCAATAGCAGTTGATCAAGGTCAATCAATAACAGATCGTAAAGGTTTATTAATGGAGCAATGACATGTAATGACCATCAATGACCTACAATACCCACAAATTAAGCATCAAGCAGTAAACACCAATACCCAAATTAAACCATGATTCAACTACTATATCATATCTACTAATCACGAGTATTAACCACCATTAACCATGAACCAACGATCCATTCACAAGCATTCTTCGGTGAACCCCGCATCACGCGCCTGTATCGATGTCCAAATAGCAGCGCCAGGGCTTTGGGGGAGTCGGAGGACTGGGCCCGACAGGTGATGGCAAATCATTGATGGATAAGAAAAAAAAATGACGAATAATGGCTAAGAATAATAATCGTTAACTAGTAATGGTTAATAATGGTTCATTAATAATGGCTTCTTTGCGGTTCCTGAGAAGTACAGACTGTCAGGTGGTTGTCAACATCATGGTTGATAATGGCTAAGAATGGTTATAGTGAGGGTTAATAATGGCTAAAAATTGTTAATGATGGTTCATAACGATTATAGTGATGGTTAGTGAGAATGATTCGTGGTTTTAATCATTTGTAATGATTGATTATGGCTTACTTGTAGTTATAATGATTGATGGTGTATTCATGGTTCAGTGATGGTTGCGATGATTTAGAATGGATAATAATCATTGCTAGATGTTCATAGTGGCTTTATCATTGGTTTTCCAGCAATTGTTAGGGTGAATCAATGATTAAGCACTGGTTCATGGTGGTTATTTGATGGTTGGTGATTAGGTAGTGTCTGATGGTGGCTGGTTCATAGTTAGTGGTGATACTTTTGATTCATGGTTAAATCAGTTAATAATTGATGGTTCACGGTCGTTCATGATGGTTGCTGGTTAATTGCTGGTCAGTTGTTGGCTTGATCAGCAACAATCACCAACAATAATGGTGTTCAAACCATTCTGAGTCAAGGATGAAGAGTGGCTAATGGTGGCTGATTTCTAGTGGCTTAGGGTTCATTATTATTTATAGTGGCAAATGTGGCTGATGGTGCTTCATGGTGGGTTATTTACATTCATCGATATAAACACTGAAGCCGCACATGCCAGCGTCTGATGGTTCATCCCAGAGCTTTCTAATCGTGAATGGTTCTCAGTGGGTGACATACTTGGTCGTGGTCATTGTTGACGGCTGCGGCTGAGAGATGGTGAATGCTTAGCATGGCAATAACACTGGCAGCCGTAGATTAATTCATTCATCAAAACGCATGTAGTACTTCCATTTGTGTGTGTGTGCGCGTGCATATGTGGGTTCGAAACTGGCATCCCCGGCTATATGTTGACATAAAGATATACATCTGTAAATATATGTATGTATGTATATATATATATATATGATGTAGCCCTTCAGTTGTTCGGGAAACAACGGTGAGATGGGCATTCGGCATTCAGGGATGTGCCACGACCCATATTCACCCATGGGTTCATGCTCACTTATTGCAACATCATCAACATCAACATCAACATCAAGATCGTCATCTTCTTCTTCATCATCATTACCACCAACACCATCATCATCATCATCATCATCATCATCATCATCATCATCATCATCATCGTTTCATTGTCATCATGGTCACCATCATCACCATCGTCACCATCGTCGTCATCATCATCATCATCGTCGTCATCATCATCACCACCATCATCATCATCACCATCATCATCTTCTTCTGCTTCTTCGTCTTCACAGTTTGGCTTGGCCAAGTAGTATCCTTGGTAGATCTGGTCGTATCCCCCAACAGTGTGTGCTGAGCGGTTGGCCATGCCCCACAAAATCAAATCATTTCTCGACAGCCATCTAGGATGATGAACACCCACGGGGCGGCGGACAAATATTGAGCAAGTCCCTACAAGGTGGCCAAAAGATGCCAGAAGTCAGATTCGTTGGGTCAGTTCAGCCCCTCAGACTGGTAGGAATCGCCCACCAAAACATTGGTGGAACCCACTGGCCAATGGCAACTCCATGAGCGAAACCTCCGCTGGTCGTGCCTTTGAGCTTTGGCAGCTGGTCGTTTCTTGGCCTTTTTCAAGCTGACCCTCCTGGAGCGAACAGTGATCCAAGTGCTGAAGGGAAGGATCCCGTCACCGAACTTCCGTTGCAACGAGGGTCTGGGGGAATTTCGAAGACTTTGGTGAAGCAACGTGGCCCGCTGCATCGCAGTGGATCGTTTACTTTCAAAGCGAACCGTCATGCTGACGCATCCCCTTCGGTGGGTAGAATTACATATATATATATATATATTCTACTTCAATGAAACTTCATGATGCTTCAATATATCTGTATATATTTGCATATAGACAAACTTAAATATATAATATAAATGTAATATATTCCCAAACCTCGGTGAAGGTCCACTCGTTTCGCCTGGCGATGTGTTCTTGCTGTCGACGCAGCATCTCCACCCGCAGGT
Organism: Symbiodinium kawagutii; assembly: GCA_009767595.1. NCBI lineage: Eukaryota > Dinophyceae > Suessiales > Symbiodiniaceae > Symbiodinium > Symbiodinium kawagutii. Next base: position 104,027 of record VSDK01026443.1, on the reverse strand, counting down.
CGCTTTCGCCTGAGACTGTGGGAAGCTGAACCTGAAAGGATGATGTCGGATGGTTAATGGTGGTTGACCATTGACTGAAGTGGTGGTTAGTGGTAGTTGATGGTGGTTCCTAGTGATTAATGGTGATTAGTGGTAGTTAATGGTGGCTAACTAGTGATAAATGGAAAAATAAGTTTACGGTCGAGTCACCAGTGCCTAAAAATGGTGAAGCGTGCATACAGGCGGCTCATGTGGACAAAAAACAACCAACCGTAAAGCAACACGAATGACTCACCCGAGTCCCAACGACCCAACAGAGGGCTTTGATCAGCCATGATGCAAAACACAAAGTCAAATCACTGTCGAAGGGCTTCCCCAGCAAGACCCCCCCAAGTATGGTCCCCCCTCTAAACTTGTCGTGTTGTGATTTGTATATATATATATATATATGTCTCTCTCTATCTATCTATCTATCTATCTATCTATCTATCAGTCTATCTATCTATCTATCTATCTATCTATCTATCTATCTATCTATCTATGCATCTGTCTATCTATCTATCTATCTGTCTATCTATCTATCTATCTATCTATCTATCTGTCTATCTATCTATCTATCTATCTATGCATCTGTCTATCTATCTATCTATCTGTCTATCTATCTATCTATCTATCTGTCTATCTATCTATCTATCCGTCTATCTATCTATCTATCTATCTATCTATCTGTCTATCTATCTATCTATCTATCTATCTATCTATTTACCTATCTGTCTATCTATCTGTCCATCTATCTATCTATCTATCTGTCTATCTATCTATCTGTCTATCTATCTATTTATCTGTCTATCTATATATGTCCTTGACATTTCATGTAAGTTCCTGGCCATTTCCCCCAACGATCCGATCCGGGGCGGCGACCCTGTCACCCCGCGCGTCACAGTTCTGCAGGCGTCGCGTCGCAACGCGTCTCTGGGTGTCCCCAACTTGGACCCTGCCGACCCAATTGCTCTTGGAGCTGGCGGAGGTCCTAACACAGATCGATGATTCTCAGTGGTTACTAGGCTTACAATGACTATAATGCCCATGAATAAGAATTAATGGGTTTACTGTTCAATGACTATAGTGACTATGGAGCTGTTCAATGCTTATTAATCGGCATTGATGGCTGAATTTCCTTCCCCAACAGCGTAAGCTTATGGGGTCTTCAGCCCAGTTAAGCTCCGGTGTGAGCCGGTGCAGCTTCCAGGCTCAGGCTCCGGAGGTTCCAGAGGTTCCGGAAGGTTCCGGGGAGTTGCGGTGCAGTTGCCAAGCAAAATTCCGGAAAGTTCCGGGAGGTTCGGGCGAGTTCGGTGCAGATGGTATAGGCCAGGTTCCGGAAGGTTCCGCAAGGTTACGGAACGTTCCGGGAATTTGCCAGACAAGGTTCCGGAAGGTTCCGGGAAGGTTCCGGGGAGATCTGACGCAAAGGTTCCAGAAGGTTCCGGGAAGGTTCTGGGGAGTTCTGGCGCAAAGGTTCCAGAAGGTTCCGGGAAGGTTCTGGGGAGTTCTGGCGCAAAGGTTCCAGAAGGTTCCGGGAAGGTTCTGGGGAGTTCTGGCGCAAAGGTTCCAGAAGCTTCCGGGAAGGTTCTGGGGAGTTCTGGCGCAAAAGTTCCAGCAGGTTCCGGGAAGGTTCCGGGGAGTTCTGGCGCAAAGGTTCCAGAAGCTTCCGGGAAGGTTCCGGGAAGGTTCCGGGGAGATCTGGCGCAAAGGTTCCGGAAGCTTCCGGAAAGGTTCCGGGAAGGTTCCGGGGAGATCTGGCGCAAAGGTTCCAGAAGGTTCCGGGAAGGTTCTGGGGAGTTCTGGCGCAAAGGTTCCAGAAGGTTCCGGGAAGGTTCTGGGGAGTTCTGGCGCAAAGGTTCCAGAAGGTTCCGGGAAGGTTCTGGGGAGTTCTGGCGCAAAGGTTCCAAAAGGTTCCGGGAAGGTTCTGGCGAGTTCTGGCGCAAAGGTTCCAGAAGGTTCCGGGAAGGTTCCCGGGTTCTGGCGCAAAGGTTCCAGAAGCTTCCGGAAAAATCGGGAAAGTTCCGAGGAGATCTGGCGCAAAGGTTCCAGGCTTCCGGGGAGTTCTGGCGCAAAGGTTCCAGAAGCTTCCGGGAAGGTTCCGGGGAGATCTGGCGCAAAGGTTCCGGAAGCTTCCGGGAAGGTTCCGGGAAGGTTCCGGGGAGATCTGGCGCAAAGGTTCCGGAAGCTTCCGGGAAGGTTCCGGGAAGGTTCTGGGGAGTTCTGGCGCAAAGGTTCCAGAAGGTTCCGGGAAGGTTCTGGGGAGTTCTGAGGCGCAAAGGTTCCAGAAGGTTCCGGGAAGGTTCCGGGGAGTTCTGGCGCAAAGGTTCCAGAAGGTTCCGGGAAGGTTCTGGGGAGTTCTGGCGCAAAGGTTCCAGAAGGTTCCGGGAAGGAGGTTCCAGAAGGTTCCGGGAAGGTTCCGGAAGGTTCTGGAGGGTTCCGGTAAGTTCGTGCAGATGTAAGGCAAGGTTCCGGAAGGTCCCGGGAAGTTGCGGTGCAGCTTCCAGTCTCAGGTTCCGAAAGTTCCGAAATGTTGTGGGGAGTTCCGATGCAGTTGCCAGGCAAGGTTCTGGAAAGTTCAGGAACGTTCTGGAAGTAAAACATGAGATTGCGCAAAAGCAGCTTAGTAAGCAAAATTTACACAAACTCAACATGCCATCGTCATCATGCCTCAGATTTCTTTGTTACATAACAATTTCCTGCAAAAAAAACGCGCGGAAGCATTCAGATCTGTGGCTCTTGCTGTTGGGGATACCACCTTAGCTTATTTTTTTGAATGGTTAATGATGTTGATCTTAATTAGATCTAATAGTTCGTGATTGGCTCGTGGTTCATGAAAACGTCACTTAATCAATGCTCAACTTCAATGATTAGTTCATGATCAGTGGTACTTCACAATGGTAAACAAATCGTTGATGCGGAGTGACCAACTGTGATTGCTGGTGACATTGCCTGATCTGCGGAGCAACAATTGCGTCCTCGTCTGGTGGATCATGTCATCGTGGTCAGACTATGTAGCTGGGATGTTGAACATCTGCAGATTCTTCAGCCATCAAAAGCTGATTCAAATGCATTCCTGATGGCTACCTCAACATTAGTTGGCACAGTCGTGCTTGAATGTTTTCGATAACTGGCTGCATGTGTAAACAACCTATTTCAGCTATCTTTCTCACCGCACAATCAAGAAGAGGCCTCTGTGCTTCTGAACTCCCTGCGTTACTGTGTGCTTCCCATCCTTCGTTTTGACTCCATTACTATCCTATTCAAATTGATCCTTGGATCAAAAACTGATCGCCCGACCCTACCTCCACTTCTTGCCGTCGCATCTCGGCAATCTCATCATCAATCTGTTCGGCCTGGCCAGGGCCAACTGGAACAGTCCATGGATGTTGGATGTTCGACCAGTGATCATCAGCCCATCACCCATATCTTGTAGGGAATTTCATCCAAGAACAAAAGAAAGAGAAGATAAGGGAATAAAAGACAAGCTCTTGGAATGGGAAACTCAGACAATCCAAATAGGAACACAAGAGAATGCTACAGCCAGAACTCGTCCTTTCCATGCAAACAGCAGACGGCAAACCATGACAATAGCGCATGCCTGCATGGCATGTCCATCCATTTCTGTAGAAAGAGCGTTGTGCTCAAATGGGTGCAATCGATTTGACTCAGTATCAATAAGGAGGATGATGCCGTTTGGAAGGGAAAACAGGTATCAAGTGGGGGTTTTGGGCAGGTTTACTGCCACAGAACATCTTATTGCGGCAAGAATGATCGTAGGGGATGAGATTCGGGAGAAATATCCCCTGAATCGATTGCTATCAACCATCATTCTTGGAAGATACGATATACGTGTATTACACTACATTACCATAATCACAATACATAACAATACACTACATTACACTGCATTACTTTACAAGACATTACATTCAATACATTACGTTGCATAAAGTAAATAAATAAATGCGAATGAATGTCTGTGTCTGAATGTCTGTGTCTGAATGTCTGTGTCTGAATGTCTGTGTCTGAATGTCTGTGTGCGGGCATGCATCTGTACATTTATATGCATACACATGCACATCCATTTACCCACCCCTGCGAGGTTCATGTGGAAGTACCCCCCAGCCAATCATATGTTGTTGGACAAGCCTCCCAAGTTTGGGCAAATCAACTGCCGGTGAAAAAAGGTTCAATGCCCCAAACCTGGAGGCAACCATCCACGTTTAACATCCACCTTTAAATCTCAAGGTCATAACCTTCACCACAAACCATGACCTTCGTGAAGTATCACTAGCCAGCAGAACCCAACCGAGAGGGGCCCGTTGTACTCTCAGTACCAACTGAACCATCTTGGGTCTGGGTAGATTGTGGAGAACCTGTGATTGTAATGGTTTTTGGTTGTTACATATAATCTTTATCAACCAGTATTGCACACTGTTTGCGGTTATTGGCCACTATCAAACATCATTAAGCAGTAGTGACTTTGACCACCATGGACCACAGCTCAGATGCCTGCGACTTGTCAGAGGAAAAGAGCTTCTGAAGAAGCGACAGGGCCTAGCATGCTATCTCCCGTTGGGTTCGTAGTAGTTGAGAGGGATTCAGATGGTGGTTTCTCAAAATAGGGGTACCCCCGAATCATCCAATATTAATCATTTATAGTACTGAACACCTAAACCGACCAAATTGGGCGCCCCTATTTTGAGAAACCCTCGTATAAGAGGGTTTCTAATTGTGTGGTGGGTGAATATCACATAATTGTCACCCCCATTTGGGCTTGATTGCTGGGTTTTGACTAGGCCATGGTTGGTTCGTGCGTGAGATCTATCGCTTGCGTGATCATCCCGGAAGTCAACTGCCTGTATAATCACTGTGTCATACGACAAGTTGGTATCATACAGCATTCTATGATCAAATGTGATATGCTCGATGAATCAAATATGGAATCCGACTTAAGATGTATATATGCGTGTATATACATATGAAAAACAATGATCTAGCAGGAATATCAATGGTTAGTGGTGTAACGGCTTAACCCAACAGGATTAGCCAGATAGCCAACAGTAGGAAGATCACCAGCGCCAATGAACAACCATGATTGAAGGTAGCATTGTCAAACGCGGTGCACCATGTACCCCACCAGGGTATCAAGCATGATCAGCCATCATCATCATCATCATCATCATCATCATCACCATCATCATCATCATCATCATCAACCTTCATTTAACCATCCATGGTTTGTGAACAACCATGTTCAACCACGGTGGCCTTCAGCTTCACACGTTGCCCTCGCCAGCACCCGGCTCCGCAGGCTGCCTGAGACCCGGGGGGTGCGTAATACCAGAGTCATGGATCGACAATGTTTAACGAACCAGCTGATTGGGTGTTTCTCAAAATAGAGTACCCCAAAAATATAAATGGTTAAGATTGATTTTGGGGTCCCCTATTCTGAGAAACCAGCTAGTTGTCATCAGTAGCATGATACTGTTGGATGTATGCTATATCCATGAGACTCATCACTTGCAAGTTCATGAAACTGGTTTCCTATCAGCTAATTCTGAAGTTTGGTGCTCTTTTCTCACTATTTTCGGGTTCATTAACCAATTCTTGGTAGGAAACTTACCTCCCAACGAGTCGACCACCCGTGGATTGTTACTTCAATGACCAGCTCGTGGTTTGACAAACATCGCTGGGACAATCGTCCTAGGCGATGGTCATACAACCACTGGGTGAATGGAACGGAGTAAGAGACAACGGCACGACAAACGAACATGTTGAAATCTGAATGCGCTTTCCCCAGGACACGGAATCATCTTTGGGATGGTTGAGCATCGTCTGGGCACACCCATCTGCTCAGGGTTGATGACCTCGACCCCCTATTGGTGCTCTCTAGAGCGATGGGCGTAGCCCGAATCGCCATGGCCATTGAAGACCCGCGCGGGCCCAAACTGTCACCATGTGCGTGGGAAAATCACCAGTTTTAGGGTGCAGCAACTTATGGACCCAAATGAACGTCTCATCTCGTTATCCGAAGATCCTGAAGCCAACAATTCATGTCGTTAAAACAAAAGAAGTGTGCGTATGCAACATTCGCAAGTACAGAATCAGTGGAGGGTCTATGGCTTGAAGGGTCACGAAAGGTTCCCAAGGGGTAAAACTGGCCCTCCAGCCGAGGCATAGCTGGGGCTTGGCTCATGAGGGAAGTGGGCCTGGTTCACCACTAGGGAAGGGTCCCTGGTCGCCAACCCACCTGGGGACGTGCTTTAGCCCTGCCCTTGCGGTGGCAGCAGCCTTCACGAAGAAGGAGGCTCCCAGGAGCTGTGGCAGAGTTGAGTACCTGAACCCCCCGGGGATTGGGAGTGGTTTGGCACTCCAAATACGCACCAAAATCCCACGCAAAAAAATGCTAAAGCTGATGGGTTTGATGCTGATGGTTGATCTGCTGATCTCTGCTGATGGTTTTCTTTCCGCCCCTTTCAGATCGCTTTTTGTTGGCTCATGGCAAGTAAAGAAAAACTTGGCTACCAAGACAAATGGATGACTTTCCAGTCACTATTCCATTGATGATTCACCCTCATGAACCATCATACTGGAAAGTTACCATTGCTGACCATTGTAGACCGTAAACCACTATTAACCATGATATGAGCGACAGTCCGTATTTAATGTGTGGCTCAAGGTCACAAGTTCACCATCATTCATGATTACTCACCCTTATTCACCAATTAGTTAGTCTTAGCCATGCACCATGATAAACCATCCTATTCTTGACAATATTGGTTAGTGATGCTTAGTGATGGTTAAATGGTGGTTATAAAATGGTTAAATGGTGGTTAATGGTGGTACCATTCTTCACCTTTAAACACTACAAACCCCAACAAACGAATCCGTGAACCACGAACCGAAGGCGCTGTTTTGCTGCAGTACCGCGCCTTGGCGGCTTCACTCCAGCTCTCTGCCTGACTACCACTGCCATCCGGTTCGAAGCCACGGGTGACGCTTCGAAGTAAGAATGGTTGATGATGGGAAAGAACTGTTGATAATGGTTGATGGTGGTTTATCATGTTGATGATGGTATATAAAAGATGGTGAGTATTGGCCAACCGTGGTTTATCATGTTTAGCTATGGTTGATTTAATAGTGATTGACGACTAATTTCTAACGATTGAGAATGGTTTGCAGTGATTACAAGCGGTGGTGGCTCATAATGACTAAGAATGGTTTCTGTAATGATGATTCGTTATGGCTAATGATTCATGTTGGTTGTTATACTGAATGTAGTAAGTGACGGTGGTTATACAGGTGGAGCTTCATCACGATCAATCTTGGGCAATATTAACGATTTGTAATAGTGATTTAGTTCCGTCGGCCCGACTCCCAAACCAAAAATCAAACAAAATCACCACTGGAATGGGGTTCTGACCCCAAACTGATTGGTTTAGGACGGTGAAAAGACTGCCAGCTGTAAGGATTCCAATTTCGCTAGACAATCAAAGATCAAGCAGCGTGATTTGAATTAGTAGGATACTAGCTATGAAATAGGCAATTTCAAGCATCATTTTTTTTGCTTGGGCTCCTTTTGTGTCCCATGAATCTGAAATTTCAATCAGTGCTGGGATGCAGCCATGAAAAATCCTGGGTCCAAGCCTGAACGGAAGGCTGCGACCAGCATTCCACGGCCCTACCGCAGCCTGCCGGCGCTGACATCTCAACGCCATTACCAACATCCAAAATTCAGAGATATCAAAAAGAGTCTATATAGTCTATATATAACATTTTCTTGATGGTTCAACTTTCAATATCAATCAATGTCTACTATATACCCTCAAACATGGCGTCCGTCCCTTTGACAGTTCTCTTGTCCCTCCAAAAAATATTCTGCGCTTCCTTTCCAGTTTCATCACATCATTGTCCACCTTGCGCCTCGATCCCGCAAAGTTCACCCAAAAAATGGCAGTGGGTCAGTTCACCCTTAGTCCCCCTGGTTCCCCATCATTAACCATTGTTTTCCCCTATTGTTGGTGAATATTGACCCATAGCCAAATGACCCAAAAGGAACGAGGCTGCACATAGCTGCCACAATCACCAAAGCGCTGCCACTTTTTCGAGACGAAACGCGCGATTCGCTGCGCATCGCTGCTCAGAGGTAGTAGCATCGACCTGGCGGACCCAAAGGGGGGACAGCCATCGGTCTCCAGCATCAGCGATGAGTATTTCTAGTAGTTCTTATCCCTGCATAATGTTATTTCAATGTATTTCAAAGTCATCATCCTTACAGGAGTTATTACAATTTGAAAAGTTTTTAATGAACACAATCAAAAAAGATGACTTGTGGATGGTTGGTGGTTACCCCCCTTGCAGATTCCAGTGCTAGCAAAAAGATGGAAACACTTACGCAGCAAAGATCTCGCACGATCTCGCGCCTGAGAACGCTTGAAACTGTTCGGTCGGTTGTCTTGCCTGCCATGGAGCCGGATCATTTCGGAGAGGTAGCTGCAAATGACTGATGGTTTGACAATTGCTGGCGTGACAACTGCAATAGTGGTTTCTACAGGAAATTCATGGGATTTTCTACGGTTGGCTGTGCTGAATAGTGGATAACTATGGGGGAAAGCCATCAACAATTGTCTTGTTTCTGGTGAATTATTGATAACCAATGTTGTTGCCGCTAGTCTTGACGATATTACCTGGACAAATATCATTAGCTCAACTATTAGATCACAGTGGTATTACCCCCATGATTCGTTGATAGTAGTATGAGATCACCCATTAGGTGACACTTAGATCTTCATAATTGTACTAATAATGATATTCGCTAATATCAGTATTACCCATAGATCACGGTGTATCTATAAATATATACACACATATAATTGTTCAGAGTAGTATTAGATAGCTATTCCCCCAGTAATCATACTAACAATGATTTAAAAAATCATCATCATCATCATCATCATCATCATCATCATCATCATCATCATCATCATCCTTTCCCACGGTTACTGGTCATGGTAACAGTCGCGCAGCCCACCATTGCTACATCCGCCACCGCCTCGCCTCTCCATAGAGCTCAGCAGTCGAACTCTGGGGTGGCATCAACAGCCGGCTCTCCTAGCCGTGGCATCAACAGGGCTGGTTGAACGTAGGTCGTGGGTGAACCACCCCAGCCACGGGGGTTCAATGCTAGGTTACCCTCCACCAAACTAAACTGGTTGCGCAGGAAGTCCGCTGTTTCTAACGGTTTTTGCCCGTAGAAAATGGTGTTTTTCAGCTTCCGGTTCAGTTTGCCAGAGGGGTAACCCGTCGAAACCATGTCAAAAGGGGTACTAGCATCGGCAATGATAATGAAACAACACAGACTGAACAATCACATTGGGATGAAACATGGTGAAATAGGTCGATGATGCTAGTTGACTATGATTTCAGACTTAACGATGGGTATAAGTCAAATAGACCGGCCAATGGTCGATATCAGCAGCGGTTTTTTGTTTGTATGATGCATACAAAAGCTTCTGGGTTGATGATACTAGCTAATTATACAAAATAGCCATGAAGAAGTCAACTTCTTGGTCAACCAAATGAGTCGATTGAATGGCTGCGACGGTATATCGTTGGTGAAAGGTAAGAATCATTGATGAAAATCATTACAAAACAGGTGTCTTCGGATCATGGAGCTTGGCATGTGAAGGTTGTGTGGGTTTTTCATAGCACATCCTGGATTTGGTGAGCAAGAGACATGTTCAGGAGGCCTACTTTTAAATCAAGCTCACTGGCTTGTCGAGGAATGGACACTTCTGGCGCAACACATCAAGCATGTTGGGTGCACAAGCAGCAAGGGCTCAGACCCTGCACAGTGCAAAGAAGTCAAACATGGGAACAGAACCAGACAAAACCAACCAAATACGTCCCAGAGTGGGACCGGCAAAAGAAACAAACAGGTACGAGCAAACATAGCAATGTCAGGAGCGGAAGGGGGGCTTTGAGGCTAGGATTCCAACTTTGGACCAGCATACAACTGCGAGTGGCAAGATACTCCAAGCACTGACCCCAAATACCTTCAATTTGTTGCTGATCTTCATATCCTCAGTGCCTCCTCTCGCTCAACATCTATGCTGTTGAAGAATTTTTGTCATTAGAATGTCAATCAAAATAGTACTAAATTAGAAGGTTTACAAATTCAATAGAAAGCCCATCGGTCGACAGAAATACGATGATAAAGGAGAAAACACGAAAATCATCATCGTCATCGGTATAATATGATATAATCATCCCCTTCACATCATGCGTGCTGTGTGGTTCGTAGGTGTCTAGCTGACGCGGAGCCTGCTCCGCCGCTTCGAGGTATACGGCCACTGCCAGTGATGCCTCAGTGGCGATGGGGAGGCAGGCTCCTGGGTACCGATTCTATGGTTTGTGCCGGGCGTGTAGATGTTTCGCAATGCGCGCATATCAGACATGCTGAATGTGTCTGTTGCAAAATGAACAAAAGAGAGAGCGAGAGAGAGAGAGAGAGGAAAAAAAAAAATAGAGAAGACAAAACATGCATAGATCAGGCCTCTGTATGCATGCATGTATGTATTATTATGTACAGTCCCGAAACACAATCGCCCCCAACATCAAATGATGGATTGCCTGCCGAACCAAGGTTTCCAGGTGATGCTTTGGCTCAACTATCTCTCCAGGGTGCAGCAGCCAGCTCGATGAGTGGACAGCTCAGATAAACCAGTGAGGCCGCGTTGAACACCGCAGGTGCTTGCCTAGCGGCCAGTGAGGTCACCCCAGGGTCACTGAAATCAGCATCAGTTAACCATGCTCCGTAGACTCTACAACTGCTATTAACCAAGCATTAACCAATCACCCGTTTAAGTCCAGCACCAGTCATCAACCATGAATAATCCATAACCACGATCTGCCAAAATTCATGAATCAGCTAGTGAGCAATTGACATCATCAGTGTTCAGCATTGATGGTTACTAAATGCGGCACTACATATGTATACACTGTATACATCATTCAATATCCACCATTCATTCACAGACAAATCTACCATTAAGCATTGACCAATCGCCATTCAAGGCTGTCAGCCTGTGCATCCACCACACCACGAATTCGCCACCCAAACAGCTCCTCCCTTGGAGCACACCCAGTGCCGCGACCTGGAAAACAGGGGATACTTCACATGCACCGCTCGCTCAACGAAGAGGATGGCATCAAAGATGCCGTTCACGAGGCACAGCAATCCTGAGCCACGAGTCATGAAATCGCTGGATGAAATCCATGGCGAATTGTGGTGAATCTTTGGTGAATCCATGTGAATTCATGGTGAATACTGGTCAATCAATGGCTAATTGTGGCTAATGTTGGTGAATCAAATGTAAATTGGTTGGTTTCCCGTTTAAGAATTGTTATTGATTGGTTAAGGGGTACTACCATTTATGGACAAACCTAAATGGCTAGTGGATTCCAATGGCCAAGGTTCCAACGGTTTGTGAATCAATGGTGAATTCACAATGGTTCCGTAAAATTGCAGTGTGCGAATGTACCTATACTGGTTAGAAGTATATATATATATATACAGCTATCATATGCATTGGTCAAATGATGATAGTTCTGTATATAGCATGGTTGTGTAATAAAAGCTCAAGCGAACCACAGGCCACGAGTTACTCGTTGTCCTTCCGGCTTCGTACCCCAAGGGGAGCGGCTGATGGCTGCACAGCTGGATGATGCGAGAGATGATTCGTGGCTGTCCAATTTTGTACTACATTTATTCATAATCATTGCAAAATGCTGCATATATATATATATACGAATACACATAAAGGATATGTGTTGTATATAGAGAGGTCATGCTGAACTCACAGGTTATATTGTTACACCATACCTCGTAAAAATATATGAATTCGATGACAATTCTATTGGTTCTCAAGTTGAAATCCAAGATGAATCACACCACTTGGGCACAGGAATTGCTACCTACTTCAGCTCTCACCGTCTCAGTCTCCACCCCTTTAGCGTTTGTAGTGATAAAGTTCATGGCGGTGTTTGTTGATGGGAGCAAGAAGCAGCAGTAACCAACCATTCCTGGGGATCATCAGAACCTCAAGATTTTGGTTCGGCAACTTCTAGATTGTTGATAGGGTCAATCACCAGCTGAGAGTTTTTGGTTGGATGGTACAGAGTCTCCTAGTGAAGCACTAGGCCTGAAGTGTTTTAAGTGTGGCAATACCTGAGAATTGTGCATGTCAAAGCTTTCCATTGAGTTTCCTTGTTGAAGGAAGCTCAATTCTATGCGTCCGAGAGAACATTGGGTTGAATGCATCCGTCCGAGATAAGTTTAGCTTAGATTCATCCAATTTTTTCCTGTTTGACTACTTTCATCCTTTTCGGGCTTCCGCTGAAACAACGTCTCTCCGAGCTTCCATAGTAGAAGCAATAGCCTGTGTCCACTCCTGTCGACGTGCGAAATCTTGGGCAACAAACTCCCCATTTCGGAAAATCTTCAATTCCCACGGTGGAATTAATCCCAAAAAAAGTAGTGGACTGCAGTTGTCAACATCCACTGACCCATGTTGGGTCGAACTTGACTGACTGAGCCTAGTGCTCTAGCAAAACTTTCGGCACCACACAAGCCCTGGTCGGCGCTATCCTACATTTTCGCACAGCCTCAGGTCACAGGCGATGAAGGACCTGCTAAATCCATGAAGCTTTGGCCTTAGATAATCAACATGATCAGCTCAATCGTATCAGTCGGTGGTTCAACTTGTCCCGATGAGCGATGGCCGCTGGGAAGCCCCAAGAGCGAAGGAATGCCATGGCCGCCATGGCAACGCGCAACGCTTCAGCCAGGACTCTATGCCCAAGCTTCGATGAAGCAACCGATTTTGTAGGTTGATGTGGCGAGCTGGGTCAAGCACTTAACCAACCAATTTCATGGGGGATAAGTTCACCAACAATAATGGTGGGAAAACAATGGTTGATGATAGGGGAACCAGGTCTCCAAGGTGAACTGACCGACAGCCATGTTGATGAGGGATGAAAATGGATGATGATTATCGCCAAAAGAATGACAATTGTTGCTGCTGATGCCCTGATACCAAGTATGACAACTCCTTACACAATTCATCCCCCACTGCTCATGTCTCGCCTGCACCGGTGGAAAGAACGCTCACGCCCAAGGTCAGTATAAGCATTGAGAGCAGCGCACCCCAAATGTCCAGTATCAGGAACCTGCCAGCTGCCAACCCCCCCATTGATCTGGGGAACCTTGAGCAAAGAAAACGCGTCTCGACCATGCCTTTCCCTATAGCATCTACAAATCTTGTTGCAACTCGCAAGATCTCTAGAGAAGCTGTTGAACTTCAACTGCACACAGCAAGGGCGCATTTGAAGCATTGCTTGCCCCAAACTCAACATGGCTTTTCTGAATGTTTGGTCAGAAGTCGACGAAAAAGGAAAGTTGTAATTGGCTCACATCCCAATTCTAGCTCGTCTGCGCATGTTTGACTATCAAATGGTGGAAAAGTGACAAGGGAATCCACGCAACACTGTAATTCACCAAGGATCCCCCAAGTTGCGACATGGTACCCTTCACCAAAAATGGATACTCCTCCGACTCCTTCCCCCAAGAAAAAAACATGCGTGGTCTCCTCATGATGTTTGGCAACACCCCAAGGCCCCTCGTTGTTTCCCAAGATTGGGACCCCTATGGCTTGCCTCGCGACCATCAAAAAGGCTTGCACCTCGGCTCGCACGGACAGCACGGCCGTGCTGTTTGCTGAGTCTCAACAGCTCGACTCGGTGCCTGGGGTCTGGTTCTGTCATTTGTTTTCGTAACTTTTTATAATGGTAGATCCATGGTAATAAACCACCACTCAGTTGAACTTAAAATAGGGTTATAAATATGCATCTGGCATGAGTGATATTTTATAGCGGGTGCTAATACGCGACATCCACCGTTTGATTAGTTGACACTCCTGGTAGTTCCAAATCGCTCCCCCATTCCAAGGGTAGACCCCTTTCACCGCTCCAACCAGCTCCCTACCAGCTTAACGGCTTAGTTCAATGTTTCTTGTTTCATTTTGCAGAAACATTTTCCAAGGATTAGATGGACTGTTGGCGATGTGAGGACTGGTAGATAGCAATAAAAGATGTCGATGAACTGTTGGCTTTCCCATTGTGGCTGCTGACCTCCCGAAAATGGTAACCCTTGGAGCTGTTCGTGTCTGCTAGCCATCACCCCTTCCAGTATCCGTGATGTGCCGGCTCTCTGCACTCACGCATCACTCTGGGAGTTTGGATCGCATCATGGCAGGTGCAGGATTTCTGGGGTCTGAACCTTAGACCCATTACAAAAGCCAATGGCAATCGTGACAACACCGGCTACAACAAGAGCAAAGAAGAAGAAGAAGAAGAAGAAGAAGAAGAAGAAAAAGAAGAAGAAGAAGAAGAAGAAGAAGAAGTAGAAAGGGGACCCACAGCCAAAAAATGTTTCTTGGGCTAATGGTCATGAACGGTCATATTTGACCAATAGCACCGCTGTGCGCGAGCTGGCTTTGTAATTTGGCTTTGCGTGTGGACGCCGCAGAGTTCTTTAAGAGGAGATCCCTACCATAAACCACCCATCTTTTAATAGGAAACCAAGGCATTTGGGGGATACCCCTATTGATTCACTAGGGGTTTGGCTTCATCCAGGGCCGGCTTTCTGGCAAATTTGCTGGTGTCCCAAAGTGCATCTCCTCATCCAAGGCACCGCCAAGAGTCCGATGAAATACGGCCGCGCTTTCAGCGCAAAGCGCGTGGGCGGTAAGATGACCGCACCCGCAGAATGCGGTAGAACCATCTTTGGCGCCTGGGCGTTGACACAGCCGCCGTGGAGACCATCTGCTGGGATGACGTGTTGAGGCCATAGATTTCGTTGCTGCCATTGTTACCCTGTGGCGATGGAACAACAAACAGTGGAAAAGAGGTACCCCAAGAAGTTGTTCACATTTTTTTTTGAATGAAAAGAGATACCCCAAGAAGTTGTTCTTTCACAAGACTCAGAATCCCCACGACCTGGTCTTACCACGGCCCAAACATGGGGGTTGGACCTGGTCTGCCTCAAGATCTTAGCGAGAACCACTTGGCCGATCGGCCGATTGCATTCCCAAGAGATCCACATGATCCATTTCGCCAGGAGACTGGAGACCTGTAAATCTATCGAAGTAGCCCCTGTGGATAGCTACGGGGCAACATACCAACTATGATGTCTTCCAAAAGTCAAAATGTTTGGTCATTCCTAATCATAAAATCATGATTTTCATTTCAGACAAATGTGCAAGAAGCACCAAACTGATTTGTGTTTTTGGTCATCGGGAGAATCGATCACCACTCAATTCCCATCAAAATGTTTCAACAATCTAAA
>VSDK01026443.1:58597-83597 GCA_009767595.1 Symbiodinium kawagutii | reverse complement strand
GACCGAGAAAATTCATGAGATTCGGGCACCGCAAAGCACGTTGAAAGCAATGTGCCTGCTTCAGCAGCCACACGGTGCAAGCGAACAAATTTGTTCGGCGAGTCTCCTTTCGCTAATCTCTTGGCCATAACATGCAACACGACATGAAAACTCCTGGATGAATAACTTGCAATGATGGTTCTCCGGGGCCCTAGCAGTTTTGAGCTATAATCGTCTCATGTCATCCAGTTAACCCAAGCCCAGTCACGCTAAATTACGCGGGGTTCGCCATATATTTCTGGTGGCTGAGCCAGCTGCATGATACCACGGTCCAGCTGGTCATGGTGATTCCCACATGACTTCTATGTTCCAGCTATGGCAGATCAGGCACAAAGCGCATCGCCAGCCTAGTGAACCCAGATTCCTTTAGCAGCCGAGAAAGCCAGCAAAAAGGTGGCCTGGTATCCCCAACCAAAAGCGCTACTCCAAGTACTCGGGATATTGTCGCGCCGGATGAGTTGGGAAACCATCCCCGAGTAGCTATAAGTAACAGCAACAACGACAGCAACAACAATGGCTCCCTTGCGATTGAGACGTCGCCAGTTGAAACTGTGCTGAAGCCAACAACAGGGCTTAGCTTAGTGCAGTGGCAGCTGCGGCGGTGCCTCTGCACATCTCTGGATATAATCTGTTCACTTCACCTGTTACACTTTTACTGCCGCTGAACGGCTTTGTGAACAAATTATGGTAGCTCAATGTCAAACACTTCAGCCAAGTGCCACTGCAAAAACTGGTGGATCGAGGCATATTTGTGATGGTTTAGAAAGCACTACTAGCCAATTGGTTGACAATTTGAACCACTCAGCCATTCTAAACCATCACAACACAACCACCATTGAAGGAACAGTGAGGTGATCTCAGGGCAAATGTGTTCGTCCACAGAGATCATTCTAACAGCTCCGAGGCACTCTGATTGCACAGATTGGTCATGGGTGGCTTTCTACAGTAGTTCTCCACCAGCTTTTCAAAGGTCCAGGAGGGATGCTGCATGCCTCAAACTAGCGCTTGAAGCCAAGAAGGCAGCTTGGAATCGTAGCAGGGATTCGAATCCATGATTGGCAAAACGGGAAAGGTACTTTAACCCAATACGAAATTATGATTTCTGACCCAATCGGAATCAGGAACTGCAGTAGTTTCTTTTCCACGGTGTTCGGTGTTACGGTATACCACTGCACTGGGTATCCATATTTCCTCTTGCTACCATCTCAACGGCCATCAGGCTCTGGTGGAGACTTGCTTAGATCATACAAATGGAAATGAGCAAACCAAAAACAATGTGTAGAGGATGTGGCCTTGCTGTAAAATGGGCGGGTCCTCTGCAAACTCCTTCCTTCGGCTACGAACAAGTGAGGACAGCGGTACCGGTTCCAGTGCTCAATCGGCAAGGTGCTCTCGTCGCAGAAGGTCTTGATCACATCATTCACATTTATACACTCGAACCTGAGATTCGCAGGAAAATGAACCGCTGAAAAAAATGGTAGTCACAACATGCAGAACTTCCCAGTTCTTCATCCGTTTGGGAATGGGGATGGCTATAGGGTGTGGGACAGTGGCAGAGGGTCTGCTTACGCATCTCGTTGTTTCTTCCAACATGTGGCTGATCAAAAGAAACTACGGTCCAAGGGTTCCCGGTTCCAGAAACACCAATATGTACAGGCATGTATATCTATGTGCGTAGATATGAATATATAAATATATACAAATATAAACATATATTCTATGCAATTGCTCATGACAGTATATACGTGTATATCTGCAGTATATACGTGTATATCTGCGTTTCAGCATCTATAATATGTACCTTCTTCGACACATTAGCCGCATAGATAGATATGAACTTATATTGCACATATGAATATACTATATACATTAATTACATTTATATTACGATATATACACACACATATATATATATCTATTCATGTATATATAAACATGCATATGTATATGTATACATATATGTTTATGTGAATATATATGTATATATATGTATATATATAGAGATATTTATTTGCACAGTATATACAATACATATATATATATATATAAACAGTTCTATCTTCTACATCTTCCATATCCCCGCGGATCTCCAGGTGACTCCTTGCCAGTCTCCAAGTGCAAACGCTCCAGGCCCTTCTTGGCCAAGTATTCATCCACGCCTCCCAGGCTCTCCGTCAAGGCCCTCCAGGCCTTCATGTCGACCTGAGCGGCCTCCCTTCTTCAAGCTACAGCTGGGACCGGTGCCCCAAGCGTTAGCGAAGCTGGTGACTTAGGGAACTACCAGCTGTGGCAACTAACTTAGGGTAACTTAGGGTAGGGTTACTTAGTAACCTATGATGAAACTATCAGCTAAATTGGTTCATAACTTAGGGTAACTATCATTGAATGGCGAATCTGAACCGCAGTTTCTACGTTTGGGGGCACCACATTGTAGCTGATGGTCACGAGTAATGATGGTCGACCAGAAGGGGTAATTACCAACCCTGATCAACCATGACCAACATGATACGTGTAACGTTGAGGATACAGCTAGAAGATCTGGGGGGATCATCAAGTAGGTTAGGAAAGTTGGTGAACATAACCAAAGGTCAATCATGGTGAACAGTTCCATTTTGTCAGAATGGCACAACCCCACATCTATTGCGGCTTCGCCGCTTCTCATTACAACGAAATTGTTTATAAAGTCAGAACTCTCCCAATATACCGTTCAACTAGCCATCGCAGGAGTAGGGAGCAAACAACCAGCAATCAGCAGTGTGAAAGTCACCAGGTGCCTGCTAGACTCGAATCGATGACCTTCCGCAATACAGAATCGGTTGTTTGTTTGTACTTCCAATCGTCTAATTTCCATTCTTGTCTTGGTGCATGTTTCTTCCCACTAATGGTGCACCTTGCTTGTTTTCCACGTCCCTGATCAGAAGACTGTCATTCTGAGCTGGCTTGATGGTTTCTTCGGTAAATGGTAACCACTGTAGTTGGCGGATTTTCCTAGCAACCAGGTTAGTTACCAGAGGGTGGCTTACAGATTTGCTTGTGGATGCACCGATCCAAATGCAGAGATTCTTGGACCAACCGAACACCTACACGCCCGAAACCTGAACCTGGGATCTCCACCAAGCTCGGAGAGCTGCTATCCCAGTGCTACAGGTCATGAATTTCGGGAGCTCAACAACCTCCATTTTTTACCTATACAGCGACAAAAGCCGCCTTTTTTAACCTAACAACCATCGGATCTCATCGTGCCATAAGGTCTCAGAAGGAAAGCTTCTCATCTCGACTATTGAAGACCGTGTTGAGACCGAGGGAATTTTGAAACACAGGGAAGCTTATCGCATCTTGCGTTCCGAGGAACGGATTCGCTGGCCACGGCAGAGGCCCATTCTTCGACGCGATCTTGGGTTTCTGCAAAAGGTGCCAGGAGCAAAATCTCTAAGACCTCGCAAAAGGCAACGGGCAGTTGCTAAGCATAACATTTTTGTACGGACAAGGGACCACTCGAATCTATGAGTCATACTTTTTGAAGCGACAAGGGAATACTTCCTGTTGAGAGGCTTTATATGTCACCTTATTTTGGGTGTCCCTGTTGTGAAGCACCACGGTGCCTTTGACACCCCCAAAATGAATTGCTAGCGAAATGCGCAGGCCCCAGCTGGTTTCCTGGCCTCTGTCTGCATGAAAACAGCCCAACTGGACTCCACTGCATGCGTAAAGACCTTGGCGCTGACGCAACATCCAAACGGGTTGAGTTTGTAACCCCTAAATGTGGATTGTAGTGATTGTAGGGAACGTGATGATTCCCAAATGACCCCTGTTTGCTCATGTTTTGGTCATCAAGCAATTGTGATGTGTAAGCCAAATGTAATCATCCACCTGGCGGTTGTTGTAAGGTTAAAGGCAGGTGTTGACAATGTGGGAAGGGATCTCTGAGGGTCCAACGACACAGATATATGGCTTAGACAGAGTGTCAAAGAAGCTGCACAAGTTTTGATCGCTTGTTGGAAACCACATTGATCGTTGGATTCTAATAGAAAGTTGCCACCCAATTTTGGGGACACATCTGCTTGGCATTTGTTTAGGGCAGTCGTGCCATTCCAATCTAATCTGTGTGAAGGGACCTTAGCATCATGATCCATACCCAAGCATTATCAGTTATTGTTGCTTCGCGTTTATGTTCGTCCACGGTATATGCTGCGAAATAGCAATATACCTGTCAAATTCAAGAGCTGCAGCGTACTCATCATGAGTTGATTGTACATGCGTAAATCAGCATGTATATACATGCATGCATATAGATATGTACATACAGTAACTGTGCACATGTACATATATATATATATATAGAGAGAGAGAGAGGGAGAGAGAGAGAGAGAGGGAGAGAGAGAGAGAGAGAGAGAGAGAAAGAGAGACAAACCCAGATTTGACAGCCTACAGCTGTAATTCGGAAGCTTCCTTCCTCAATGCTTGGGTGCCCGGGCGTGCGGACCCACCACTTCGCGAAAGGTCACGGACATAGCATGCCTGTAGGAAACTCGTCCACGGGTGGGGTCTTGTTGCTCTGCCCATGGGCACATCGATGGGTAATCAATGATGGTATAACCACTAATGGTTATCGATGGCAATAATAATAGGGCACTCCCACTAATATACCACTAATAATTGATTTATAATGGTTAATATGAGTGGTGAATTTTCATGGTGAGTTCATGCGACAATCATTTACCAATCATTTCCCATGATATTTGTTAGTTGTGACGCCGATGGGAAAAACCTTTCACTGGACGTTGAATGGGCACATGTGAAGAACCAGAACCGGACTGTAAACGCTGCGACTGGTTCTGTGATTTTGAAGCCACCCTTGTGAGAGGCTCTAGTGAATTGTGTTTTGGCGTATTGGGCCATCAAATATAAATGTTAGATATATAGGGTTTATTATGGCTTGAACATGGGTTGTAGCTGATACTGCTGGCTAGGCTACTGGGTGTTAAAAGGTGTCAATTGGTGGATATTGATTAGCTTCATGCCACTATGATTAGCAATGCTAGTCATTAGTAGCAGTTGTTTAGCATGATAGTAGTGATTAGCGAGAGCAGTCAATATTTCGCAGCTAAAGTCGGTACTGATAGTCGATAATCAACCGAGAATCTGGGGTTACGCATTTCGCTATCAGCCGCGCTGATCAGTAAACACCCATCGGGGGTACGCGTGGACACAGCGCAGTGCCTGTTGACATGTTCATTTTCGTTGGCTGAGGGAGTATGACGTAGTGATTTCCAAACACTACATCATCCATTTGCTTTTCTTGACGGACACTGTTACATATTGTTCCCCTAGCCCTACTGTTTAACTTCCAAGATGCGAATTTTGTAACCCCTGCCTTTTTACCTGATATTGATGTCCAGGTGTGTCGTAAAGCTGTGCTGCACCGCATGGTTTTCCCCCGAAACATCTTAACTTGTGGTGGTTTGGGGGGGCACCCTGATGGACGTTCATGTCTTGCACTGATAGTTCATGACGCATAGAATCCCACGCCATGGCAATATCCACATCTGACTTGGGAACCCACAATAGATATGGCAATCTCCGCCATAGTTGATTAAAGCAGCTAATTGGGATCCTATCTTTCACACTACATGGCAATCAACCCAAGTGTGACAGCAAGCTATACTGGCAAGTGGACTAAACAAAACCTACTCTTTGAGCATCTGATCCTGATGCCCTTCACTGGAAAGCTATCTCGAGGCAATACTGGACATAAGATTTTGTCAAACCACGGAAAATTACAATATCACATTCAATTGTATCAGCAGGTTGTACTAGACCATTGTCAATATTGTACTTCCAGTACTTGAGCATGTTCCAATACTATACCATACTGTACCACTATATCACTATACCACTGGACCATATCACTATACCACGATCCTATTTTACTACCACAAATCTCAAAAAACGGATCTGTGGTAGTGTGGTTACTCTTGGATCTGTGGTGGAGTGGGTTCTATCACTCCAAAAAAACAAAGCAACAATAATTCCCTAATACAAATAATGAAATAGAACGATATAATACTATATACTAATTATAGACTACTAGTTTTAAAAAAAGTATTTCCCATTGATTACCCACTATTGTTGGCCACTACCATAATAATAGGGTAAAGTTAAACACTACGAATAAAACTTCTACTCCTTGTTTTCAAAAAAAAGGTATAAACGAATGGTTCAAAAAAATGTTTTCACCATTAGTTTTTAAATTAAACCATGATAAACCACAGTACCATAACTACCATAACCAATAGTTTTAAAACCATTGGCTGTGGCTCAAAACCCCGTACCCCTGGTTCCCCTATCATTTACCATTGTTTCCCTTCTGATTGTTGGTCATTATCCACCATTATTGGTTGGTTAATATTGAACCATAGCCATTGGTTTAAAAACTACCATTGGTTTAAAACTAACATTAGTTACTACCATAACTACCATTGGTTTTAAAAGTAAAAAAGAAAGCACTCCTTCCCTCAACGTTTGCCAGGTCACTGGAAGGCCAGCATGTGGCGAGGCACCACTCCTCGATCCCAGTGGATCTTCGCGATGCTTCGAATGCCTTGCCGCGCCTTCAAAATCTCCCCGGCATCCAAGTCGTTCTCAGCGGTCGCATCATGGGTTGGTTGGTTGATGGGATTCATAATGGGTGATGACGGTTGATGATGGTTGATGATGGTTGATGATGGTCAATGATGACTACTGATGGTTGATGATGGTCAATGATGACTACTGATGGTTGCTGATGACTGCTGATGGTTGACGATGGGTGATGATGGTTGAGGATGGGTGATGATGGGTGATGGTCGGGAAAACAGCAGGTACATTGTACATGGTTGGTTGACAATGGTTAACTAGTGATTGTGGAAATCACCAACAGTGGTAAATGATGACATTGCTCGACCAGCCACTTTTTCTGAAGAAAGCGATGCCAACAAATTCATGGCAGGGAGTGCGGTAGTTTGGACTCTGCTGCTGTTTTAATGTGCGGTTGTGCTGCTGCACTCACACCTTCACCTTTGCTCTGGGCTATGAAAAACGAGACAAAGCATCCACTCGGAAACGGTGGCAGAGACTCGGTGCCCCAAGAATTGCCACAAACTACACCATAACTATTTAGTTCAGTGGCAAAACATCACCTCAACTCACCAAGAGCTCCGGACGAGTTGCTGCGATGGCTTTCAGGAAGCCCAGCAACATCACGAGATGTTGCCGTTCATGTTGAGGGTCGCGGAAGAGGCGTGCTGCGTCCCAGAGTTTGGAAGCTCCGCCGGCCGTGTGATTCAAATTGCGGACCAGCACGCTGACCCAGTCCTCTTGTTTCCGAGTCTCGGCCAACAAATCCCTCACCGCACGGTAGACTGAGGGTCGTTGGCCCTCCAGATCAACGAGGCCTTGTAGAAAAGGCGCCACCACAAAATGGCTCCAAACCACCGACCATGAAATCTCCGCTTGTAGCGACAAACCGCCCAAAATTTCACTCAGGGTCTGCAGTAGAGCAATTTGGAACAGACACACATAGGAAGGTTGGATTCCGTAGCTCCGGTGTCTCAGTCCTAACGAAATCATTTCTCGTTCCACCTTGCGGAAATCCCGTTCTTCCAACATGCTGAGGGCAACCTGCCAAGGAGGAGGCAATGAGGTGATGGTCGGGTTGGTCAGTTGTGCATTCCAAAAATGGCAGAAGTTTTCCCTCTTATTTTTTTCGAAACTTGGGATGGCGGCTTGGATGGCCCATGGTTTGTGAAAAATCTTGGAGGTACAAACAGCCCAGCCCCCGACTTAAAAAAATGTTGCCCTGTCTGACCTGAATGAAAGCTGCAAAGAGAAGAGATTGTGTGCGCATCCTTCCTCTTCTAAAGATCTTTTCCAAGGCAGTATCTTCCACCAGGAGATACTTGTACATGCAGTCACCAAAGTCTTCTATCTTCATACGACGCCATTGGCTAAAGACTGTACCAAACATGCTATCCAAAGAACTGTACCCCGACACGGCATTGAATGCCTCCTGGCAGAACTTCGCTAGTAGCACTGTGTGTGAGGCGTCCGGATGTTCCGCAAAGATGTCCATCAAGCAGCGGCGGAAATTTTCCAGAGACACTTTATCGGAGTGGTCAACATCTAGGCGATTGAAACCGGCAAAGATATGATTCCTTGGTGGCGTAACTGGATCTCTTGCTGAAAGTTTACCGACTTTAGAGGGTATAATTATGGTAAATCCAAGTCCCAAAAACACACAAACAGTATAAAAAACTCGGAAACCGGGGCCGGTTCCCCCACCCTTTACTCTCCCTCAAAAACTGTGGCTCCCAGATTCTCCGAGATCCCCATCTCTTGCAGCGCGAGGCGAAAATCGGCGTATCGGATGAAGGATGGATCGGTGGTCGCAAGCTTCGCGAAGGACGTGTCCAGCTGGTCCATGCAATACTCGTAGTGACACCGAAGGTACATGAAAGCATTCCTTGACAACTCAATGGCAGCTGTGGATGATTGGGGATGATCGGGGATTCCAAATGTTTGGATAAGTAGTCATGGGTGTTGAGTGAATGGGAAGTGTTCTACCAACGCCCCATTCCTCGATCAGTGGAATCGGAAGTGTTGTACCAACATGAGCCAAGTGATTGATTTGCACAAAAGATTCTTGATTTCCAAAGTGGGACGGGAAGTGTTCTACCATGGCAGCATGAGCCGTATCTTGGATTTTCAGATTCGAGATAGGATAGGCGTACAGTGCCCAGGTTCAAGACTCTCTTCCAAATTTGCAGAACATAAAATACGATACGAACATAGGGATCAACAGAGATCTTGTGATCACGAGGGGTACCCCCAAAGTCTCCACGGAGAAGTCTGCGGTATGGGCGACCGCTTCACGTGTAGCATCCCCTTGCACAGCTTCCAAGCGGCTTTTGGAGGATGGTACTCACAGCAGCTTTCGTCAACAGAACCGCCATAGTTCCATATGCACTCACCTGCAGCCACGGTTTCGGCCCAAGGGTTTGACACAGGTCGATCGTTGTCAAGAATAAATGGTTGATAGTGATTGATTGGGTTAATCATGGTTCGGAATGATTGACAATAAAGGCTAGCAACCAACAAAGAATCAACATTTGTCTCAATTGCAATTTGTCACAAATATATCAAGGGTTGTGATTGATTGTTTTATCACATGGGCTATGCAATGGCTGTACGTCATGTCAAGGGCCGAAGCAGCATCGCCTACCAACTACATGCAAATACTGTTGTTATGTCTATGAATCAACAAATTAGTCGACCATTGTGGATGATTAAAGAACTTTCACTGAATAAATTGCATTTGCCATTTGTGGTGGACCTGGTTCTGGGATTCACAGCAAGAATGCGGTTTTTGACTCGAACACGGGAAGCTCTCGGGAGTTCTGTAGACCAACCATTCTTAACCAGTATGGATGATCGTAAACCATTATCAGCCACAGAGAACTGCCAACCGCACCCTACGTTCACGATGAACTAAAAATGAACCCAGCAAACAACCCCAATGTCAACCGCAACTTCCCACGTTCCGTTTTTGATAAACGTGGACCTTTGGTATCCTTTGATACGTGGCATCCAAGGTTTTAGCACCGTCTATTGCACAACATTCCCATGCAAATCGGCAATACCTGCTACTTTACAACCCAACAACAACAATTCACAGCTTGCGGTTCAATATGCCTCCAGTTTCACTTCTCGGGGCTTAACTTGACCAGTGGGGGCTAAGGCCTGGGGAATATCAAGCACTTTCGCGCCAATTCTTGAGAACGCACATTCAATAACGAGAACGCACATTCAATATCAACGACTTGTATTTTACAAACTGTGCGGCCGAGTGCATGGAAGTTGACATGTAGACAAACTTTGAAGTTGGCCTGGTCTTCTCAAAGTTGACACAAACCTCCAAAAACAGGTTTGTCATAAAGCGAAGAACTGCAGTGATTCTCATTTCCAAATGGATGATTCTAGTAAGATTATTCTAGTGGATGATATCCAAGTAGAGTGATTTGGCGCCTTTGAACCGTCCTGTAAAGCCTTAACCCCTCGTAACTAGTCCCCATTGACCCACAAACTGGATCAAACTGGGATATCATCGCCCATACTTCTCGAACGTTGCTGTTGCTGCTGTTGTCTATATTTTTGTGTTATCGTTCTTGCCGGCGTTGAAGTCGTTGTTGTTGTTGTTGTTGTTGTTGTTGTTGTTGTTGTTGCTGTTGTCGTTGTCGTTGTCGTTGTTGTTGCTGTTGCTGTTGCTGTTGCTGTTGTTGTTGTTGCTGTTGCTGTTGCTGTTGCTGTTGCTGTTGTTGTTGTTGTTGTTGCTCTTCTTGTTGTTGTTGCTGTTGTTGTTGTTCATGTTGCTGTTGTTCATGTTGTTGTTGTTCATGGTGTTCATGTTGTTGTTGTTGTTGTTGTTGCTGCTGCTGGTGGTGGTGGTGGTGGTGGTGGTGGCGTCGTCGTTGTTGTTGTAGCTATGCTATGACGATGTCTTTGGTGTGGATCGCTCGAGTCACGAACTGGCTCTTGGGTGCCATGGAGGCGAAGAAGAGAATCTGCACTTCGGCATCTGGGTCCCAGTCCGGCATTTCGGACCAGAAGAGGGTCCCTGCAGATATCACTACACCTCAGCCGGTGAAACAACACACCTAGGCCAGCTGACGACAAAGTTGGTTGCGCTCCGTGCCAACCATACGTCAAAAATCACCAAAATATGGATTGTTCAAAATTGCAATGTTCTTTTTCTTGCCACAATGTTGCGGATCAAGTTATGAACAGCCCGATTGGACAACAAAGTCCTCTTCAGGTAGATTGAGGAATTACGGTGCTGTTTCACAGAGAGCCGTTTGCAATTTTTTGGTAGGTGTATGTAACCCATTCCTCAGCAAGCTGTGTTTAGTTTCATCCGAATTTAGATCAATGGAAAAAAAGGTCGGCCTCTTTGCTTGATCTGATTACAAACTCAGTAACAAACAGTTGGAGAAGAAGCACGAGAGTTCAAGCAGTATCAGTTTGATCTAGATCTATCCAGCCTTTTTTCCCAAAGCCAGCACGCCAAGGGGCAGTACATCAAGCAAATCCCGACAAAAATCCGCTTCACATCTTTTGGAATGTCTGCAGCTTCCGCCAAGATCAGGAGACCAGAGAACTGAAGAATGATCACTAAGTCAATGGCATAGGAAATGTAGTGATGTACACGGACCCCCGTGTCATCATGCCCCGCACCATTCGATTCGGACTGATGCAACCAATACCGCGACAGGGTTCTAGCACTCCAACCGCGCACAGCGCAAGCAATGATTGCCTGAACACAACATGAGCAGACTTCAGCAGTACCAGAACTACCGGACATGTTCAACAATGTGCCATGTACGAACATTCTGTGATGAGCAAATCTTTGAATTCCAGCTGGCTTCAGCATAAGAACGTGACTCTGTTGGGGTTGAGTACCATTGAAGTGGTTTGATTACCAGAGTGGATTGTCATGACCATGTTTCGACCTCCTTGGGTTCAAAATGTTCAAACAGTAGTGCAATTTCTGCTCCCAACATCGAATGATACATGCGACTTTTGGGTTCGTCCAAGCAATTTTGCTCCTTGGAATACCTATAGCAACTCCGCTGGCAAAGCATCTGTAGTACTTGGACTCCACTAGTCGTTCCCAAACTCACAGGGAGGACAGGACCATGACAGTATCCAATCTGCAGGAAAACCGAACTTCAGTGATAGTGGATGATGATTGTGACCAGGCAGTCCCGTGGATTTGGCCATCAATCGACTGACACAGTGATATCTGAGAACTTCTAAGCAATAGCCAATGGCTGTTGTGGAACCAGCTCTCAGATGTTTATGCCAGTTCTGGAACATCCCCCACGAGAACTTGGCCTCAGCAACGCGAGCATCATGATGTTTAACCAACAAAGGCAACCCCAGGGCCATCCTCAGTTGGGTCCTGCCACCAAGTTACCCAAGGATCAAAGGTCCGCAAGGACATCCAGAGTAGCTGGCTGTGAACTCGCGTCAGCACACAAACAAGAGACAACGTGAAGGCCAGCATCGATGCTACTGAGATTGTTGAGGAAAACAATGTTGGCCGATAGATCGGTACTGAATCGGACACACCTGCGACATAGGTCAAGGTGTAAAATGCTCCAAAATATTCTGCAGCGTGAAAAGCCAGCGCCAAAAACATTGCTAATATAGTTGGCCACTTCTTTCGCAGGAGCCAGTCACCAACAAACGCACTGGACATCATGTGTCCTCAGTGGGATGCTTCCAGGGTGGCTGATTAGCTTCATTGCTTGGTGATGTCAGTTGTTTCAATGTGGTGGCTTGTCCCGGTTGCTTGGGTCGTCCAGCCCGCTGGTCACCTGATGCCCTCGATGGTTACTTGTTTGGTTGGCTGATCAGTTGCAAGGTCGGTTGGATGTTGACAGCCATGGCTTAGTGGCTCACGTGCGATGGTTTGTCGATCAGCCAGCTGGTTGCTAAGGTTACTGGCAGTCCTGCGGATTCTAATAGTAGCGATGACAATCAGAATGAGAAGCGTGGTGCATATTTAAAATTACCCATACATAAACAATGTGCGTGTGTGTGTACATGTAAATACGCGGCTGCAAACCGGATATCTCCTTCAACTACTGATTGCAAAAAACCAGATATCTCCTTCCCACTGAAACTCTCATCAAGAGGCCAGACAGAATGTAGGCTCGAGCGACAGGCTTCACCACCATCACGCAGCCTTTCTTTTTCGCATCTGATACACCCTGCCGAGTGATCTCAGTCCCTGCCGGGACCACTGAAGCAAACTTTCGATCTCGAGGTTGGGTCACCATTGTCCCTCGACACGCGCCCCACCTCCTTCACCCGGGTGCCCTACAGACATGTTTTTCAAAAATTGCACTTGAGCCAAAAGGAATCGAACAGAATAGAGATCAGCACCTGACATCCATCCTTTCACATCTGTTCACTCTTAATCCAATGGATTGGATTGCATTTCCTTGCGGCAGCCCTGCTTTTGCGAATTTCGCACTGTCTGGTACTTCCCACTGCGCGCTGTGCAGAAGAGCCGCCCAGAAACCAAGCGTCACTTCTGTCACTTCACCAGGTGAGACACCACAGCTCCGGGCCCAAAAATGTGGGGCAGGTGGCTTCCCGAAGAATGACGTGGGTCCCGATCCGGCGTGGCAGCTAAAAGCTGCTTGCTGCTGGCTGCTTGCTGTACCTCTTATCTCGGATCCTATTGTCGAGACAAGGCAGTGAAATTAATGCAGATTTGCTAATCAGCAAAAATGGAACCAGGTGAATCAAACAAAACTGTCAAATTTGAAACAGAAAAAAATCAGCTCAATAAGAAAAATACACTTTGATTCTCCTGGCTCTTAAATGAGTGAATTCTTTAACTCACTCCAAGCTAGCTCTCCAGCGTCAGTTTTCCATTGGCATATCTTTTTCGGTATCTCTCCTGCAAAGGATGGAAAAGAAATTGAACGTTTCGAGTGACATGACGCGTCACATCCAGGGGCGAAACAAATTCTTCCGCAAAGGTGGATTAAGTTCTGTATGTGAATCAAGTAGATGGGACCATCCAAAGGAAACACAATGTGAATCGGTTGCTGTCATCGGTTTTTCAATCCGGGACAGCTCTTGCTTCACAACTGAAGGTATGTTGATGTGCGCAATCCACAGACTTGGACAAGTCCAGCTGTACCAGCCATCCCTTACCCGCAACAGTTGCCCCTCACAGCTCCTCCAATCGTCCGAGATTGAATCTCCGAGCGACCTGTCAAGACTCACCAACGAACCTAGTGGACTATTGTCGATCATTGTTGGTGAGTCATCCCCAATGATGACAAGTTCTTGAGACTGTCCAAAAAACGGCCAGCCCGTCTTATATGCTCAAAACATCATGTAGATGCTGGATCAATGAATATGACCTTGCATATCCATAAAAAGTATCTCTACAAAAAAGTATGTATAATTTTTCTATACATATGCAAGTTACATGTATATATTTATTTATTTATTTATTTATTTATTTATTTATTTATTTATTTATATCTATTTAGAAGATGTTCACGACACCCGCGCCTGTTGCAAAGACTAATCACTAATCTGGCCGGATGAATCTCGAAACAAGTCCACCCTCACCTCTCTAGGCCCCCAAGTTTGGTTGGACCTGCGCAAAGCGCCCCACAGCTGCCTGACCTTGAGGCCATGTTCATCGTTGGCTGGCTGGGACAATAAGAAGTCCTTCAGCAGAGAGGCGAGCCCGGCACGCATCGCTGGGGTGATCAAAGAATTCGATGGCCAACGATGGTTGCATCTATGATGGAAAAGAATCATGGAAAGGCTCAAACATGACCCGTGAGTACTGGCAGATCCATCTGTTTGAAGTAAAACATCACCAGTCTCACCGGAAATCGCTGGTGATTTCCCTAATCGGTGGTCAGCAGCTGGATCTGAAACCCGAGGTATCAAAAATGACAAGCATTTGCTGATTACCTCTCGGTTCGGAGGCCTGAAAAACAGCTCGCTTGTTCAGGTCAATCATTCACCTTTCCCAAATTTTACTATCAAGTATCAATAACTATCAGGCGTTTCAGGTAGAAGCAACAGGGGAAATGCGCGGTTTCTAAAGTGCCTCCCGCTATCACTGTTGTTTCCACATTCTGGTGACAATCAGTCATAAGTTTCCACATCGTTCCAGTAAGGAAACATGATCATTCAACCACTATTGAGCATCATCAACCTTCATGAGCAATTATTGAACCGCCATTCACCATGTTATTGTCATTGGTTTTTCTCATAATCAGTGCTATTATTCTGGTTATTCATGGTTGTGTTTACTCCCACTGCTCAGATTTCTCTGATTGCGCTGGTGAACTGGAGGTCCACCCATATTTGATTGTGAATGACCCCCTAGCACAGCAAAATTTTGGTAGTTTACTAAGGCCTAGATCTCCCATTATAGTTGATGCATGGTTGTGATCACAAATAAGTGTCGCAGCTCAGTATTCATCAGCCAAAACCATTTAGAAAACAATCATTCCCATTGACAACCAACTATGAACAATCATTGCCTAGAATACCAAACCATTAACCAACAATAATTGCCTAGAATAAAAGCATTGACGAACATGACCACTGATCAGCATCATTGCTACAACTCATTGATAAAATTGGCTGATCAATGGGCGATGAATATTTTTATATATATATATATATACACATATATATATTGATCACTAATACCCATACACAACCATGAATTGATCACTAATACCCATACACAACCATGAATTGATCACTAATAACCATACACAACCATGAATTGATCAGTAATAACCGCACATACCCGATGATTGATCACTAAAATCATACATAACCGTCAATTGATCAATAATAACCATGCATAACCATGAATTGATCACTAATAATCATACATAACCAAACCTAACCATAAATTGACAGCTCAAATTTCTCTTCTTCGTCCATGATTGCAGCTAACCCCTGGGGTGTGGCGCCGCCCCGGCGCTCCTCGCAGCGGTGGCGAAGCCTTGGAAGCTGATGCTCCTGGACATGTGATAACAGGGGCTCAATCTTAACATCATAACATCACAACATCAATCAAAACAGGAACCCCCCCAAATCATCAATTTTATCAACCATTGATAATAGTAAACCAACCATTTTGGAGTTCCCCCACGATAGTAGAAGTAGGTGTTTGTTTGTGCGAAAAGAAAACTGTGAATTTTGTTGGTAAGTGTACATGCGCACGCACGCGTGTACTTGTCCATGCATGTGGTGTGATGTGACGGGATGTGATGTGATGTGCCGTGCTGTGACGTGAGGGGATGTGATTTGATGTGATCTCATGTGATGTCGCGTGAAGTCATGTGATGTCATGTCATGTCATGTCATGTCATGTCACGTGAGGTCATGTGATGTCATGTGATGTCATGTCATGTCGTGTCATGTAACGCAACGCAATGTAATGAAACGTGATGCAACGCAATGTAGGGTGCGGATGATTTGTGGAGTTCAAGAAAATTAAAATCTAGATTTCAGCTTCGCCGAGCTTGTCATTGAATCTGAAATCTGAATGTTAGTTCCTATCTTTGCGCGTCAAGCTTCCTGTGGTTTGCAATTTGGACCGTAGCTCTTCCGGAAGTCCCAGCGCCACGGAAATCGAACTCTGGGTGCCAATTTTTTCTCTTGGTTGCTCGCGTTATCCTCGTGGCTCCTGTTTCACAGGGACCTCAAACTGGTTTTCAGTTGCGGCTTCAAAAAAACCTGGCCGAGATGCAGTATGTGGTCCGGTGCACCCCGCAGATCGCTGGAAATCTGCTTCGGAGGTTCAAATCGCTGTTCCGGCTGCAGATCGCTGTCCGAATGGACGA
The DNA here is from genome assembly GCA_009767595.1 of Symbiodinium kawagutii. Classification (NCBI taxonomy): domain Eukaryota; class Dinophyceae; order Suessiales; family Symbiodiniaceae; genus Symbiodinium; species Symbiodinium kawagutii. Next base: position 67,113 of record VSDK01026443.1, on the reverse strand, counting down.
CAATGGGGCGCAGCAGGAGATGAGAGGCTGCGTGAAGCGTCAACTCATCGCCGTAAATGTCCGGTCGGCTCATGCAATCCAAGTACTGAGTGTAGCCACCGAAACAAGTTGCGATTTTGTCCTCAAAGAAGGTCTGCTGCCTGAGGTAGCTCACAATTTGTGAACGGAAGTTCTTCCTAGAACGAAACAGGGAATCCGGATCAGCAGGCACCACTTGCTCTGCAGGAGCTGCTACATGCTCTGGGCGCTCCAAAGGAACATTCTCAACCACTGCCGCCCCACGGGGCTGCGCCCTTCGGTAAATCATCCCTTGAGGATATTACCCTTGAGCCTCGTGCTAGGAAGCAAGCGACCTCTAACCCAAGGATCTGAAATCCAGATGGCAAGCTGCAGAAAACAAAGGCAAACAAAGCTAAAATCCAGAGTTCAGGCCGCAGACGCGCTGCAAGCCAGGAAATTCAAACATCAAAACACCAGATTTCAATCTGCAAAGAATCAGCTGTGACAAGCACAAACCCAGATTCCAATCTCAAATGAAGCAAGGGCAGAGGAGATGAAATCAAGATTTCTGTGGACAGAGCAATGGAAGCAAACATCAAGATTTCAAGCTTTCAAGCAGAAGAATCGAGACAGGCTAAGCTAGACTCTAAAGTCCAGCCTGCACATAACAAACTGCCAATAAAAAGACTGAAATTTGAATTGCAGACACAAATGTCAGTGAGAAAGCAAGTGGCAATAAAAGGATGAAATCCAGAATTTAGCTTTTTAGAATCCTCATTCCAGTCCAATTCATGCAATGTAATGTAATGCAATGCAATGCAATGCAGCGCAATGAAATGCCATGTAACGCAATGTAATGTAATGTAATGTAATGCAATGCAATGCAATGCAATGCAATGCAATGTAATGAAATGCAATGTAATGTAATGCAATGTAATGCAATGCAATGTAATGCAATGCAATGCAATGTAATGTAATGCATGCCTGCATGCATGCATGCATGTACATATTTCATGGTGAACCATTGGAAGTGGCAAGAGTAACAGTTCTTCAACCAGCGGGGATAGTAACATGTGATGGTAATAGCCCCCAAATGCCCAGATTCTTCAGCCAAAAAAACACCGTTGGACACGACTGTTGGGGGAATCAACATGTTTAACGATGACTGATCAGAAGTAGTGAAGAATGGATCGGCAAATTGTTGCAGTCGCTCTTGACAGTTGCTGAGCATCAGGTCAACTAGAGCCAGGATATGGACCAACAATAATCATCAATCCTGATTACCAATTGATCATACTGTTGATGAATGGGGATGTCTGCAAGAAAACGAATCATGTTTCAGGCAAGTTTCAAAGTATCTGTCAGCATCAAAGCTTGATGCACAACACTTCCAGGGTCACAGTTCGTTCGAAAAACTTATGACTTGGGCAGCCGGCACTCTGTCCCCTGCCCGCCGTTGCCTCTGCCAATTGCAGGAGCTGGTGGACAGTATCCTTTCCCATGGCCGTGGAATCCAGCTGCAGCGATCGCTCGCTCACGCTGTCCTCACTGTCCTGTCGAGCAGCCGGTCGTGTCGGGCACCCGTCAACTGATGGGAGATCCGTACCAACAAACTGTCACTATGTTGGATGGTTGATCATTTTGGATGGCCAAGTTAGGGTTGGTTTGCTGAATCTACCCCTTGCTTTCCCATCACAATATGAGCAAAGACTCTGTGTCTTTTGGAATGTATAGTTTCTAATGTTTCTATTAGTTGTCTATTGGCTGTCCATAATTTGTCTCCTAGTTGTTTATTAGTTGTATGTTGGTTAGTCTGCATCCAATTCTGAAACGGTAGCCCAGCCAAGCAGATCCCATTCCGCACGGCCATCCAATTTGGAGCAGAAGCATGTGAGCCTCGTTCAGCTCACCACAAGCCCTAAAGTTCCTAAAGCTATGAATCTGCACCTCTGAAACCACCTGTCCTGCTGTGAATCAGCCTTTGTCCATGACGTCACCCCACGGTCCTCATCTGGGCAAGGTCGTTTGGAGATCTTTGGCTCCTGGCTGCTTTGGGTCAGCAGATGTCAACATCAAAATGCTCTGTACGAAACCCTCCCAATCATGACAACCCTGAGTTGACACCCGGCCAGCTGCTCATTTGGCAACGCTTCCGCTAATGACGCATGTTGCATAACATGACAACAGCAACACTCCATTGGGCTGTCTCATCACGGCTCAGGGAAGTTTGTGGAGCTCAAAAGCACGGTGCGAACGCACCCCTGCGTGCCTGCAGGAAAATTGTGAGTGAAGCCTCCTTAGCTGTTAATTGTTGGCAGGATGCCATGCATTTCAGAATCGACCCCCACTGGTATCCGACCTCAGAATGAATCGATTCCCTAGTCAACTAATGTTTCTAAGCCTCAAAGCCTCACAACTCTTCTTCGACAGGCAGAATCTGAACCTTTCCTTGTTACAATCTGAATGACAAAGGTCCGAATGAACCCCTCAGCCTCAAGGGTGACTGGTCTTACTCGTCTGTCATCCCTCGCAAGAGCCCAACAGGGTTTTGGTCCCAAGTGATGCTCGGAGCCCAACTTCAACAGCCACCAACAACTATCCAGCTCGACAAGAGACGGCTGGCAGGCTGTAACCCGGATGTTCTCGGCTTGGAAAAGGAGTTGAGCTCAGGTCGAAAGCCATGTCAGCGGGCACGGTGTCTGTGGTTTTGATAACTGGTGACTTCACATCTCAAACTTTCAGAATGGCTTGTTCTTGGCACGTTGACCAGGGTCCCAGTAGATGAAGATTCTTGGTATTTTCTCGTGCGCGATGTCTTTCTACATGATGAAACCACCAGTATCCAATGGTGATCCAACTGCCAAAAGCTTTGTGCTGTGACGTGGTGTGAGAAAAAGAGGAGCTGGAGCGAAAACTGCCCAATTGGCACAAAATGAAATCGTGGCTCTTGGCTAGCAGTGCTTGCTGCAAGTTTCATCATGGAGGTTCCAAATTATGCCTGTGTATTCATACATATATAACATCTGCAAATATATGTATGCACTTTTCACATATACTACACACATGCACACAAAACCAGGCCTAGACGTAAATATCACTGTGTCGGCACTGTGTGATGGCTCTTTCTGCGGTGATCTCGGGATTTCTTCCATCACCACTGGAGCTTGTAGCCTAAGAAGAAGCCATTGGCTGCTCACCAACATCGAAATTGAGACTTTCAATGAGTTTCGAGCTTTCAATTGATCTCCCACTTCAACATATTTCAACACTGGCAGTGTTTTTCATCACTTCTGCCCAGCTGGGGTGTTGAACTCGGGGCTACAGGGCGATGCCAAGCTCCAGAACGGTGGTGCGACAGGAAAAGTTGCAGCTTCCGCTGCTCACTTCGCTGGATATCCACATCTCCATTTCGGTTGGGTCCACCACTCACCCACCTGGCGCCCAAAGCATGCAGCTGAGGACAGACCACCAGTCCTGGACCCCGGGCTAAGCTGGACTTCAACGGCTGGGAGCTGCTGGGATCTAGTGGCAAAGTTCTGGTTGGCGACCTGTGCTATACCTTCGTCTCATTTGCTCAAGCTTTAATGGTCTGTTTGTCATGACCAGCGCATCCGAAAGGGAAGCCCTGGCCCGCTGACCTTCTTTTCGTAGTCGTCGTAGTTATCTGACCACCTGCGGCACAGCGGGGTAGGACATATCATAGATACCCAACCAAGTATACAAATCACCAATGAACAAAAGGACAAAAGGATGTTGGTGTCGCTTGAGGCATTGACCGAACATGCTACGCTGTGGCTGATGATCAGTTTCGCATAATTTCCACCAAGAGGATACCCAAAGATGCACCCAAAACATGACAATCTTCCATGACAGCTGATTGAATCAGCACCGATTTGGTGGTCAAAAAGCCGCTTGATGGCGGAATAGGGAGCCAGTTTGATTAAACAGCAGGCCTATCACTTGCAAATCTCATTGAATCTTCAGATTGAAGCCGCAGCCATCAACAGTTCCAGGAGAATTTCCTACCAATTCGCGCACCTCTTGGGGAAGTTGCCAGCCCTCAACATGATTTCTCGATAGTCCTGGAGCACGCAGAAGCAGGTGTGGCCTTGAAGCACCCCTCAACCCCTTCAACTCACACTTGTTGTGGCCTTCAAAACACCAACTTGAACCCCAACTTGGCTCCAACAATTTCTGGGCATAGCCATTCCAAAGCACTGCCAGAGGACCCATCTTTGTCGATGCCCCGCCGGCTCCTGACTTCCCTTGGTGTGGGTGCCATGGGGGCCTGTGACATTCTTCGCCAGTGGAAGCCCAGACACCTGCGACACCAACCATTGAGACGTTACAAGGGCTGATGAGTGGTCACTAACCGACTACAATAGGGATCAGCATGGGTTAGTTGCTAGCTCAGAAAATAGCTGTTTGTGTAATATAATCGAAAATCAGTCCAACCATGTAGAATAGGTGATATTATATACACATACAGCGGCTATCAATAAGAAAATTATTCATTATCATGATAATGCCAATGACAGCAACAGCAGCGTGTCTCTTCACTGTGGACATGGGCAACAACAGATGAAGGGCATGACCCGCGTCACCAAGGTAAGCATGCAGGAAGGTCTATTGGATGGGAACTTGATCCTGTCGAAACTCAACAGCCTTCCTGGATTTGTATCCCTGGATGACCCACTTCGCCCCAGTGTCTCCAGAGAACTCCGAAAGTTGGCAATGATAGATCCGCATTAATGAACCAACTCCAGTCGACCTGAAATAGATGGTTGTTCACGATCAAATTTAGAAGGTTTATCAACATGGATCCCACATTAAGCATTACATTTCTTCATTTACAAGTTCAGAATGTCCTTGAAATCACCCGAACTGATCAATGGCAATTGCATTTGCAAGTTTGGATGAATAAGTCCGCATAGGTGCCAGTCAAATTCAACATGAAGGGCAAAAGTGTTTTGTTCCAGCAGCAAAATCATCTTGGACACACACTTTCAGTGTCGGTCTTCTCTATTCACTTGTCCAAAGTCGTGCTTATGAGAATCAGCCTGCGACTCAAGATCCTGGAACAGCTTCCATCAAAGGATTAGCTTTGCAATGTTTTTCATGTACCAAAGCTTGGTGTGTCTGAGTTTGGCTAGCACCAATACCGAGATAGAACATGAAGTGCCAAACGACTAGCCCCGGAAAGACACCAATATTTTCTAGATTTTGACAACCACATCTCTCCAATTCCAATGATCCCTTAGGTTTGGCCACCGAAAATGATCATCTGGCACATGACAATCGGATGACACCGATCCTTGGCATTCCAATGTCCCTTTGGAGCAATCTATAGGGATGCCCGGGACGCCCCCAAGAATCCAAAAAACATGTCCTTCCACACCACGTTTTACGGTCGCCCTGAAAACTTGGCAGCAACTGCTCTGGCCGGACAGAAGTCTCCTTTTTCTAACCAAGGAGGCTGCGTTGGTTGGGTGCCCTCCTGACGCCGGGATGGCGCTGTTGGCACAGCTGTGTCACCAAGGGTAGCTGTGTCACCAAGCCCAATGCGTATTTGGGCATCATTTTTAGTATTGTTTAATGATGGTTCATGTGAAGTTTTGCCACTGATAAAGCTGTAGATCGGGAGCACAACAGTGGCACTATCTTTTTTGCATGGGCATTACAAAGTCGTGCCCCCCAGATAGATAAATTGATATCACACATCTGTGGCTCTCTTCTGCTGGTTGACTTCCCAGTGCTTTGAGACCGGCAGTTTTCGCATCTGGTACAACTAGCTGGTGAACCAGCTCTGAATGGACAGACTTATAATCGGTCGGGTCATTCACCAAACTCAGCCAGTGAACTGGGTGCACTGCTCAACTATCTGGACTTATTCCAGATTTTCTTCTGGGAAAAATTCAACCTGGGAAACCCCTATAGTTGGTAAAACGAGGAAGAGGATTCAATTTTCACAGTTTATTCGTTCCTTGCACGATGAGGACCTCAACTGCCACGAAAGACCACCCTGGGTTCAGGTTTGAAGTGCCACCAGCGGCAAATAAATCCCAGCAATTAAATGCCTGAGAAAGCACATTCCTCGAGAAAAGCCGAGCATGGTTGTTGTCCGTTCTGTTTGTTGTTCTACACGTAAACATATGCAAAGATAGGTAGATAGGTAGATAGATAGATTGATTGGCTGATTGATTTATTGATTGACTGACTGATTGATAGGTCAGGTAGGTAGATGGATACATGGATAAATGTGTAAAGTTTCAGTGTTCTTTGTATGATCTTTGTATCCCTGATTGTCACTCAATTGTCCCTGCACGCACTTGTGACTCTGTTCTTTTGTCCTTGAGCCAAAGCCATTGTTGAGGCTTTGTGAGTGCGCTGTGATATTGTACAACTCTGCCATGTACATTGTAAGACATTGTATCTTAACACCGTCCCTCGGTTTGATTCCTTTGTGAATCACACCGTTAAAATTGTATGCTACCAACATTGTCGATCATCCATTGACATTCCATTTTTGTGTTCAATGATTGTTCAACTATTTACATTCACTTGTTTGTGTTGTGCTTTGTCTCCTGTACAGTGCGTTGGTCATTATGACCAAAAGAAAGGTCGGCACGATCCACATTGTCATCTCATTGTCCGCTCGTAGTGCCATATTGTTTGGTGTCGTGGGCTTCACTGTCGATGCATTGTGAACCTTTGGAGTGCCATTGTCATCTGATGCCTTCTTGTTGGCGATCAGCTGGATGAGGCTTTGTCAGCAGCCTCTTTGTCCTCTCTTGCCCTCTTCATTGAGCGCTTGTCCTCATTGTCATCCTCTTCGATTGCCATCTTGTCGAGCTGGGCCTTCATGAATTGCTCATCAATCCATGCCTTGTGGTCTGGGTGACCCATTGTTGCTCGTCCATGGCTTGTAGATCTGCCTTCGGAGAAGTTGTGCTGAGCCTTGTAGGCTGCCAAGGCTCCTTGAAGATTTTGTGGGAGTTCATTTGTTCCCTGAACTCCCAGCTGCAGCATTGCCTGCTGGAATCCCGTGTGCACTGGACTTGTTGGGATTGTCTTCAGGATCTCCTCCACATTGAACACGGAGCTGAGGATCCAGACGTATCCCTTTGTCCATGTCCATCGGCTGAACAAGTCAGTCGGGTTCCATTGTTTGACCTGGCAGATCAGCACATTGTCTTTCTCGTGGCGGCTCATTGTGTAGGTGCAGTCGCTGAGCACCTGCATGTATTGTAGGTGGTAGCCCCTCTGGTAGAAATTGATGGACCTTTGACTCACATGGCTTGCAGCATTGAAGGTGTCCATTGTGAGGGCCACCAGGACGATGCCATTGTCTGGCTCCATTGTCACATGACCCCGTGACAGGTGGAAGGCCATGTCATTCAGCGCGTCCTGGGTTGTCGGGTGGAAGATCAATTGATGCCACCCTTGTTCGGCTCTCAAGCTGCCCACGAAGGTTGTCAGCTTGCCATCATTGTCTTGCATTGAGACATACTCGGCCATTGTCAAGGCCGTAATCCAAACGCTCTCTTGTCCAGCTGTTTGGATCTGGACTTTCTCACTCCAGAGATTGTTGTTGGGCTCCTCATTGTTCACCACAGGCCGGAGCATTGTGAACTCTGCGGCATGGTCGCAGACAAATCTGCCTGCATTCATGTAGACCGACTTCATTGTGCCGGCTCCAAGGAGTGGCACATCATTGTAGGTTGGACGATCGATATTGTCGTCCATTGAGCCAGTCAGCAGCTCCACATCGCTGCATTGCTCAGGTGATTGTGGTGCCTGGGTCGCCATTGTCACCTTGACACTTGTTGTCTCTCGCCGATTGTGCTGCTCTTGTGAAAGGGCTGCGGCGGCAAAAAGATTGAATTCAAATTTTGTCACTCATGCAGTGTCGACATGTGAATTGCGCAAAGCAAAAGATTGAAACACTATTGTAGATCAAGTAGTCCATATTGTACTCATCCATTGTATCTTAGATAGCAGTGAAATAGTGTACCATGGCACAGCTGTACAATTGTATGTGAAACGTGCGCGCATTGTAGTCGTTTGGTGTTTGTTATTGGCCACGGAGGCCAATGTTGTAGAGGTGTTTGTGAAGCACCTCTGCCGTTGTGTACTTGGTGAGAATGTCTGCTGTGTTTGCTGTTGTGTGCACTTTGTGGATTGACAAAATGCCATTGTGCACCAGCTGTTGTATGAATAGGTATTTCAGGTCAATGTGTTTTGCTTTCTTTGATGACCCGATTCTTGTTGCCATGCTTTTGCCGCTTGTTGGGTCTGTGCAGATTCGTATGTTGACCTTCATTGTTGGCATTGCTTCTTTGATGAAGTTCATTGCATGTAGTGATTCTGTTGCTCCTGTTCCTATTGCATATAGTTCGGATTCAGCACTTGATAGCGCTACTACCGATTGTGTTCTGCTGCCGAACTGTATTGTTGATCCCATCAGCGTGATTGTGAATCTTGTTGTTGATTTCCTTGTTGCTGGGCATCCAGCC
>VSDK01026443.1:6656-54582 GCA_009767595.1 Symbiodinium kawagutii | reverse complement strand
TTGAGGACCTTTGTCAAGAATCCTATTGATCTTGGTCCTGTGGGAATTGCAAATCGTAGTGTGAGTTGTCTGTAGATTTCAAAGCCGATTGTTCGTTGGAATTGTCTGACCACTGTTGCTGCTGGGCCAGTTGTGACGCTCACCAGGATGTATTTCAGGTCATTGCTCAACCTGATGTGTTTCTCTCCTTCCTCTATTGTTGTTGCTGCTGCTCGTAGTTGTGCTTCTGTCAGCTCTTGTTGTGCTGCTTGTGATGCTTCCAAGAGTCGAGGGAAGTCAGGGTCTTGTAGTCCTAGGAAGGCATTGAATTTGAATTGCCATTCCTCGAATTGGCCGTAGTCGCCATTGTAAATCGGTGGTCTGAGCTTGTATCTGCTTGCTGCTCCAAGTTGTTGTGCTAGGTCCACTTCTTGTGGTGGATCTTCTGCCATTGTGTTGTTGTCTTGTTGCTGCAGTGCTCTCCTGTTGTAGGGTCAAGGCACTCTCTCTTGTTGTAGTGGTGTGTTATATTGTTGCGCAGTGTTGTGCTGTAGCTTTGAGCTCCCCCGGTATTGTCGTTACCAGGTTCCTGGCTCCGCTACCATGTAAAGTTTCAGTGTTCTTTGTATGATCTTTGTATCCCTGATTGTCACTCAATTGTCCCTGCACGCACTTGTGACTCTGTTCTTTTGTCCTTGAGCCAAAGCCATTGTTGAGGCTTTGTGAGTGCGCTGTGATATTGTACAACTCTGCCATGTACATTGTAAGACATTGTATCTTAACAAAATGGATGGATGGATGGATGGATGGATGGATGGATGGATGGATGGATGGATGGATAGATAAATGGATCGATAGATAGACAGACATAGTAGATAGATCTGTAAGTAGATAGATAAAGAGATAGAGAGATACAGAGAAAGAGATATACACAGAGAGAGAGAGAGGATGGATGGATGGATGGATGGATGGATGGATGGATAGATAAATGGATCGATAGATAGACAGACATAGTAGATAGATCTGTAAGTAGATAGATAAAGAGATAGAGAGATACAGAGAAAGAGATATACACAGAGAGAGAGAGAGAGATCGACCGATCCATTGATCCACAGAAAGATGGAGCAATCGATAGACTTGTTGATTGGTTGATTGATTGATGGATAGGTTGATAGATTGATAGATTGATAGATCGATAGATTGATAGATTGATAGATTGATAGATTGATAGATTGATAGATTGATAGATTAATTGCTTGATTGCTAGATTGATAGATTGATTGATTGATAGGAATTGTATAATGACATATGGCATATGACACACACACATATGTATGTATGTATTTTGTCTGTAGGTTTACCTCTATTTGCGTGAACCATGGCAATCCTGCTCAGTGTTGTAAGCCACCAGTAAGGTTTTGTAAGTTGCTTTTGGAGATGTGTGCTTTGGAACCTATTAGATCCACGAAAGTCCACAAACAAAAGAGCGCTTCAACGCTGAATTTTGAATCCGTAGAAACTATATGAGTGGCTGATTATCAACCAATATCAACCATAGTCAGCACTATTGAGCATCACTACAGTAGTGACTACTGACTGGCCATTGCAAATATGAAAAGCCACCGTTGAAGACTAAACACCATCATCAATCAACCACTATTCGAAACAATCTTTCATATGGCTGTGGGTCAAAACCCTGTACCCCTGGTTCCCCCAGCATCAACCATTGTTTTGCCACTAGGTCCAGGTTTGTTGGTTTGTATCCCCCATTAGTTGGTTGGTTAACTCCTTGACCCACTGCCACCCCAACAAAGAAACCATAGCAGCTCGACAGCCAGGACACCGCAACCACTAGCCTCAGCAGGCACAAGCGATGAAACGGAACCCGAGGTCCAAGAGGTCTATGAGTCAAGCATTCACCTTTCATGTTGGTTGTTGGCTGCGGTTCTTGGCTAGGCCTGTTGGTCATGGTAGCAGGTTATCCTTGCAGGTTTTGCTTGGTGGTGCTTGTTGGTTATGGTTGCTGGTTACAACCAATGCCTACGGAGTAATCTTTGGCCAGTTCAAACTCGCAAATCCACGAGGCTTTGAACGTTTCTCAATACAACTGACTTGCACAGAACTGATGTGTTTTTGGGCCTGAAGCACGAACACGGCATTTTTCTCTGTGAGCCCGTGTATCCCGGCCGACTCCCAGCTGCGGATAAGGAATTCAAACACAATCAGCGCTCATGGTTCTTCACGGTTTGCTATGGTTGATCAATCCACTGTAAGCATTGTTATCAACCACCATTGCTATGGTTGATCATATATATTATATAACAATCTATCGTGGCCTGTTACTAATCCCACTGTTGATCATGGTTGTTTATAGTCTACGGGAACTTGTGATGTCTTTTTCAGGCTCCTCAAGCATGGTATATGGCCGTTGCCAACCCTGTAAAGCCCTGACCCAACCAACCTGCATCGCAGGCAACTTGTGTTACATCTTGCAGCTGTCAGTGGCTGCAGCACAGAACCATTGGTACCCCAATCTTACAGTTTTTTGTGTCCTATTCATTACATCATTATTATCATCCTTACTATTATTCTTCACAACCATGGTCAAGCATTTGTATCTATGATCAATCATTCTCAACCATGATAATCCAATGTCAATAAGGATGAACCGTGATGATTGATCAACAATGATCAATCATGATTGACCTTGATCACATATTCATTGACCCAACCATTTTCCAACCATTTCGGTCTCCCGGTGGACCCAAAAAACTGGGCTCTCGCGCCATAGGATGGAATCCTCAGCGACGTCTTTGGTCGGTTGGCTTTCTCCATGCTGGGAGTGCCAGAGGAGCCAATACGCCAAACGTAATCCTCAGGTCCCCAAGAACCCTGCGCACCTCCCAGTCAGACACTGGAAATGGTGATGGTTGAGAACTAGGATTGGTTAATGTGGTGAATGCTAATATGGCTATTTGACTACTGTAATCAACTACTGTAATCAATTACTGTAATCAACTACTGTAATCAACTATATACTGTAATCAACTACATTCAACTACTGTGATCAAGACTACTGCAATACGACATATACATTATGATACTGTGTGGTTCAATTGCGAAATCCAAATAAAGGAGAACGCCTGGAGCAACCTCCTGCCATTCTGGAACTCATTTTGTGATGAGACAAAACCACGAGAGGTGTACAACGATGATGGTAACTTGGTGACCCAAATCAACAGTTTCAAAGGTATATACTCATGAAGTCAGTTGATATATCACTATCAATCAGATTCTCTCAACAACTATCCGATCCGTCAATTTCTTCAGCTACGAGCGAAATACTTGATTTCAGCAGCTTGGCCTAGCCTTGGCTACTGAGCTTTACAGCTCCGCGCGCTGCGCATCAGCTGATCCCGGGCTGACCCAGAGAACGACATCCCAGCCATGGCTGACAGTCACTGCACTGTACTTGGCAGTGCAGCTTGGGTTATGAACATGGTTATAAATAGTGATAGATCCGGGTTATGTAGAAACATGGTTATGAATCCTAGGTGGTACCTTAAAGGCCCCTACAACCATAGTCCGCAACCAGTTGCTAGCTGGGGATGCATATCCAAGTAACCCTTTCGTTGGCTATCCGCTGTTATCACCTGGTCTTGAACATTCAGCACAATTTGTCCCTGTCTTATACCCCCCCTGGTTCGTGTTGGTCACCGAAATGGGATCCAGCATCGCTCAGCCATCGCCCAAGTCTCCGCAATTGCGGTCGTCAATCGAATGCCAGTGGAGAAAATGACCTGCTTTGGCGAACGAGTCGAACGCAATACTGACTGGAGGAGATGGCAAACTATACATGGAAGTGCCTGGTGTTTATCTACATGCGCATATCTTGATTATTTTTGAATATATGAATATCAATATATGCTTTATACATATGTATGCAGTATGGCCACATGCTCAAATGGAACTTCATCAGGGGCTTTGGCAGCGAGCAAACAGTGATCACACACCATCGCGGCAACGAACTGCACAGGGCAACTCCCGAAAAAGCAAGGCTACCGATATATGTCTTCTGCAGGAGAGCACATGCAATCTTCGCACAATCTCCTGACTATTAGGTTGCATGCCAGTTCTCATCTGTGAAACATCTACCAATGTATCAAGTGTGCAAAAAAATCATAAATTTGGGATTCTCTTTTGCCGTGTTGCTGGGTCCCCGAAATCAAAGCTGCTTGTGAGTGACTCCTATTGAGAAAGAAAAACAACCAGCTCTTGTAGTTAAGTTTGGGTCCAATTTTGTCCGCATGGCCCTGACTTGTACTTCAATATCTGTCAACGCATCTATCTGCAAATGTATACATCTCTGCATGCGTAAATAGATATATATATATATACATACATACAGACCTGTCTCTACATATACGTGCATAGGTGTCCATGTTGTGGATAGAAACCAAAAAATGGTACAGTAAACTGCTTTCAAGTTGGAAAAATAGCACAGTAAATTGTTTTCAAATTGGAAGCCTTTTTCTTCCACAACCCATCCAGCAGAGAGGTCGAGGGACCGTTCGTGGACGACGCTTCTGCAATGTCACTGCAGGATCATCGTAATCAATTTCCAGACCCCTGCAGCGCAGTGCAAAGTTCCAAGTTGGCCCGAAGCCTACCAAGTTGTTACACTGGTTTCACGGCTGTTTGAGCTGCTTACCACCACACTTCAGCAACATAAGGTGCTCATGACGTATTGGCTTGGTTGACGCAAGCGGTCATCAAACACGCATCGTGTTCAGGTCTAGTAATCATGCACGGTTCAACTGAATGGTAACAATTTGGTTGGCCACAGGCTTAACGGTAGTCAATAATGGCTGACAATGCCTGGCTAATAAAGATTGTTGAACGGCAATAAGTCACGCAGGGTCATGTGAACACAAGGCATCCAGCAGAAAGTGGATGGAGGCAACTGCCTTTGGTCCACGAACTCGCGCAGAAGTGTCAGGATCAACTCCTGCCGCTGGCGGTGGCTTGGTTGGTGGGTTTGTTGATGACATTCCCCCATGGGCAAACAGCATTGTCGAATTACAATCAACAATGGCAACAGTTGGTTGATTGTCATTGTAAGTATTGTTTGTTATGGTTTGTTAATCAAGTTATCTCGCTTGCTAATAGTCCTCAGCCAAGTGACGAGAGAAAGCACCAAGCAAGGAACCAACGGGCCAACTAAGCAACCAGGCAAGAAAGCAGACACGCAATCATATACCAAAAAGCAAGAAGCAACGAAGCAACGAAGCACAAAGCAACCACGCAGCAGCTACTTAGTAACCACTCAGCCACCACCTAGCAACCACCCAGCAATCATCCAACCCAAAAACCAACCATGGATTGGAGGAGTCGTTTTCAACAAGTGAAAATCAAACCATTATACCGAACCTCAGGTTGTTGAACATCCAATTCCAAAATCAGAATTTCTGGGCACATGCTTTGCAATGACCAAGACAAAAGGTAGACCGCCCCAATCATGTTTTGCATTGCGCCCCTTCAGGGAAGATCTGCTTGCCGAGAAAATTCCATCGTGTTCTTTTCTTCTCCTCACCTGGCACTCTGTCCCCGCATCTCCTTCGCAAGTTCTGTCTGCACATCTCGGTTGCTATTCTTTACATTGTGCCACCAGCTCCAAGCAAAGCTCCCGTCCCAAAGATGCGCATTGGCGTGGGACGTGCTTTTGGACTTCACCGGACGACCCCAACGCCTGGTCGATCTTTCCCAATGTCACCAGGTTCTGTCAAGGGTTTGGGCTCCAGCAACCACGCTTCCAATTCTCTTGGTGTATCAAAAACGTCTGCAGTTCATTTGTATACAAACGAAATACCGATAAGTCTTTTTAAAAGCACCCGGCCAGCCTTTAAGCCCATCTGCACAAAAAACAGCCTTGTCAGGCAGAGAGTCCAGCAAGGCAGAAAGTCCAACAGTTGCTTTCTGTGACAAACCGTCTTGTGGGGATCGCAACATTGTTTGCAAGTGCAAGCAAACTTAACATTCCACCCAACTCCACCTCATGCCCCACGGTAGCATCATCATCGTTTGCCCCGCCCCACCCTATGCCCCACCTAGCATCAACATGCATCAACATGCCCCAACCCACCCCACCCCATGCCCCGCGTACCATTAGTGATGACATGCTTTGATGGCGAGAGCATGAAAAACAGCACGAGTGTGGGGCCTCGAAAGGGGAGGTGTGCCAAAAACTACAATCAAACCGATGATAACCGATTAATAGTTCCCGTGCTTGGATACACAAATACTCATTCGCCTTTGCTTTCATTCCTTCTGTTGGTGAGCAGGTGCTTGTGGAAGGATATGCAATAGCATTGGCAGTATGACACAGCTTCACGAGCAGTGGTCAAATCCCGTGCTAACAAAATACTTCATAGATTGCTAGAAATTGCGTTGCATGACCCCTCCAGAAGCACCCCCCCTTTTGTTGGGCATGTCTTCATCATCAGCTATTACTTGTTGCTTGACCTGGCAGCTTCACAACTGAACAACCATTGCAAGTGAACCGGGAATTGTTAAGAGATCAACCAAGGATTGTTTTCTTGTTGGTTCTTGTGCCCCACGGTTAAGTAGGATTAGTCACTGTTCACCACTCACCCATTATCAAGACCGTTCTTGCTGGAGTTCTGATAACCATTCCTGACCATCATTGACACTTGCCATTAGGCATCATTGACCATCATTAACCATCGGATAGCCGTTAGTTCACCACTCCGCCATTAATCCATTTGCCATTGACCATATATTGGGTTGGTATATGTCTCTTATTATCCCCTATTGTCAGTCATTGCCATCCATTTTCAGCAATTATATAATCAGCAATCGAACATCATTCACCATCATTAGCCATCAGCTAACAATGTGTGAACTCATTTGCCCATAAACCCATCCATTGTCAATGATTTTCATCGGTTCACGAGTCACTAACCATTCACTCGCCACTACTGTAACCCCTCTCCTTAACCCCACTATCAACCCGTCATTAACCATTAATCCATTGTCAACCATTTTTTAACCATTAAAAATTAGCCATTAGCCATTAGCAGGGTATTAGCCATTACCCATTAGCCATTAACCATTAGCCGTTGGCCAGTAGCCAGTAGCCATTAGGATGATTAACCATTCATTATCAATGATCGTCATCCACTTTCAAGCGTTTATCAGCCACTAAGCATTAGCCACTAATTATCAACCACTATCAACCATTCATTCAACCATTTCCATTCATGGACCATTAACCATTCACATTCAGTGGCCAATGATGAATGATTATCATCCATTATTCGTTCATTCTCAATTATTCTCAATTCTTTATCTACCATTCATTATAACCATTAAGCATTCATTAGCCATTGACCATTGGGGGTGATTAACCATGGGCCATTGACCATTCACCATTCAGCCATTATCATCCATTATCATCCATTATCATCCATCATCATCCACTATGGTTAATATCCATTATCAATGATTTTCATCAATTCACTAGCCAGTAACCATGAACAAACCATTTAAATTGTTCGATAACATAAACAAACATCCCTCAAATCAACCATCCATCATTGATTCATTAGCCATTTGCAGGGTATTAACCATTCACCATTACCAGTTATAAAACAACATCTTCATGGTTAATGGTTGATGGCCAATGGTGAATGGTTAATCCTAAGGTTGCTAAATGATAGCTAGGGATAATGTGTGATTATCATCCATTCACTATCATCCATAATCAACCACTACAAGCCAACAACCATTCACCAGTATCAACCACTATAGCCTAAGTTGATAACGGCTATCACCATAATGGTTCCTAACCATCCACTATAGCATTACAAACCAACATTATCAACCACATATTGTTTGAAAAAACATCATTTATCAACCATTCACCATCATTATAAACCAATGCTGCGTGGTTAATACATGATGGTTCGTAATGGCTCCTGGTTAAATAAAGCATCACTAGTCATTAAACCTTGATCAGGAACCATTGTAAGTGATGGTTAATGAATGGTAATCATCATTAACCATCATTTGATAACATTATTCATGATGGTTAATAAATGATGCTTTATAATAATGGTTAGTTATAATAATGGTTTATTAGTATTCACCATTATTAAATGGTTAATAAGTGATGGTTAATAATGCTTAATGATTCACCATGTTTTTTCTGGTTCCTGGACCCCCTCCTGCAGGTCACTGTCCAACTCGTCGGCCGGGCGATGCACGATCAGCACCTGGGGGAGGTTGGTGCATGCCGTGGGGACGTGGGGCCGTCCCCGGGGAAGCCTTGAAGGACTCACCGAAAAGTGCTGGGGAACCCTTAAGGACTCACAGAAATTCACCAAGTTGGGGTATTTGCCAATGGTCAAGTGGTTCTCTTACCAACGAGTTGGTTCATTTCTCAGCAATTCATGGTTCGTTGCTACTTATTTACCGGCTAAATGTTGGGACTCGTGTTCCAAGCCCAAGTCTTGAAGATAGTCACCAGTAGCTAGAACTACCGAGTTAAAATCAAAGTGGTGATTTCTACCTGCGGGTATTTTCGACTGTATAACTACCTACCTTGTCATGACTCTGGCAAGTAGAACTACCTTGTTGGGTGATTTCATGAACCAAGTTTTATACCCCCGGGAACTACACTGCCCGGAGTGGATAGTTTGCGGTCCAACCATTAACCGCAAATTATCAACCACCATCAACCATTCATTCAACCTTTACCATTTATTGACCACTGAGCATTCATGAGCCATTAGTTGACCACCCATCAAGCATTAACCTTAACCGGCTCATTGACCCCTCAGCCACTAATCATTATCTCTCCATCAACCAGCTAGTTGATAATTTTAGTTGCGCTAGATGGTTGGATGAGCTATAGCCATCTCCACTGTTTGCCGCCTCCAGCCCTTCCCGGTCAGCAGAGTTGCATGCGGATCGGCAACAAAAGCCTCGATGGCGCCAAAGTGACCCTTGACCACTTCGACCATTGACCACTTCCATGAGAGGGACGAGTTCAGCCACTTTAGAGGGTTAACCATGGTTTCTTGCATGTGCAGCTGGGCTTCTAGCTCGGCTATACTCATGGTAGATCGACTTCTAAGGTAGGTGGTAACCTCTATCACCATGGTTTGTAACCACTGACTGGGGATGCACTCCCAGCCAATCATCCAGCATTACATGTTTCAGCCAGTAATGGAGCACAGCCATCCCCTTAATGTCCCTGCATGGGTCCTTTCAAACCATGGGCTTGCCGTCGTGAAGCTTCAGAGCCATGCCCACCATTGCATGGACTTTGGGGTCCCAGCTCCTGGGGGGTGTTCACTGATGCTTTACAAAAACTTGGTTTATTCAAAAAAACATGATTTAATCGAAAAAATCATGAATTCCAAAGACCGGCCTTCTCTCAGATCCCTGGGAAACAACACCAATGCGCACCAATCTGCAGCCAAAGGAGCCCGAGCAAGTTGAAATCTCCACTTCTCACTGCTGCTCAATTGAGAGACCCAACTTTGGTAGCCCTCCTGTGCGACCCCGCTTGCTGGTTGGCTGGATGTCTCGTCACGCACTGGAAGATGTGATATCAGTGGCTTGCGCAGGCTTTGCTGAGAGCGAGGCATCATGGAGGGGGACGAGAAAATACTAAGCTTCTCATGAAGAAGTTCAATCCATCATGATGTCTCTCTTATCCCTCATACATGTTCAAACATGGTTTCTCGGCAAGGGAGAAGCACGAGCCAATGGCCTTCACATGTTTCAGCAAGTTGGGTTCTACGATTTGGCTTCAGAATGATCATGGTCCATTGATGGTGATGCATGCTCAAGAATGGCTGGTTGCCCATCGACCATCTTTCTGCAAGCCCAGCTATGCGAACGACTGTCCATATTCGATGGGATCCCAAAATTGCTGTTTTTGTGAAAAGACGAATGCTTTAGCAGTGCACCATGTACCGAGGAGGTGGTGGTCTCTGGTCTTAGTTGTCGTGATCCAACAAGATAATCCCCGCTTCCTAGAACTAAACCCGCCCCTTTATATCAAAAATATGGTCCAAAGTGTGTGTTTGGTTTTTTTCGGTTTGCACCATTTGTTTTGTACATTGACCCCTATTCAAAACCAATATGAGAGGCAAGCTCTGCCAAGCAGTGCTTGGGTGATCGAGAACTCAGTTTTTTATACTTAGTGTTTAATCTGATATTGGGGGTTAGCTTGACAGAGACGTTTGTCTCAATTTCCTTACATCATCTTAATCAAAGCTTCAATAGAAAAGGAACCTCTGAGGAGTTCTGTCTTTTTAGATAATTTTTTAGATTTAATATTTGGGATTGGCTTGCTTCAGCAGCCTTTTTTGATTTTTTATTATCATTTGAAAAATAGTAGTTTTATTTAAAAAGGAAGGGCTGGGGAGTTCTAGTGCTTTGTCTTAAGGCTTTTGATTTAACATTCGGTGTTGGCTTGCCAGAGCTGTTGTTCTTAATTTTCTATCAATATCTTAATTAAGGGTCAAACAGAAAAGAAACCCCTAGGGAGTTCTAGTTCTTTAGATCATGGTTTTAATACTAGGGGTCAACTTGCCGGAGCTGTGTTTTTTATTTCTATAATTGATCTAATTAAAGATTCAATAGAAAAGTAACCGCTACGGAGTTCTAGTTTTCTATATCAAGGCTTTAACTTTAGCATTGGGGGTCGGCTTGCAGTGAACACAAAAACTCCCTCTATTCAAAGCAGATATTAATCATTATTACATTGTAATGTATTCAATTAGTATTTCATATTGCGGGGGGCGGGAATGGCAGGGGGGTTCTGCAGGCGCCTCGTCTTCGTCCATATCACCCTTGGGTGAGTCATCACAGCAGGAGATGTGCAGCAAATGCTCCGAGGTCTCTTTTTCCTTCGGCTTTCGCTGGTGAGTTCCTCTGCTACTTAGGATGCTTGGAGAGTGCTCGCATTGATAGAGGAAGATTTGTTTAGAAAAAAGGGTAAATGTATGTACATATATGTGTAGATATTATATACGTATGGATATAAATAAAGATACATGTATAGATATAGATATAAATAAATCGATTCGAATAGATAGATTGATTGATTGATTGATTGATTGATAGATGGATGGATAGATAGATAGATAGGTAGATAGATAGATAGATGGATAGATAAATAGATAGATAGGTAGGTAGGTAGATAGATTCATGGTTTCCAAACAGATACTATTTGGATATATCTCTATATTTACATAGACATCATGCGAACAGAATAGAAAGAAGGCTCCAGTCTCCAATTGACAGGGCTGGCTTCGTGTTGGGTTTCCGAGGTCACGGATCGCAGTGCTTGAATCCGATCAAGGGACAGAAATAACACACAGTGGGCTGGGAGAATTTGATAAGATCCGGCTTGAAACAGTGGTTCAATGACCAAGAATGGTTTGACCAGTACAGAACCAAAATACAGTGAGTTTGGTGATTGACTCCGACGGACCATGAACAAATTTCGATTTCTGTTTCTCTTTGGGCATCTTCGACTCCGAAGCAAAGTAAATAAAAAATTCTCAGTGTCCACTTTGTCAAATCACACTGAGAATTGGCTTCAACGAAGACTCAAAGGTGCGAGACCTATGGAATTTTGCCTCTGGTGGCGAACTCCACTGGTCTACAGTTGCCCCAGCCTAACTTGTTGACTTGTTGGTTGAATGCCCTTCATATCGAACAGGTCCAATAGCTGATCCTTCCAACTGTTGGTAACCACATTGGTCCGTACACCCCCCCTTTGATATTCGAAAACGGATGCAGCATGCCCTGGGTAGCATCCCTGAAACCACCACTTCGAGCTTTATGTAGGGAACCCTTTTTGCTCTGCATAATTCTTGGTTTCGCTCCTTCGATATGTCGCATGCTGCTACCAAACAACCATGGCCTGCTACGACGCACAGACATGACCTTTCCTTGCTATTTTTTGGTCACGACTTTTTCAACCATGTCATGTCTTCATTTTGTACATGTAAAGGGTTGATTTATTACCATAAATGGTTGCTAATGGATGAATTCTGGGTACCCCTAGGACTTGAGAAACACCCACATGGGTCCCTAGCTGGAGCCCTGACCCAGCTATGTGATGAACAACAAGCAACGAACTGGGGGCCATGGCGATGGATGATTCGCTCCAAGGTTCCAGCTGCAGTCAACTGCAAATTGGCGCACCAATCACGACAAATGGATGGCCACCAATGGCGTGCCCGTGTCAGTATGCATCCGAATATCTGCTTATATCTGCGTAAAAATATCTGCATGTTGCTCCTTCATTGCTGTTCTGGACGCAATTTGGATTCACAGACACCCAAATGTCCATGTATCCATGCATGTATGTAAGCTCAAACATGCTCCATATGTGTTTCCACATCTGCATCTGCAGATGTATGTGACTACATTGGCATGCATGCACACATACATCAATACAATACAATACAATACAATACAATACAATACAATACAATACAATACAATACAATGCCACACCATACCATACCATACAATACCATACCATACAATACAATACAATACCATACCATGCCACACAATACAATACCAGACCATAACATACCATACCATGCTATGCAATACAAGACAAGACAAGACAAGACATGACATTACATCACATCACATGACATCACATTACATCACATTACATCACATTACATCACATCACATCACATCATATAACATCACATCACATCACATTATCTTACGTTACCTTTCGTTTCGTTACACGTTACGTCACATCACGTCACGTCACGTTACACTACATTACATTACATTACATTACATCACATCACATCACATTACATTACATTAGATTACATTACATTACATCACATCACATCACATCACATTATATTACATTGCATTACATGCATATGTACATATAAATCATATAAATGCAGATATCGATCAAATACTCATAGAATAAATGTTTGTGTACAGATCTGCATGCGCATCTACTACTGCTTCACCTTTGCCCTGTTCTTCCAGCTCGCAGGAACTGTCCTCTAAGGTCATCGCTCTCCCTGCAAAACTGGTGGCCTGAAGTCGCAGTGGAGAAACAAAAGCGTCTGAAGTTCGGTTGAATCGATATCCGTGGCAGTTCAGGGTTTTGTGCAGGTTGGGGGCAGTCTGAGGTTCTAGCATCCAATGTGATGGACAAACACACAAACGAAAGAATTGTTGAATGAAAATGGCATGACAAGAACTGGAATAAACTCAGGCGCCATCAACAACAGGTTGAAAGTTGCTGCGTTTTTTCCAACCATTTTTTCTTCATAGAGCATCTGCACCAGAACTAGAACCCTCCGAAATTCACAAAGTCTCTAGGCAAAACCCTTCCAAAATGACAAAGGCTCTGCACCGGAAGCCTCCAGAACTTCATCAGCTATCTGCACCGGAACCTTCCGCCACCTCACCAGGCATCTGCACCGGAACACTTCACAGGAACCCTTCACCGGAACCCGTCACCGGAACTCTCTACCTGCACTGGAACCTTTCGGGACCTCACCACATCTCTGCACCGAAACCTTCCAGAACCTCCTCTGAACCTCACCACATCTCTGCACCGGACACCCTCCGGAACCTCATCAGCTATCTGCACTGGAACCTTCCGGAACTGTACCGAAACCCTTCGCCGAAACCTTCCCTCCGGGACCTTGTCCGGAGCCTGGTGTTGAAGCCGCACCAGATCGCACGGGAGCTAATCTCGGCTAAAGACCCCATAGCAAAGTTTTGCTGTTGGGGAAAAAAGGCTGATGGCCATTAATATCAACTCCAGAGTTTCAAATGGAAATGTATATATATATATATATATATATATTTATTTATTTACATGAATATATATATATATATATGTGTGTGTGTGTACTTAGATATCTACACATATGTGTTTTTAAAAATACATATACACATATCTGCAAATATGTGTGTATATTCAAATATGCAGACATTCCTATCTGCGCATGTGTATGTGTATATATATATATATATGTGCGTATTGTCGTTTCCTTTTCAGGAACTGCAGGAAAACAATTATTCAAAACGCCTTTGAACTGGACTATACAAAACCAGTTGCTTGTCGATTTCTTTCGATAAGAGTTCCAGCCGAGATCCTTGTAACCCTATACTGATCCATTGATAGGCACTCCTCCTTCAACAAATTCATTCTATTTTACCTTCACCCTTAAAAGGGATACTCAAAAAACAAAAAACCTCGGTGGCTTTTAGATCCTTTGCTAAAAGTCCAACTTTTAGTGACTCTATGGTAAATCAATCATATCCCAAAAAAGCTAAAAAGCTAAGTTCATAGCTGTAATCCACCCAGAAAACACAAGGTTGACAATGTTCAAAAAGGAAAGAAACTATCGCTTCAGAAAGCAAACGCAAGGAAAAAAGTGTGCATGTACACACATATACTATATACACACATGCGTATGTAAATATACAGATGCCCACACCTCTGTATGTATGCATAAGCATGTGAATCATCATATCTATGCACATGTACAAACAACGATCAACCCTGATTTGCAATCGTTACGCTTGTGGGCTGGGAATGGTCACCATTTGATAATGGTGGTTAATGGTTGGCACTGGTTGTGCATATATGTACGTGC
The DNA here is from genome assembly GCA_009767595.1 of Symbiodinium kawagutii. Taxonomy (NCBI): domain Eukaryota; class Dinophyceae; order Suessiales; family Symbiodiniaceae; genus Symbiodinium; species Symbiodinium kawagutii. The sequence goes on along the minus strand of VSDK01026443.1, from coordinate 39,898 downwards.
ATTATATTGATTCACTACTACCTCGCAATATATGTGTATAATCTAAAGTTGAGACTGTATGGTCAATGATAATGGAATGATCAACCACAGACACTTGACCCATAGCCATATGTGATCATGGAATAAACCAACTCGCCCGACCTGCGAGTAGCACCCCTCTTGGGGCCCTGCGTTCGAATCATGGATCTGTTTGATCCACTCCTATCAGCTGCTGAAAGAAAGCGCGCAGAAAGTTACATACAAACAATGTTGATGATGGTCAACAATGGAAAACCGTGTTTACTGATGGGAAACTATGATCGCTTTAAAGGTATTTATATATAAATGTATATTTTCACTTATTTATCTATGTATCTATCTATTCACTTATCTATCTATTTCTTTATTTACTTATTTACTTATCTATTTATTGAATCATTGACCTATTCATGTTTTATCTATCAAAGTAATTTACTTATTAACTCATTTATTTATTTATCTATTTATTAGTGGCAAATCATGCTCAATACTGGTTGATCTTGGACAACATACTGGTGAATAATGTTCAATAATGATTGATCACGGCTAGTATGGAGGTTTCTTAAAATGGAGGTACTCAAAAAAAGATCGGTATATCATTTTTCAAAAATGAATAAACTGTTGGATGATCTGGGGGTACCCCAGCTATTAAGAAACCAACATATAATAGTTCAGAGTAGTAAAAATGGGGAGGTTTTTGATCTTGATGGTGAACTTTTGCTCATTGACCATTACGCAATTCGTGGCTCACGTTGATGGTCGGCTGCTGGTGATTACTAAGCGTCCCATTTTTCTGAATGACCCTCATGGTTCAATAGTGGCTAAGTGATGGTGTAATGATGCTTAAATGATGGTTTAATGCTACTTGGTAAATGCTTTGTTGCCACTCAAGTCACCCTCACCATGGGTCACCACTGCCAATGTCCTGCTCTTTCACAACACGACCTGGTCGTTTACGCTGACTTTTGGCTTGACCATTGTGGCACCATGAACCATTGACTTACATCATCAACCTCTCATCCATTGTTGTTGGCTAAATCATTACACTCTGGAACATTAAGCTGGAACTGGAAAAAAAACAACCATTTATAGAGTTTATAGCTGGTTTACCTATTGGAAATGGTGACTTTTAGCTCCTGGTTAGCTTCCCAAAGGGTAACCATGAACCAACCGTTGAATCGACCAGTAAAAACAACCACCACTGAACGAACATTGAAATGAGTTTGTTGAAGAATGGTGTACCCCAAAACTGGTGGTTTCCCTTGCAATGATCCTTATCATTGGATGGTGAGTAGGTAGCACCATCGCCATGGACAAACCCAAATGATGACCCCCCTGCGACCCGGTGCCCCGCAGTGGCTGGTCTCTCGTCCTTGTCTAACTTGAGACGTCTTAGGATTCCTCAGCTCGAGCAAGGTCAAGATTGCAGCTTTATCAGAGATTAGTGGTTGATAACTAGTGGTTCATGCCAGCTAGTTAGTGCTTAGTACTGGTTAATACCCGAAATAATCAATGGTCAATGATTCAATGATGATTAATGGTTCGTCAAGCTGGGGATGATAACCAACACTAGGGGATATACCAAGTACATGCTTTAAACATGGCGAAACAAGTTTACCTAATTGTTTCCTCTCCTTTCCAGGTCAAGTTCCTTATGCAAAGCTTGACAAACATGCTCACACAACGAAGATCAAACGCAAGTGAGCTCTTGGCTCTGGTTTCTGTTTACACAGCAATGCTTGTACACAGTCGAGCTTGGGCACAACCCTTGCAACCAAGAGCGAGGTAGGCTCGCGGGCTTGCAAATAAACCTGGAGGATATCAGATAGAGATAGAGGGTAATAGGCAACAGCAACCGAAACAAATTGAGGATGTACACTCACTCACCCATTGATCAGAACTGGTGGGCTATTTCCAAAAAGGATTGCTTCCCATAGTTCTCTACGAGTACCTTGGGGTAGTACCCAACCATCAACCCTTGCTACCCACCTATTGCCGGAGAAATTGCCGTTTTTTGAAGTAGTTGAGCTTCCTCAATGATTTGTGTTTTTTTCAAATATACGGCTACCAAATTTGACGCATACCCTTCTGCAGTCATCCGCAACACTTCGGACCTTTCCTTTGATTCATTCAACATCATATTGATTTACTGTGCGGGAACATCATATGCACATCTGTTGTACCATTTCCCTACCGCGAAATTGCTGCATCCCATGTCATCTGAACGAATATGCCTCCAGCAAGGGAATTCCCACCGAAACGGCTATGCTGAGAGGACCATGATGATCACCAGGCAGACCCACAGGCTGACGCCCAGCAACTCAGGCCACGCAGCGTCGCCTTGCGGTCGAAGTGTTTCTCCCTGGGCGCACGCGGTGCCGGGGAGGATGGGGCGACTGAGGCCCATGCCATGTATCAGTGGGTTGGTTGACATAAAAATCTACGGTGGAAACCCTTGCTTTAACCATCAATTCTAGATGCTTCCTGCAGATTTTCCCATGAATCATTTCTCGGGAATGTAGAAAACAACGGAGAGAACATGGCCTGGCGAATTCTCCTTTTGTGAAATGCATTGCCAACATTCCCTGAATCAGGGAAAAATTGACACATGGCAAAGGTGACCATCTACCATCATGCGGTCACCTCGTGGGGCACCAGTGGTACACCCGTGGGTCACTGTTGATTTGCTCGCTTGAAATGACCACAGAATCACTGCTTGAAGCAGGGCACACCACATGCTCGCCCTTTTCTGCAAGCGCACCCTGCCAGAAATCATTGACGATTTCCACTACTGGTCAGCTATCAACCCTCAACCGACATGCAAATCGGCCCCATCATTCAACACTACGCAGCTAAACCAGCTATCATTTGACCAGGATTAAACCATGATCAAACCATCAACAAACATTGTCAGCTATTTTTGACCAGCTAACCAGGGTCAAACCATCAAACAAGCATCAAATCATCAGCTATTAATCACCAGCTATCAACCATGACTAACCCCAGATCCCAAAGCGGTTTTCGCGCGCTGGGGAACCAGACGTTGCCCTCACCAGGTGAAGGTTTTCGAACAAACTCGAGGACCTGAGGGTCACCCACACGTTCGCTGTGGGTCTGCCAGTACAGGCTGGAAATCTACAGTTGTTCTTCAGGGTTTCACTACCAAATATGGGAATCTTAGCACTTTCATATACAAACACACGTGTGTGTGTGTAAATCTGTAATTATATATAAATACACACATATATGTGTTGAAATCTACGTATGCAATTGCTGCAGAACTCTCGTTTGGACGTCCTGTTTGGAATGACCTTACCATCTTGTTTCCCGATGGCTGCAGAACCAATAGAACATAGAAGGGATAGAAGCAAGTGCATGGCACCGAGTGGTTACTGCTTCTCTCTTATGCTGATTCTTCCTGAGGACTGCGCTCCAGAAATAGAGGTTCCTTGGTGTTTCAACTCTGTCGAAAGAAGGGAATGTGAAGCCCCACTCTGAAGCATCTTGATGGTCAACAATGGTGGTTAAGTTTAATGATCTTAGTTGTTGATGATGATGATCATGATGATGATGATGATGAGGATGATGATGATGATGATGATGATGATGAGGATGGTGACGATGATGATGACGATGATGATAATTATAGATGATGGTGATGGTGATGATGATGATGATTTTGATGATGATGACGATGATGATGATGAGGAGGAGGAGGATGGTGACGATGATGAGGAGGAGGATGGTGACGACGATGATGATGATGATGATGATGATGATGATGATGATGATGATGATGATGATGATGATGATGATGATGTTACAGAATGATTTGACTCACTCTTCCCACCAGCATTTCATGCGACCAGCTAGGACAAGGAAAGCAAAGTCTTCGCACAACAGCGTTATTCCATGGACATCAAAGAAAAATAACACGAGGATGTGACAAAAAGGTAGGTAAACTGCCGACGTCCCAAGCCAGACGCGTTCTTTGAAATACTACCCGGAATTTTGCCACTAGCCACACCAATGAAGAGAAGGCAGCTGAGCGACGTGTGGTACTTGCAAAGCGAATAGATGTGGAGACATCCTTGCTGTCGAGGGAGGCGTTTCGAAAATTTTGATGCCAAGGTTTTAAGGTCATGAAGAATCCACCGGACTATTCATGAGAAGTTTATAAACTTTAGTGACAATTGGCTCTCCGTCATCCCAAAAAAACTTGGTTCTACATCATCCCCCGCAATCGAGCCACATGATTTGGTACTTATCGTCTCTTGGATGCTTCCTATATAAAGAACCAAATGGACGGTCGCCCAATAAGAATCATCGTCTTTTTCAATTGCTGGGTTTCCCCCTGTACCTTGGTCTACAAGTCTGGGGAGTTCTTAGTCCGATCGATGTAATGATAAGCGCTTACAAACAAACTTGTTGGGCGCACCACCGTGCAGGGTTGTCATCCTGCGGCAAAAACGGTTATCATTACCTATCATGAACCGTGAACACAGAAGCGGAAATCTTCATTCATCATCATTTCTAATTATATAATCGTTCCGCCCTTGTACTAGAGTTCCCAGAATTGAAGAAAATAGGCTAAGGGACAAATGCTTTTTGTTTGCTGTGTCTTCAAAGTGTATTCCTTCAGTATGGTCTTGACTTCTTCTTATTCGGGGAATCCTTGGGCGGCAAGTCTCAGCCATGTTTCAACTGATGCTTGACAGGAATTGTAAAAGGAAATTTACCCTAACGAATTTCAATTGATTTTTTTCTTATCTAATTGAGGATTCTAGCTTGTTGCTAAGGTCCCGTACTACAACAATAGAAATAGATCACTGTGCCCAATATTTGCGGGGTATTCCGGGTATTTAGCACTACCCGCAAGGGATCAACCAATATCATGAGTCACCATCATTAACAATCAAACACTGATGGTGATATTGTAATTACAAATTGATTCAGCATCATCAGCCATCATTAACTCCTGCCAGGGCACAGAATTCTCTCTTCCGCTGCTGGACCGCAAATCTTCTTCAGCAGCTGTCCTTTGCCTCAGCCATCAAGTCAACGGCCTATGATTTCACGATGGTAAATCGTCGTTCGGAAGGTGAATGATGAGCAAAGTCATCCAGAATAATGGTTGTTGTGATGTTGCATAGTGATGATGGTCAAAAATGGTCAGTGATCATCGATGATGCCTAAGAATGGCTAAGAATGGTTCAGAATAGCTATGGTCAGTGACTCAGTGATGTTGATAATATGGTCATAAGGATAATGACATCATTGATAGTTATGGTTGTTATAACCATGATTGATCAATGATTTCGGCAATAGGGGATAGTAATTCAATCACTGTTGTTTCCTCAAAACATTTTAGTGGGGAAAGTAAGCAACAGAAAGTTAACCAATGCCATAGAGAAAAGAAACCATAAATAAGTCATCAGAAGCTGGCAGCTGGTCCCTGCCTGAGTCGTGAGGCCCGACAATCTGAATCACACTGCCTGGTCAGCGCCACCAACGTTCCCCTTTTATAGCGTGAAAGAGGATTGCTAAGGATTGTCAATATTCAAAGGAAGTTGAAGTACGAAGTGCGGAACTTCCGTGTTACGGATACTTGAATAATATTGAAATCACAATCAATCACATCATCAATCAATCACCCATCAATTACATCAAACCAATACCAATCAGCTACATCAAACCAACACCAATCAGTCACATAACCAACACCAACCAATCACCCATCATTTGCATCAAATCAACACCCATCAATTACATTACACGAACACCAATCAATCACATCACCGATGAATGACATCACCAGTACATAAACCAAAACCAATCAATCACATCACCAAATCAATGACATCACCAATCAATCACCAATGAATTACATGAAACCAACACCAATCAATCACACCACCAATACATAAAGCAGTTCAACATAACGCTGCAGAAGTGTTCGCTCATGACTTCGTGTGGCAGGCGTGGCACTTTGGGCATGTTGATGTTCTTGCAAGTTGAAAAAATGGAGGATGTCTCGCAGGAAATGCGACTTTCCTTGATTTTGATTGAGCATTGGCCGGATCAGGAGACATTGTGTTTGCTCGTGGAAAATGCTTCGCGAGATGTGGAAAAGTTAGATTCCGAATCGGACGGGTGCGAAACCTTCTCGGTTTGCTTCCGGTTTGGTTCCGGTTGCTTCCGGTTTGGTTCCGCTTGTCTCGTGTAACAGTCATCAAAAATTGGACGTGATGTTGTGCCATCTGGATTTTTGCGTGGCCAGCCTAGCATTTGTACATCCGGAGTTGTTCCGGGATTGCTTTCCGCAATGGCAGGGCTGTGACAAGTGATGTTGGACAAGTAATGGATCGTGACTTTGCGTGGCCGGCGTGGGATTTGGGGCATCTGGAGCTGTTCTGGGATCGCTTTCCGCAATGGCAGGGCTGTGACAGGTGATGTTGGAGAAGTGTTGAATCGTGACTTTGTGTGGCCGGCGTGCATTTGGTGCATCCGGAGCTGTTCTGGGATAGCTTTCCACAATCGCAGGGCTATGACAGGTGATGTTGGACAAGTGTTGGATCGGTAACTTTGCGTGGCCGGCGTGGCACTTTGGGCATGTTGATGTTCTTGCACGTGGAAAAATGGAGGAAAGCTCGCACGAATTGCTGTTTTACGGATACTTGAATAATATTGGAATTACAACCCATCACATCACCAATCAATCACCAATCTACCAATTACATCAAACCAACACCAATCAATTGCATCAATGCATGTTGGCCGATGGCAGTGCTGTTACCTGAAGCAACAAAGGAACAGGCAGCGACAACATGGCGGTGGTTGACCAACTGAGAAAGGTTACACAAACATTTGCCACACAAGCATTGTCCAAATGATTTGTGTAACCTTTCATTTCACCAACATGCATCACAATAATTGTCCAAAGACAAGTTGATCTTCTGTGGTTCAATTGTGATGCATGTTGCCATACCGTCGGTGTTGCACACCGCTTTGGGCTGCAACAATCCAAGCTGACGTGCGTTGTCCAGAGACAAAAGACGAGGGCGCAGCAGGAGAGAGGGATAGTGGTGAGGTTGTTGCTGGGGTGGACTTTCGTTTAGAACTTGACAGCAAGCGGTGTTAAGGATTGTAGTAAGACTCTTTATTTCTCTGTCACAGTTCTTTGCTACTTTGGTTTCCATTCTTAAGTGGGATGTTTGTGCTGCCTGTAGCTCTGCCACCGCCAGTGCGCTGGCAACTTGTTGCTCCAATTGCTTACTCAATTTTTGCTACTCTCTTTTCAGCTACATGATTCTTCAATTCTCCAAATTGCCCACACATTGATTTGTCTGTCCTCAAACATTTGTGGGCTGATGATTTGTTGTGCTGCTGGTCGACCGAAGATGCTGTACTGGAAGTTTTCGCGCGACTTCATTGCCATTATGATTCCCATTCTGAACACAGTGTCTTTTGTGTTTGCCATCTTGAATCATGTTCTGGCCGGTGCGCACTTTGGGCTGTGTGCTCGCACTTTGTGTTTCGTGTGCTGTTCGCTCGAATGTTCTCCCTATAGGCCTTTGTAAGCTTAAAACTTCCACCCCCGCCTCGTGCGGGTACTACTTCTAACTAGCTAATAATGGTTAGAAGATGTTAGAAGAATGGTTACTGATGTTCAGCCGGTGGTTCATAGTTGTTGATCACTATTTAATAAGGCGGGTGTCTTCCGATGAACTCTGCTTCTTTCGTGTGAGCTTCACGTCATGTCCCCAAACCAGCTGAAAATCAGAATTGTGTATATAGACTGTTGCCAACTGCCCTTTTGGCTGGAGACCGAACATTTTGGCATCCACAACTTTGAAAAATGCCCAAAAAATATGAAGTCAAAAGTTCGGGCAAAGGTCTCTAAACTGTTTCGATGAGCCATCTGCTGAAAACGCTTCACCTCGCCATACAAACGACCCCACCTTGCGGAATGTGTGCAGAAAATTCGATGCCGTCGTGCACGCTGTGCAGAGAATGGTCCTCAGTTCAACATTGCTCAGGCTGTCGTTTCAGCATCTCCTTCTGATGCATGCAGGCTGTGCTAAAGCCAAGCTGTCTGACATTTGCCAAGCATCGATTTTCACATTCTTAAAAACAATGGGAATAGCATCGAAATTCGGGGCCTGAAAGCAATGACTCAGTCCATCTGTGTTGAGATGAGGCCTGGTCCCATCTTTTGACGACAAAGCGAGAGGCTCAGCCACACCAGTTGCAAGCTTTCGATGGTGAGATCCGACGACTGTCTGTCGAAGGCCAACCATGCCCATCCTAAACAGTAAAATTCTACAGAGCCAATCGTATGATTGACCCAAACCAGTCCTGTAAATTGTCCATATAGATGTTTGGCACCTGTTTGCTCCAAAAAAAGGATACCCCAAAATGGGTTGTTTATTCTACACAATATTCGTTTTCAGAATCGCTCCAATTTTGTGTCTTCCGCCACACTCCCACAGGCCTGCCCTCCATAATTCAATGCATAGTTCTTCTTGCTGCGAAAAAGTTCCGCTCGGTGCGTAGTATCCTCAGAGAGGAGCCGCTCATAGGATATCGATAATAGTGGTGGCTCATGTCGGTTGATGGTGGTTTATAATTGGAAAATGCTAAAAACGTCTACTTATTGATTAAGAATGAGATATCCAGCTTTTAGCACACCGTGCCAATGTTACCATGAATAGATTGTGACCTGCCCTTAGATATGGGAGCGTTCGTCAACATGATTATCCTATCTTGACTGGTGGAACCTCAGATGCGCAAGTGGAAGCCTATGCACCATCCTAGTGCCCTGACAAAAACTAGGCCCAATGATGATGAGCGAATGGGTAAATGAAGTCAATTGAAAGACAGTGATTATGAGGGACAATGACAATGAAGGACTCATGACACAACCTGAAAATATTGGAAAATTCACAGTGGCTTCGCTTGCCACTTGCGCTTCATATGATGGAGAGCCTTTCCCGTTTGGATGAAAATACTTTCCTAGTTGTGGCAACGAAGTGACCCAAAAGCACTGGACATCCTTAAAGACCGTACACCCCATGACCCCATGTAGACGAACCGTTTAAGGCCGTGGCACAAAACGTCTGTGGGTCCCAAAGGTGAATCCCCCAATTCTTTGACTAACCATCAAAGCTAACCTCCAGGTGCAAATCTGATCGGCCATTGTTTGCTGATGCATAGCTATATCCGCAGCAATTAAAACATCAGCAAGGTTGTACGTTTCAACCGGTCCCTTACGATTGACTTGTCCCACATGGCATAGAACCGGTGTGGTAGTACTCGTGGAAATTGTGAAGTCACGATAGTCTCTTCGCAACACACAGGTCCCAGTGGACATGCATTGAGGAAATCATCTTGTAGTCGATATTGTATGACAACAGCTCTCTCTCTCTCTCTCTGGATTTGGATGATGATGATGATGATGATGATGATGATGATGATGATGAGGAGGAGGAGGAGGAGGAGGATCGCAGCCAAAAACCATGCAGTTTGGTTTCTATTGCGGCCCCATAGTAGCAGCTATCCACACTAGCTGCAAAGCCAGGCAGACCAATGAACCGTCAACCTTCGACCGTTCAAGGGAAGCAAAGACCAGAACTCACGCAGCCAAAAACCATGCAGTTTGGTTTCTATTGCGGCCCCATAGTAGCAGCTATCCACACTAGCTGCAAAGCCAGGCAGACCAATGAACCGTCAACCTTCGACCGTTCAAGGGAAGCAAAGACCAGAACTCATCGACTCTAATGGCTAGTGGTGGTTGATGGGTTGAAAATAACATCTATTAACCAACAAAACCAGGGGATATTATACCAACTATATGGATATCCCTCTTAATCATCCAAAAAATTGGGCTGATCGGTTCACGTTCAAATCCCTACAGACCGGCCCATGTTCAGACCCCAGCCGCAGACATAAGATGGCCCCAAGTCTTAGGTCACCATTATTGAAATGTTTGAGGTCGCTGGGAGAGGTCCAATTCGTGGGCATCCAAAAAGCATGGAAGATTTCATGGCCAAAGTGGAAGAACACGGTCTCCAGCTGCAGTTTCAGTAGAGAACAAGCTTCAGAAAGCAGCTGTAGTGTGAAGCTGCAAATCACAACATGAACGGGAAGGGATTTGGGGCTGTCCATAACAATGGCTACACTCAGAAGCAGGGAACACCTCCAAGCAGCATGACTGATCGTTCTCAACCGTTGAGTTGTGACCACAGCAGTGACTTTGGGGTATCGCCATTCCTGGCCCCCATGTCAAGCGAGAATTGTAATGGCTCCCACTGCGGGGCTCGCCAAAGCTGTCCCCCTGAACATGGATGGCTGGAGAGTTCCGAGGGTAGTTCCACTCCCCAAATGGATAGCTCAGCTCCAGCCCAACGGGTGGTCCAAGCATCGGTCTCTAGGTTGAATTGGAAGGTGATGGCTGACAGCGGACTCACCGCCTTACTCAACTCTTCCATGCCTGAACCGCTGATCACCATTTCACCATCTGCTCACCATCTTACCATGCTTGGCATAACTGTGAAACAACATGAGTCATGATAATCGAATTAATAGTATGCTAGGGATGGATGACACAGGACTTGCCAAGACATCACATATCCTGCTCTTTCTCATCCTGATCATTGTCCAAGATTGGTTCTGGCATAACAACAACCCTAGTTGTACAAGTGAATGTTCCCAATCACTGATGGTTGTTACCCTAGCCTCAGATTTGCTTCAATCAAATCAAGATAACCCGATTTCTACTGTATACTATTTCCTGCCTTGCTCTTCCAACCTCTGATTGCAACGTAAAAATACTGTTTCATCGTACCATCAGTTACCGATCCTTATTGTACAGTACATGCTCTTGATGGTCGTTCCAATAATGATGGTGCATGAATCTTGTCAAATGATGGTTCATGGTTGTTCCATCGTGATCTTTATGGTTGTTCCCACCCCTTAATATCTGATGGTTGTAACAGCTCCATGTCATGCCAGGTCCAACTCCACATCACCAAGCTCCTTCGGCCAGGGTGGTGAATCTGTCTCCCAAGTCCTGATGCACGGCCCAGACGCTTTCTATGACGAGTGATGTAATCATGTTTCGGTCCAAGGAGGAGGAGGAGACGATGATGCTGCTGCTGCTGCTGATGATGATGATGATGATGATGACGATAATGATGATGATGATGATGATGATGATGATGATGATGATGATGATGATGATGATGATGATGATGATGATGATGATGATGATGATGATGATGATGATGACGTTGTTTCGGTACATGTTTCGGTACCATCAATTCTAGTGATGTTGAGCAAATAATGGATGTCAACTTGATGACATGCGCAGAATCAACTCCAAAACTGACCGTTCCTCATTCCTACCACCTCCAAAATGGGGCCTTAATGGGTATGCAATTTTTTGCGGATCTCAACTGAAAGAAGTCCTTTGAACTGGGGACCTACAAAAGTCCTACTAGTTCCTACAAATGACACAGTTGCGTTTTTGGTACCTTGATTTCCATCAAAAAATGTCACAAGAACGGTGCAGCATCCACAACTGGTCTCCTTGTACACGTTGATGGTTTGGACCAATGCTCCCAGAGTCACCCGCCCACTGTTCACCAAGTGGTAGGAAAAGCCGATGTAGAAGCCGATGGCCAAATGAGTGATCCATGGAATCAGCTGAGCGTTCCAGAAATTGAAGCTCTTCCTCAACTTGAGGTTTCTGGAGGGAATGTTGGACAAAATGATGGTTTACATACAAATTTCAAGCATACATCTACAAGAAACTGCTCCCGGCTTCCCGGCTTCAGTCTGCTCACAGCATCAGAGCATTTTCCACTACAAATGACCATTGCTGGGTAGATCTTTGGTGACGCGTGAACTGAGAACTGCCTGGATACATTGTCACAGCTTCTATCAACAGCGGGACTCGGATACCCCTTTCTTCTGGGCAGAACACCTTTTTCACCTGAAAAGATGGGTGATTTCGGACCTCAGATATTTCTTTCGCATGCCGTGGCACAGATCCATGACCATCTTGCGCTGGTTGCGCAGTAGACGTTCGAACTCTCCTCAGCCGCGGAACGGCTTCCCTCACTTTGAGCTGTTGGAAGTTGGGATGCTCAGCTCCGAGCTGTTCGCTATGCTGGATATCCCAACTGCTACCCGACGCGTCTTGGATTCCCAGAAGCATTGGCAAGCAAACTGCATCATGGTTAATGATCTCAGTAATATATCTGTGTAATTCTCCATAGCATATCTGCGCACTGGAAACTGCAGCGCAAAAAACCACGGAGTTGTCCATTCCATCTGCTGACCCTTTTTGTGGCTGACAGCTGCGCCATGCTACGAATGTAACGACGACACACAAAAACAACCCGACCATGACCACCACCAAGGCGATGGTCACCACTCATCCCATCACTATACCCAACAACCCAACAACAAGAGGTGCAGAACCTCCACCAGCAGCAACAGCACAGGAGCAACGATAACGTGAAGCGGAGAAGCAGGAACGACTACTAGTACTAGTACTACTACTACTACTACAGTACTACTACTACTACTACTACTACTACTACTACTACTACTACTACTACTACTACTACTACTACTACTACTATTACTACTACTACAGGAATGACGACGACGAGAACAACAACAACCACCACCACATGACAACCAGGACAACAGCAGAAGCGGGCACTAGACTCCTTGTCCACCTGCTCAATTGCAGCTCAGCGACGCACCACAGTTGTTCGCTTGTGGTAGGCTTTCAGCAATTTGTGGCCCTCAAAGCCGTTGACCCGTTGGCCCAAGTCTGTCGCTGACTGGTTCAGGTACAAACTCATTGTTCAACAGAAATTCTTACAAGGACATTGGTCGCTGCAAGGGCAACACTAAGCTTTGTCTTTTGAGAAAGCTTCTATATTTGGAAAGCCTTGACCTTCCCTAGGGAAGGAAGCCTAGCTGCCCTAGCCTTTGGGGTGTACATCAAAACTAGGATCCCAAAGGACCACATAACCGGTGGCCTTCGCGAGAAATAAGTTTCCTCTACATTCCTATACAACCATGTGCAGATAAAGAGATCAGGTACCAGTAGTTTCCAACAAACACAGAGCTTGAAACAACGGAGTTGTTCAACGATCCTTAGCCACCATCGCCTGGGATCCATTTTTCTCCTGAAAGACACCTTCTTAGGCCTCATGGTGCTGAGAAAATGTTCCTTGGCTCCCCTGAAGTTGGTCTCAACTGGCAAGCCCTTCTTCTTCTGCCCACTTGGAAAGTCCACCCACAGTTTCAGAGCCCCGAATTTTTCGAGCCACATGGTGAGCTTTCATCAAGCATTCGATAGTCCCACTCTTGCCGTCTCCCTCCTGTGATGACTCAGAAGCAGGAAGTGCACATCACCATTGGAAAAAAAAAGCGCGAAACGCGCGAACCCTTCACTCATGCCTTCGCCATGCCTTCTACACTAGCTTGCATACTGTAGGAAGCTCTGCAAAGAGTGACAAGAAAACCCTGTGCTGGTGCCAACTACAGTTGCATCGTGATTTCTGATGTCATTCGTTGATGTGAGGCTTTACACGAACAACGACCTGCCTTCCTCACTCGAGGTTAAGTTGGTTTTGGATTCAGTCGACAAGCTTGATATGGTCGACACGATTGCATCATGGTCGCGAGTCGCCATTGCGACCTGCTCATGTTTCTCTGTTTAGACTTCTCCAAGGCAGTTCCTGAGAATCTCCTAAGATCTAGTCTAGATCACCCAATCACCCAATCACAAGGGCAGATCTCTATTTGCTAAAGGTTCCTATCATATTTATCATGGTAAATCACCACCTGTTGAGGTTGAACTATGGTTGAGCTGGATATGACCAACTTGGCATACCCACCTCAACCCGGATACATACCTACCTCGTACGACCAGCTTGATGGCATCCCAGTGGTTCCCGGTCGTCCTTTGCCATCAATTCCATACGCCTCCTGGGACACGGCGGCAAAACGGCAGCAACCAAGGTGCCTGCGACTCCAAGAGATCACCGCCTATGCGTTCGAATCAAACAAATGATGATCACGACCGGGTAGGCGATCAAGGGAAAAGCACCTCAAAAAAGTGCGGCCCAGCAATGATCAAATAATCAAGCATTGATTAAAAGAAATTAAAAGGCGATTAAAACCAAATTCAATCTAGAACCGAAAGCAATGACTAAAAAGAGATACCAAATCGTGATCAATCATCATGAATCGTATGATCAAACATTGTCAAATATCATTGACCCGGATTGACCAGTACTAAGCAGTTATTGCCCATCATAGGCCACCTATTCACATGCTTGACACAGTACGCCTTTGCCCTTCGGAACTTGACCCATAGACGCGGATCCAAGAAGAATTTGGACAAAAATGAGCCCCAAGTCTTGGAAAACTTGTATTTTTAGTGGATTTATTGCGGATACATGGTAAATGGACTTTTAGTAGACCTGTTTGGGTGTTTTTTAAAATCCGTCTAATCCCCCAAAAAAAGTAAGTTGCAGATAAGCGTAACCCAAACACGAAGCCAAACATGTATAGCACATTTTGACAAATGCTTCGGGTCGGACCCGCAGGACTCTGAGTAACATGTGTCTCAACATCATTGCGGTTAAGCGTGAGCTTGGCAAGCCAGTGATTGGGGTACAATCCAAAAACAAAACGCGAAAGAATTCAGCTTGCAGGCCTTACTTATATCATTTAGTGATTGATGATTGCTGCTTGACGGCATTGTCAGTTGCAATCGCCACCAGATGACCCATGGTAGTGTTTGCATTGTTTCAGTCATTGATTCCCCAAGCGGATTGATTCTAACGTTGTAAAACCCAAACTATCAATGAGTTGATCAGCATCCTCAAATGAGGCTTAAGAGTCACTGTTTTTGACGATGCCTCATATCTTTTGGCTCAAGATATAGACACCCATATCTTCACAACAGACACCTGAACCTGAAGCCAAGGTGCTTTTTGGAAGTTCCCGGAGGATGAAGATGGCAACCATTGTAATTTTGCCCAGCATTGCCCACAGCTCGAAAAGGGTCAAATAACCTCGGATTGATGGGAGGCGGAAGGAGGCGGCCGTGGGCAATGCCAGGATCCAATTTCTACTCGCGCATGGGGCCAGCCTCCTGAGTCCTACCAAGGGAAAAAAGGGGAAGTATCAGAACAACTACCAGGATTCGATACAATATACGAAAATACAGTATATCATGTACAAGAAATATCATAGACATCTATCGCAAGAAAAAACTGAAAGATGCCAACATCGTACCCCTTTTGCTCGTTGACACTGGATGCTGGTGCCATGGCCAAATGATCAATGTCAAGAGAAACTGGTGTGATACCCGATTGAAATTGTTGATCTTGGGAATCTCAAGCACTTCTACCAACTTCCCCAGGAACTGTTAGCAGCTACCGGCCTAAGGGTCGGCTCAGTTTTTAGACACTTGGACCGACTTGATCTGCTGGATGGACTGGGTGGGGGACAGTTGCATCACAGCGATACCTCTGCTAGCAAGAAGCCGGATGCAACCAGATCGGGGATGTCTTCCATGATGCTGATCTTCAATGCCTGCAGGCCGTGCCCCTGGCCCAAACGTGTCATATGATATGCAGGTCACAACGCGTCCGGCTGTCCGACTGTCCGACTGTCCTGCACTGGCACCATCGAGCGCGACTCATCGGTGTAGCGCAAATACTTCCGGAAGAGATTGACCCGCAAGTGATAGCGAATATTGAAGCCTCAGAGTCGAGTTTCTCCTCCCGGAAACCCTGCTAGAGTCCTGCTGACTCCCTCAATCTCCTGCCAAGATGCCCATTTCAAGGACTGCCATTTCAAAGTAGTCCGCTACCAACAGCACGACCTCCGACAGCAAACCCAACCAGAAATCCATCGTAATGGATGGTGGTTTCCCAACCACTATGAGTACTCAGTGCACTTTTATTCGCGAGGACATACGAAGAGACCCGACAGTAACGTAACGAGTCGTAAGAAGCTTCCCGGTTTTCTACAGCTGACCCAGATCAAATCACCTCTCACATAAGCATTATTTGAACCTCTGAAGGCCCGAAATGACTCAACTGGTGACACACTGACAAGCCAATCTTTCAGTTGCAACTTGTGTCTCGGAAAGACTTTGACCATCACTCTGGGATCTCTGAGATGTCGGCATTGGGCAAGATCCATGCCAGCCCCAAAGCCATTGCTGTTTCTTCGCGGTCGCCAGGAATCTCAGCAGGGCACCAGGGATTCACTGCTACAGTGACTGTCACAAACAGGTTCAAGGGGTACTTCTGGAAATGGACAGAATACCCTCAAAGTTCTATCCCATGACAAGCTTGAATGAATTATATTGTGGAATGGGGCAATGCCCATAACTCCATATGAGGTTATTGTCCGTTCCTTCCTCATCATACCAGTCAAACGATGCAATGTGCTGTTTCAAAGGCTTTAGCTGCACCACGCCAAGAATGTGTAGTCGCTGACACCACTTCTGGTTTCGAGCTGTTTGAAATCTAACATGGTCATGCAAAACGGCCGAAAATTTACCTCTTACAAGTGAACATATCATCTCTTTCTCACGGCCCAGGACTTGTCGTTTCATGTCAGTTATTTTATGATTTCATGTCTCTGATCTCTCATGCCCCAGTCTATCTGTTTTATGACAGTTTCCCAAGTGAAAGTGGACCTTGTCTGGCAACTGATCTCAGTAACCGCCCAACTGTTCGGACAGCTGTGGTCCCAACCCATAATCTTTCTGCAGTGTGAGGATCCTGGCTGGTTTGAAAAATGTCACCTCGATCCAAACCCACAGAGACATCAAGAAAAAAAATTAATGTGTAATGTGTACATGAAATTTGTATGCATAATGTATACATGAATATGATATACTATGCATAAATACATATACAATGCTTGTATAATGAGCAGGTGTGTATATATGCGTATACATACCTGTGTATACAGCACAGAGGTGATATTCCTGTACATAACGCTAACAGTGGGAGATCTATAAGGGTAAGCCTCCGTTGGATATATATAAACCATATATAAATCTCCCACTTTCATTCCCAGGCATCTATGCGACATGGGGAAATACTCCGCAACATACTGACAAGCATCCCATTCTTGATCTCCTATTCTGCAATAATTTGATGTTTTCGCAACAGAATCCAATGGGTAGTATAGCTTCAAGTTGCTTGGGTGTACAGAAAATCAATCAACCAAGACATCAATGGCTGACTAGAACTTGGATATGAAAAGGCAACAGCACCAAATTACAAGTGCAGCTCATTCCATCGACAAAATGGTGGAAGAAAGCTCGTTCACAACTGTATCAGCTCGCTCGCTGGTAGGTCATAGTTAAGCATGGGTGAGAATAAATTTGCCGCAACAAGAACTTTAATCAACCACAACATGCTTAACAAGCTTGTTGAGCATGAGTGATTGATATTAAACATGGGTGATAACCAAAACAGTAATAGGTGATAATCAAAACACTTTGTTGTCGATCAAAAGAAATGTCAAGAGCATTGGTTGCCAGTAGATCACCATCAATTTTGAAGGCAGTTGGTCAAATCCTAATTAACAGGTACTCTTAAGTCATGGCTTCTCGACCATAGATGAGGTAGCTCCTGCGATATATCCCCAGCAGAATTCCGTGAGCTTGAAGACTGACAGTAAAACCAGCAACCAAACGGAACGGCGCAACAAATTCTTGGTTGGCTAGCATGGTTTCAGCAGCGAAAAAACACTCCTTGGCAAAGTCAGATCCCCACCCTTGCGCAGCTGTTGACTGTCCTTCGTGTTTAAGACTGTGTCGATCAAATAGACCCTGCCATGCCAATCAAGCTGACAAATGCACAATTTCCAGCCTAAAACTGATTGTGGAGGGATGATTTGGAGGTATCCCAATCTCTGGACAACCGTGAAGTGCTTGCACAAACCACTGATTGACATGCACCACGGCAGCCAAAACAGGCCTCATGAAGATGGTTGCCAGGTAGTACGCATTTCCAAGATTTGAAAGGACCAGAACGAGGATGCTTTTCCTGCGACACAACAGAACTTTGCAACCGAGAGCTGAAAAAGCTACAAGGATGACAGAATGTCGTGTCCAAATGCGACAAATCATCCATGATTAATCATTGTTAACAATAAATCATCCATTTTTGGAGGTACCCCTATTTTAAGAAACCTCCAAATGTGTTCAATCGCTGGGAAATCGCAGCCAAGGATCCATCGAATCGTCGGTACATGACAAAAGCAAAAACCTTAGTGCTCCGTGCACCCGAGCCTGTCCACAAACTGGGAACGCAAAAGCCGCTCCGACTGAAACAAAACCTAGAATCCGTTGAATCGAAAGACTTGCTGGCCTTATGTAGATTTGCAACTTTTGGAAGCATTGGAGTACATGTGACCGTTGGCTGTCTGTGGCTTGGTTTGGTTCCCATATTTCAGCAAAAGATACATCATGCTGACTTGACACTCTGAGCACTTGAGCGCAAACGATATGATTTCTCTTCGTGTTCCAATCGCTGTGCCATCCAAAAAAGGATTCCGTTTGCAGATTGCAGATGTCGAGATATCATATTCTTCACAAACACCAAGCAACGAATAAATGCCCAAAGCAAAGAAGGGCCGACCTGCAAAAAAGGTCTGCAGTTCCAGAACTTGACGATCCGCACTTGCTGCATCACAAAGCGGTCAACATCTGTTTGTTATGCTTATGCTACTTCTTGTTCAAAGACTTTGAAAATTCGTACTGGATAGATGTATGATAACTAGCTACTCACTTAGTCATAGTTCATACTGGATATATATTCGACTCTGAAGCTTAATGAAACTGCACGGAAACTGAAGCATTTCCCGCCTCAAGGAGTGCAGCTTCCTTCTTTACAGCTATGACCTGCAGCTCAGCTTTGGGCTTTCGCCATGGTTTTCGGAGCACCACCAGCGAAACAGAAACCGCAGCCCGGGATGATCAAATTCTCAACTTTCAGAATCGGTCAAAGTCGTCACCAGCATCACTGCCTCTTCAAAGTCGTTGGATGGAAACTGATCATCATCGATGATGAGCACCTGAACAGCTGTGGCAACGGCTGTGAACCGATCAGGTGCCTTGGGACAATACCACAGTGGGTTCAGCTGCTCGCCTGTTGTTCCTTGGGGGTCACAGCCGAGCCGCTCTGCTGGTGTGTAACTTTGGATCCAGCATACAATCCACGGGATCTTCCAGGATCACATCGAAGTCCAAGGCAGTGTCAAAGTGATCATCACTGATGATGGTGATCCTCAGTCAGGGACCTGTCCATGGACCTACAATCACCGCTGTTCACTTCGCCATGCATAGCAACCACAACAGTCTTTGGGGTCTGTTTTTGGACCCGCGGTGATCTATGAGCCAACATCCCATGACAGCTGGTTGTGTTCCCAGAGTGAAGTTTGACTTTAGAATTGGGTGCCAAAATAGGGTGACCAATGAGCCACACAAAAAAATCATCATTTTACTGGGAAACCATTGGTTTTGTAGGTACCAATATGGCTTGGCACATACCCAGTTGTTGAGGTCTGCATCCAACAGAGGCTAGGAGAACCCCACCATGCTCATTGGGATGTCCCACGGATGTGCGGACTCGATCTGACGAGTCCGGTCTCCAGCACCTCTCGAGCTCAGCCTGGGAACTCGAAGGTTCTGACTGATTCGCCAGGACCGAAGTCGATCACATCTTCACCTCAGAAAAAAAAAGGCAGTTGCTGGTACCAGCTCTGGTTCTTGTCAGGCCTGGTATCCCAAATAGCTAAGACGATCATGGAAGATCAACCAAACTCAGCAACCAGCTGGGATACCAAGGGCCTTGAGCAGAAGTTCTGGGAGCCGCCAATGGTGAGTTGAAGAGTTTGGATCCTGTGTCTGGTTATAGCAACCAAAGAAAAACAATGTCTCAAACAAACATGTGGACATTTTGGAAGCACGTGTCTCAAATCAGCCGCTATTAACCAACATCCAACATTGTTAGCCATCCTCATGAACCCAGCGATATGGGGACAGCAAATCACGTCCTGGCAAGAAAAAGAACCACGGACGTCAGGCCATGCAGCTGTGAACGTACTTTAGGTCTGCCTTGGCCGAAGAGTCCTGATGCCGTGGACCCATGACCGGTAGGTACATGGGTGTGTCCACAAATGATGATTCTTAGTAGAGAAGCAACCTATCTGGATACACTGCTTCAACTGCTTCTGGACAAACCCACATGCTGCCACAAATTCCGTGCAATGAAAGCGAACATCAACAAATTGAACTTAGATTATCAAAGTATGATGACCAACATGATAGAGAGACACCAACCAGGCAATAGCTATAGAGCTGTTGACACAGCGAATGGTGTAGGAATAGAGTTGTTCCTCTGTGCACCACTGGCGGGTTTCTTGAGCAACAAACACGAGCCGATATCACTGTGAAATGGACCGGAGCTTGGCCCTCCTGAATCCACAGCTATCTATTTCTTTGGGACGGTTTCTGAAACATCTTCTCCACATACATGTCCACAAAGATAGGAAGATACATCTCCACACACAAAAGACTGATTTGCTCGAGCCACAGATAGACATCCAACTAGGCGGTAAGACCAGCTGTTCACAGCCGTGTCACACCCGTGGGCAGGGTGGAGGGCTTGGTACAGGTCCTGTGTTCTCCACCGGACGCGGCAGGAGCCCTGCAAACTACCTCGGAGCCATGGAACTCTGCGAGTTAATGGTGATGGTTCATGGTGATGGTTCATGGTGATAGTTAATGAGTGGTTGAAGGTGGGTGATGTTACATGGTTCACCATGTGATGTTAATGGTCATGTGATCTTACACATGTGGAAGCAAATAAGTGGTTAATGGTGATGGTTAATGATCGTTGACAAATGTTGGTTCATGGTTTCTCAGTGCAGGGAGGCACTAATCAACTTTGAAGCTCACTGCAAGGCCGACACTGGTGCGTGGTTGGTGAATGCTTCTTAAGTTGGCATATTTGTGGCTACTTGGTTCTATGATAGCAGCTAATTACTTGTATCTATCTGCTTCATCATGGCTACCTAAGTTTTCTGCTTCAGTCTATAAATCAGAAACTCGCACCCCCAGAAGATGGGGAATTCGTCAGAGCCGAGCGCCCGCACCTATGCGCACCACGGACACGGATACGATAGCTTCAGGTTCGTAGGCGAAAAAAATCTTGGACAGGAACTGAACCACATCCAAGTCCTGTGGAGCTCATGTGATTTGGGAATCCTGGGATTGCAGAAACTTCTTCGAGGTCTAAAGTCATGTACCTCTACTTGTCAAGGGGAAGAATGGGATGAAACAGCCCCTGTTGTTGGTAATTCGGGGTGCCAACGTCAAGAATTTCTCATCCCAACAACCATTGACATCGCTATGGCTCAAACATACTATACCAAAAGCATCCACGAAATGATCCATTCCTATTGTGAAAAATGTGGATAAGTTTGAGCCATATGAGTGAGGTCCTGAAATGGGCGGATACCTGGGCAGACCGTACCACCTAAACTTCGAAAGGTAAATCCACCCATCTACCAAAGATACCAAACATTAGCCATAGAAATCTATAGATAATCCCATCTCCTTCAGGACCCGAAGTTACGAGTGACGACACTATCGCCGCCTCTCCTTGGAAACTCCGTTGGGTCGAGTTGAGGTGGCTTGCTTTGGCACACCCCAGGGCGACCTGGGCAATGGCTGGATTCATAGGAAAATCGACCTTGGAAAGCTGGATTGCAATCATCAAGTGATATCAAGTGTAGGGCTTGATGGTGAATCATGGTTCGATAATTGGGTCTAGCAAAGAACAACAGGTTGATAGTGGATCCGAGATGGTGGACAAACATCACTATTCCAAAAACTTATGATAGCCACTGGCAATTGGACCCTCTAAGGTTGCATCTAGACAGGAAGTCAGTCATGACTTCGGGAATATGATAAAAAGTTTCATTTGAGAAGGGGTGTCAATGGTTGCATCTAGACAGGAAGTTAGTCTCGACTTCATGAATCTGATTAAAAGTCATATGTGAGAAAGGGTGTCAGACCATATCAATTTGTGGTTTGAAATTTTGGAACAGGGACAGTTTCTCAAAATTTTGGATGAACCTGGGACCGATGAACGCCCGGCATTGTCATCATGATCATGAACATAATCTGTTTTACTCAGAATTGCAAATGTCTGCAGTAGTTACAGTAAGCGTCATGGTAATCGTCGGAGACAATCATTGTCCTATTCGTCCTCGTTGTCGTTGCTGTCGTTGCTGTCAACATCATCGTCATCAAGGTCGAGTTTTCATCCTCAATATAGCCTCCGCCATCTGCATCATTGTGGTTGTCTGCGAGCTCTTCATCGATATCATCGGTAGCAGCATCAAGATGATCATAATAATATAAGTAGATAATGATGGTCGGCATCATCATCATCATCATCATCATCATCATCATCATCATCATCATCATCATCATCATCATCATCATCATCATCATGAGCAGCAGCAGCATCGTGGTGGTCATCATCACCATCATCATCATCATCATCATCATCGTCATCATCATCATCATCATCATCATCGTCGTCATTGCATCATCATCATCATCATCATCATCATGACTGGTCAAAGGATGCATCAAATGGTCAGTTCTCTGCCGCCCATCATGATGGACCCCTTGTGGAATAGTTCACATGGAAACGGAAAAGTATGTGTTGGGATGTTTGCGTTCTGAACCTTTTTCTTGAAAAGTTCACCTACAAACTAATGTGAAATTTGCTTGCTCATTGTAAGCGTTCTTCTTGTTTCACTTCTGTGCTAACCCAATTGGATGGTTTATTACTACACACGATTCAGATTGGATGATCCATTGGATGCTTCGGGATTTGGGGGTATCCCCATCTTACCAGCATTTGGTTAGAACCCTCCTGGTAGCTCCAACCCGCTCCCCCTGGCTCCTTAGGTCCCTCCCAACCAACAGCACCTTCCTCCCGCACCTGTTGGGAGTTCCCTCAGGCCATGTTAGGATCGCTCGCTCAGCCTTGCAGTGGCTGTCTGACAATGGCTTCAAACAAACTGATGGTCTCCAAAATAGAACAATCAAATGATCCATTTGGTTTCTAACGATTTTCTTGTATGCAAAACAAAATCTGAGCAACTGGATTTTCGAACGAATCAAATGATCGGATTTCACATCGGATTTAGCTAGTTTGCAGGTTGTTGCTGGTATGCATGTTCTTTGTCAGTAAACCCCTCAGTAAGAAACAGGAATATAGCATACTGTGGAGCTGACATGCGAAGAGGCCATATTCGAAGGTCTATCCTGGAATCGATCCGTCTGCGCACGTGCGCGAACACCTCAATATGTTAATTTGTGCTGCACTCTACGGAGCAAGTGTTCTGGGGATATGTCTGTCCGCAAAGCCCACATACCTCTGGTCAAGATGAGGGAGCTGTTCCCTGAGGAAGCCACGACTCGTGCAAGGCCTCTGCTTGAAGTGCCTGGGTCCAAACTTTGGAAATCAGAGAGTAAAAAAAACCGAACTTCATCGAACTTCCTAAATGACACTATCCCAAGCAGGTAAGTGCCATGATCAAATGATTTTTGGACACGGCTGCAATCTGCTCCATGAGTCCGAGGACTATCTTGTTCAGTTTTTCGTTCACCAGCACAATCCATTTGACCTTAACCACCACTTCAGGATGTGGTAGGGTGCAGAGCCACAGGCGGGCAGCACCATGGACCACCAGTGCGGTCAAGCGACGTGGAGCCAGAGGTATGCTCAGCGGGCGATGATATAATTGTGACATTTGGCCTTGAGGGGAGCAACGGTTGAAGGGGTGTGAAGGGCTCCAATCATAGCTTCAACCTCATCAAACCTATCAACCAGGCGGCACCATCACTAAAATCAGCAACAAATCCAACAGAAGGTGACATGAAGGGGCTGGTGACCCATTGGTGATGCCAGCGGATGACACCAGGAGCATGACACACAACCAATTAGTTGTGTTAGTCTGTTAGTCTTAGCTCTCCGAAAAAATCAAGAGGGATGTTGGTCGATGCTGATAAGCAGAGAAACTTCTAGTGAATGGTCAAATGACATTTCCAAGCCGGATCTATCAATAATAAGCCTATGACACAACAAGGATAGCGTCTCTGCAAAACATAATTATGCTCAATTTGACTTGCATTTGCAAAGTCTAGAGTCCCCAGCATCAAGCCAAAGAACGTCTATGCAGAGCTTTGCATGCTACTTTGCAAATATGTCAAATATTTAGGACCCTACATTTCGATGTGAATCCTTTTAGAGCTCAAGAATGTGACACAGAAATAGCATCTGTTCGGCCATGTTCTGGACGATGCTTGGTGATGATTACTAGGTTTTTCATTGCTTCTCATTCGTTCCTCAATGTACAGCAATCTTGAGTTTTACGACAGGCTAAACGTGTAAAAGTGATGGTTACTCGTGGTTAAGCAACCAATGAAGTAATGATGGTGGAAAATGGTTGACCATGGTTGTGTTCAACCAACCAATGTTCATTAGTGTTCACTCGCCAATCAACTGATTGAACATTAATCAACCAACCAATTTTCAGTCGTGCACGATCCACTTCTCCCGCACCGTTGCCACCTTAGTGGCATCCCGTTGATCTCCAGGCCATCGCCGCTCGCAGCTTGTCCAGGGGAGGATCCGTGTTCAAGGTAGCTGTGAAGGATGAAGGTCAGCCATGAAGAATGAAGGGGATGAAGTGCCCAGAATGTGCATGGTGAAAATGTGGGTGAAATCAACGTCAAAATTCACAAGCTGAACTTACCGGTTGGTTTCTAGAAACTGAAGGCGTACACAGATTTGACGAACCTGCCGTTTGATCTGGTTGGTTCCTGGTTGCTTCCTGGTTGGTTCCTGGTTGGTTCCTAGTGCTGTCCAGAGAGTGGCTTGATCAAAAGCTACGGAGCTCAGCGGCTCGCAGCTGAGCACAGTCTGAGGACCTCTGACCGATGTAGCCACTCTTGAAACCGCCCAAAATATGGCCATGCAAATCGGGGGTAGGACTAGAATACTTCAGAATTGCCCCGTCATGCATGTACATCTTACATATGAACTGGATTATATGATACATGTTATACGATATATCCATCAACCAACGAGTCTCTAATGATTGCACAGCTTATACACCACGAACCCTGAAAGCGATGAAGACCCAGACCTCCGTGCGGCGCCTCATCCATCTCATCGGTCTTAAAGAACTCCACAAATTCGGTCTGAAGATGACAGGGTGGAGATGAGAACTGCCATGGACAGAATCGGTATGACTAGGTGGAAAGGGATGAGGATGGGTGAGCTGTCTGAGTGGGTGAGCTCTTTCCAATTTGACACTTTGTGGGTGGATCATGGAGAAAAACGAACAAGAGCACTTGGATATATGTAAAGCGGGGACACTCTTGGATGGCAATCCTCTCCTGCTGGACCCCTACCAACAGTGATCAGCAACGATCAACAAAAGTGACTATCAGCAAAGTATAAGAATGAGAGAACATGTACTCTGACAGAACACCATAGGACATTAAACGAGGAGGGAGGATAACAGGCCATCCCCTGCAGTATGGCGAGCAAAACGCTCAGAATAAGAACCCAACTTTACTTTGGGATTACAAACACCAAGCTGCATAAGCACTCATCAAATGCTAGATGGACACGACCTGCAGAGGCAGAATATCAGTTCTAAGGACTGTGACCATTGCCCATTGCACTATGGCAGCACGAAGCGAAGGAATAGCGATCCTCTTTGTCTTGAGGATTAACTGATTGCAATATGGATCGCCATGGGGACACGACCAAGCGGTGGGCACCCTGTAAACGTGAAATTAAGTTGGACACTGACAATATCCTTCTTCTAAACCTTCCAAAGCAACCACTCACTGCTTTGATGCAAAGAACCTCCCCAGCCCCTGGTTACTTGGGCAGAGCACAAAAGACCCAAATCGAGGGATATCACAACCAATCATCAATCACAAAGCTTCCAACTTCAGAACCAACATTTCGATTGAGGGAGAGAAAGTTCCCATCCTGGACGGACACCGAACAATTGATGGATTCTAACAAGTACAGCTGACTACGTAATGGAAGAATGAAAAATGATCAAGAATGGCTGATATCAATTTGATCGATCGTTGGTACTTGAACAGTATATCATTGAATTTGAGCTAAAACAAGTTGCCGGCTTGAATCAAAACGGGAGCAAATCTATGGGTTCCAAGAGTTGCCAGGAAAACCCGTTCCTGTCCCAGGGGCTGGAGGTTCATGTCACAAGGGCAGCACCTAAATTTGTTTCTACCAGTGACCCATGGTGACCCCCAAGATCAACCCTTCTGAGATCAGTCTTAGGAAGGCTAGGCCGCCAGCGCTCAGGCCAAGGGGCAACTTGAAGAGTTGCATGATTGTGGAAAGATTTCCCAATCTCCTGCGGAGCACTGGACAGCGACCGGCTTCGCTAAGCAAGTTGGAGAAGTTCAAAGTCTGCACCATAATTTTCTGCCGCATGGGAGACATCATGTGCCTAAGCGTCCGTGTGCAGCCAAGGTGCGTCGCGAATCACCAAGTACTTCTGAGTTTGCTCTTGGTCGATGACAACTCCTTCTCCAGCCTGACATAGCAATTGAGAGACATCCCTGCACTGCAAGATGGACGGGGTATTCCAAAGCGATCAAAAGAAGTGCTCTAGCTTTGGATACCAGATGTGGAACAAAAGTTCCACTCTGAGAAGTCTCAAGTTCCCGGCTGTATCGTTCCATTTCAGCACGTAGCCGAAGGTACGCGGATACCTCACACATCAGCAACCCGAGAACTGCGAGATGATCAGAGTTGAAGACTCCCCAGCTGGCTATGGATCAAAACGGTCCACGTGGAATTTTCGGAGATATATAAAATAGTTGTGCAATTTGATCATCTCTGAGGTTCGACTTACCCAAGTGATTGCTTCGGCAACGGCTAAGGTCTCAACTCAAATTGGGCACACCAACGCCGGTGGCGCAATCGTTTCAAGTAGAGACGTCGTGTTGTTCCTTCGAACCTGCGTCAATCCAACTCTTTCTTCAGTCATGTTATGCTTAAAATCTTGAAAATACATCGCTCAATGCAAGCCCCTCCTTGTTCTGACCTCGAAAGGTGGTTTTGCATTCCAGCGGGCAACCTCGAACATGAACCATGCGACAAAACGCAATTGCTTTCAACTTGCATCAGCTGGCACACTGGATGATCGATCCACAACCAGTCTCCCTGGGGATCCAGCATTTACATCTCGGGCGACATGAGTTGCGATACCTTCAAAAGAGAGACAAAACTGTTTGATTGATCTTGTTTCCAGAACTCAAAACTACACCCTAGCGCTGAAACTGAAGAGAACACCTTGAAGAATGACAGTGGTTTTGAAAATTTGCAGCGCAAACTTTCTGGACCTCAAACCCGGGTTGCAAATATCCATGGCAATTACCCTGTTCTGAAGCTCCAGCCTTCCACGAAAGTCTCAGGTGAACCTGGCACCAAGTCGCAAGTCGCAAAGTCAAATCCGACCCGACTGGAACTACGCCATGGCCTGGTAGGAAATTCCACACCGCGACGATGGCTAAAGCCAGAAGCGCATGGCCTGGCTCCAAGTCACGGGAATGCGGAAATAGGTTACCAGCATGGCAAAAAACTGGGGTGAACATCCCATGAAAGGTACCTATTCTGCTCATCTTTGCGTTGAGAACAGAAAGGCTAGAGGGCTTTGCCTGTTTTTCCAAATCGCACTCTGTATCTGTGCTGTGGCCTAAATTGTTTGCCATTGCCCCTCGAAGCCTAGAGCCATGCTTCGCATCGTGGTTCCTCGATGCCGAAGATCTGCAACCTGGTGAGACGCAGATTTACCACACCGGGTTCCCGTTAACATGAAACCCCTGGGAGTTCTCGGAGATATCTTGTTTTTGGTCTATGCATAGGCTCATATTCGTGGTTATAGGCTACAACTGTCACTTTGCGCCCTATTTTGGAGTCATCAAGAACGAATATTAGATTGGAAAACCGAATGAGAAGCTCGCATCGTCCAAGGTACCATACATGATATCAATTGTGATGGACTGTCTCTGTTTCCAAATTGGCAAGGCATCCTGCACAAAGAAATCGAAAACCTAAAATAATTTGTTCATTTAGTTGTCTTTGACATTGACCATGAGCAAGAATAAACCACCATTTGTGTCACTAGCAGATTCTGAATTTGCACAGTCGAACATCATCTACCCGGAACCCCGACAAATCCCGCCAACGGAAATCTTAAAGTTACCCTTTGCGAGTGTTGGTCGCTGTGATTTCGGCCTTTTTTGGCAGGGTTTACCTGATCAAATTAGCCCCAGCCACAGCCAGGCGCATCAACGGTTTTGACGTTGCACCAAATTCAGGAGACCCATCACGGCCTTGACGTAAGCCGCCATGCCGTGCCGGCCGCGGGGACCCGCACTTGAACCACTCTGGGCCGAGAACAGTTCGAACATTTTGGATCAAGTGGGTTGAACTCACCATCCAACCATTGCTATCATATTTTGGAAAAATACATAGTGCTTGTGCAACCCACACACGCATGCAAAAAAACATGCAGGAAAAACTAAATGTCAACGTCTTGGGGGGCCGTGCAATTCAAAGAAACCATTTTTTATGCTGAAATTGTTCATTGAAGTCGTTCAATATCAAAGGGCCGCGTTCGTTTTCCAAACATTGCATTTTCATTTTTTTCATGCGAATTGAAGATTCAAATGCATAAGCAAATCGTTGTCACACCGTGCATATCGTTTCCTAACATAGTAACCGCACAAGGCAGTGACGGAAACTTCCAGAAGAAGAAACTGTAGGAAGAGAGAGTTGTTTGAGATGAACTGATAGAGTGAATGATGGTTGAAGGCAATGATGATGATATTTTCTCTGTGCTGGTGTTTTTGTGTTTTTTTTTGTGGTGTTTTTTGTCTCTAGTGTTGTTTCTCTGCTGGTGCTGTTTGCTGGTGTTTTTGTTTGTGGTTTTTGTTGGTGTTTTTGTTCTGGTGTTTTGTTTTCCTGTCATTTTTGTTTTGATTTTTTTGGTTGGATTTTTTTTCCCGGCCTTTTTTCCTTTTGAAGGGGTCTCTGCTTGGTGAAGTATCTCTAGGATCTTACATGGTTGTGACACTTATTTGGTTGTGACGCTGACTGGGCTGCAACACTTACTTGGTTGTGGTATTTTTTTGGTTGTGACAATTACTTTGTTGTGGCATTTTCTGGGCCGTGACACGTTCTTCGTTGTGACAATTCATTGGTTTTAGCATTTCCTTGCCTACGACACTTCGTTGGTTGTGGCGCATATTTGGCTGTGACGCATTGCTGGTGTTGCATGAGGATAGTGATGGTGATCATGATTTTTTCAACAACGTGATGATGATGATGATGATGATGATGATGATGATGATGATGATGATGAGATGATGATGATGATGATGATGATGATGATGATGATGATGATGATGATGATGATGATGATGATGATGATGGTGACGCCATGATGAAATCACCATTCGCACACACCATTGGATGTCACACTACCTGTTCTCAAAAACAAACTTAATATTCACCGCATGTTGGCGATGAAAACGATGAATGTGATGATATCCGTGATGTTTTTGCTGGCCATGGTGGTGTGAATGATGACAATGATGATGCTGATGATGAGGATGGTCATGATGATGATGATGACGACGACGACAACGAGAACCACGAGGACACCGACGAGGACAACCGCGACACCGACGAGGACGAGGAAAAGGACGAGGACGAGGACGAGGAGGAAGACGACGAGGATGAGGACGAGGACAACGACGAGGACGAGGACGAGGACGAGGACGAGGACGAGGACGAGGACGACGACGACGAAGATGATGACGATGACGACGACGCAAGAAGGACGAAGACGACGATGACGACGACGACGACGACGACGATGTGATGATGGCAATGGATGATGATGATGATGATGATGATGATGATGATCTTGATGATGGCAATGGATGATGATGATGATGATGATCATGACGATGATGATGATGATGGTGATGATGGTGATCATGGATGATGATGATGATGATGATGATGGCAATGATGATGATGATGATGATGATGATGATGAAGTTGATGTTGATGATGATGATGATGATGCTGACGATGATGATGATAATGGCGACAACGACGATGATAATGATTTCGGCCCCAGTGCTGCTGGTGATAATGCGGTTTTTGATGCTGATCATGTTCAT
Organism: Symbiodinium kawagutii; assembly: GCA_009767595.1. NCBI lineage: Eukaryota > Dinophyceae > Suessiales > Symbiodiniaceae > Symbiodinium > Symbiodinium kawagutii. Next base: position 9,480 of record VSDK01026443.1, on the reverse strand, counting down.
GCTGATGATTTTCCCGATGATGCTGCTGATGATGATCATGGTGATGATGATCATGATGGTGATGATGATGATGATGAGGAGGAGGAGGATGATGTGGATGCTGGTGATGATGGTGATGGTGATGATGATGATGGTGATGATGACGGTGATGCTGATGATGATGATGGTGATGATGACGGTGATGCTGATGATGATGATGGTGATGATGACGGTGATGCTGATGATGATGATGGTGATGATGACGGTGATGCTGATGATGATGATGGTGATGATGACGGTGATGCTGATGATGATGATGGTGATGATGACGGTGATGCTGATGATGATGATGATGATGATGATGATGATGGAGATGGTGATGGTGATGATGACGGTGATGCTGATGATGATGATGATGGCCATGGTGATGATGATAATGATGATGATGATGATGGTGATGGTGAGCATGATGACGATACTGGTGATGATGATGATGATAATGGAGATGGTGAGCATGAGGATGATGATGATGATGATGATGATGATGATGATGATGATGATGATGATGATTGCAATGGTGATGGTGATGATGATTGCAATTTGATTGTGATGATGATTCGAGTGATGATGATGATGATAATGGCAATGGTGATGGCGATGATGATGCTGATGCTGATGCTGATGATGATGATGATGATGATGATGATGATGGCGAAGGTGATGGTGAGCATGATGATGATGATGATGATGATGATCATGATGATGATGATGATGATGATGATGATGACGATGATCATGGTGATGATGATGATGATGATGTTGGTGATGATGATGATGATGATGGTGATGGTCATGGTGAGCATGATGATGATTGTGATGATGGTGATCATGATGATGATGATGATGATGAGGAGCAGGATGATGATGATCATGATAATGGAGATGGTAATGGAAAATATGATGGTGATGGAGTGCGGAGCTGATCATTCTAAATCTGGCTGGCCTCTTTTTGCAGCTTTCTTATGGCTGCCGTACAATCTCTTTCAATTTGTGATTTGCACACAGACACAGACCGTTTCGGCTTCTACTCTCTCCGACTCGGATGACACACCGACTTCTTTTGCGAAGACACGATTTTTTGTCCTTTGGCTTAATCTATCACTGAATGGTTCGGCTCTAGCGTGTTGTGGATGGTGTTGGGCTTGCTTCAAAGTGATGAAGAATCGTTCAATGCCGTCAGAGTCTCGGTGTTCGAAGGTGCCTGCCAAGTCCACGCATAAGATGCGCAATGTTCACCAATAGAAACCAATGTCCACCAGCGAGTCCTTGCCAAACTCCGACATAGCGGAAGTGCAGATTTTGAGACATTGAAGCATGTTATTGCAGTTAATTCTCTTTCTGGACCTACATTCAGATAATGAGTTTAAAGCAGTGATTTCACTTCTTTGTTTATCTTTTCACCTTTTCTAAGTTTTTTGTGCAGTTTTTCCTGAAGTCCCAAATGGGCTCGAGAAACAGGTAGAATGACAAATAGACATCATCGCAAATTGGAGATTGATCGCGAAAATGCCCATAACCGCAATTCCTGCAGTTTTCACATGGTCTCAATGAAGATCTTCATTGAAGTTTGTTTCCTGGTCTTTTCCATTTTCTGGAGGCTTTCTTTTTCCAAGGCACTATCCATGCACTTAAAAGAGCAGAGTCAAAGAAGCAAACACTCGGACGCACTGCAAAACAACAAAACTCTCAGAGTCGTCGTCTACCTTCAAGATCTGAAGCTGCGTGACTAACGTCAGCTGGCCCAAAAGATCCAAGCACGAACTCTTGGTGAGAATTTCCTCATCTGTCAACGCCATCGCAGAGGATGTCATCAGGGCAATGCACAGCATCTGATGCAAGACGTTGAAGCAATAAACGACTTAAAACGACAAAACATCTGGTCGATCATCTTCAGAAGAGTGAGAGCAGAGTTTTTACACGTTTCACTTGTGCTAGATGGACATTATAACGAGTAAGATGGCGGCTTGAATTGCTTGGTTTTGTTTAAGACTGGACCAGCTTGTTTGTTTTTTGGTTTGTTTTTTGCGATCTTTTCTGTGTTCTTTCTTGGTTCCATTTGATTTTCAGCCATCTCACTTGGAAAGTGAACTGGTGGAACATGTAATGCACTCTTCCTAGACTTGTTGAGTAGGGGCTGGATCCGAGCACCCCCTTCGAAGGTACCCTTCAAGGGGGCTTGAAGGTCTTGGCTCCTGAAGGGGGGGGGGCTGAAGGTCACGAAGGGCTTCTCGCCCCCTTCGAGCCCCCTTGTCGCCCCCTTCAAGCCCCCTTCCAGCCCTCTTCCTGCCCCCTTCAAGCCCCCTTCAACCTTCATGAAGGCGAAGCCCCCTTGAAGCCCCCTTCAAGCCCCCTTCAAGCCCCCTTCAAGCCCCTTTGAAGCCCCCTTGAAGCCGTCATCTTTGAAGCCCCCCTTCAAGGCCCCTTGAAGCGCCCCTGAAGCCCCCCTTCAAGCCCCCTTGAAGCCCCTTGAAGCCTCCTTCATGCCCCCCTTTTTAATATTGTCGCGGCAATATAATTTGTTGGGCAAAAAAAATGGGCCAGAAATTTTCATATTTTACGGTCGCGACATTTTGCATTACGCGCAAAACAATTAGATCCTGATTTTACCATTTCAACAATCATGCTTTGTCGACAAACAACTGGGCCATTTTATTTTGTTGTGGTTACAATCTTGTTTTTTCCCTCTTCAAATTTCAGATTTTCATAGTCCCCTTGTGCGCCTGCCACCCTTCAAGTTTCAGATTGTCATAGTCCACTTCTGGGCCTGCCAGTGGTTAAGTTTCAG
>VSDK01026441.1:61612-78852 GCA_009767595.1 Symbiodinium kawagutii | reverse complement strand
TTATTATTTTTTATTTTTTAAAAATGAGATAAAAATAAAAATAATATATATAGAAAATATATATATATATATTTTTTAAAATATATCTATATATTTTTTAAATTTATTTAATTAATATTATTTATATTTATTTAATTTTTTCTTAAATATAGAAATTTAGTTATATTCAGAATCGTAATTATGTAGAATTAGTAATTCCCTTTTTTTGGGGATTGTGTGCCGTTAGGTCTTTGTAAGTCCATCAATTTCAACCGCTAGGGTCAGCACGACCAACAATTATCTTAATAAACTAATCCAACAAAGATTATTGAATTATTAATTTATTACGTAAAATTCAATCGTAAATAAATTATCACAGATAAATAGGCATAAGCTGTCCATCAGACCATGTTTGACCAGACCTCCCTGACCTCTGAACTCTTCTAAACACCTCTACGATCTTAGAGTGGAAGGGGGTCACCCCCGTGAAACCCTATTGGGGGTGGCGCTTTTGAGGGGTGATCCCCTTCCATTCCCAATTTTTTGAGTGGATTAGAGTGATTCAGCACAGGCGAATGATGAATGGTTGCTGTGAGACACTTGCAGTAACCAATAATCATGGAGGGACAGGTCCACAATCAGGCAACAACCCTTCTGGAATCCTAGGTCCTCTGATACTGGTTGGTTCATGTAAAATTGAATATATGGTATACCATGACAACATATCAATATATCATAACAAACATCTATTATTGCAACATCTTGTAGCAACTCAGCCTTTGATGGCGTGTTATGACTGCCAATCGATCTCAATGGATGAGCAAACATCTGCTAATGCTCTTGTCAGATTGTTGGCTGCATCATGCTGCATCCAAAACTTTGCTAGATGTGTTCTTATTGGTCAAAAGTTTTTCGGATTATTTCGGGACCAGAGAAAATGGCCCGCCAAGAATGAAACCCATGTGAGTCATTTTTTGAACAAATTGACCGCTGGTGGACATGTTGGCATCAAAACAGACCCCAATTCCTGGTCCAATCTCTACATACATGCTATCAAAAGATAAAACAACGTTGGTAACTTGGCAAAACATGGACTCACAAACGCCGACTCAGTGGGTGACGCGGAGTCTTCGTCCCAAGCAGGCAATTAATCAGGCTAAGTAATCGAAACCTGTGATGACGTTTTGCTAACAGTGGCTCTTGCTGGATCTTGGTGATGCCTTAGTGTCTGAAGACTTCCGCAACACCACGATATCGTGCCGGGGATTCCAAGGCGAGAGGCAGCATTCCTCCGTAAAAATTGACCGCAGGGGGGAGCGATACTCGAACATCATGGAGTCGGAGCATGGACACTTACAGATTCAAACAAAATCTACATGTTTTATTCATGCTGTCTTTACCAATTTATGTTACATGCAAATCTATGTTGCATTTATCTTACATTTACATTCAGTTGCTCGTATTGGCATCACATCGACCGTCCAAGCAACAATTGAAAGACTTCGCCCGGCATGCTCCAAAACCTGATGCTGGAACTGCCACGCTCGAGTTGCACGACCATCGCTTTGCTACTATAACGCATGCGTCCCTTTTAAGCGAGCTGCGCAACAGCAAGAAACAACTATTCGCATTGATTCGCTTAAGGCAAGAAGCTACCGGGTTTCTCTAAGAACTTGGCTCAGGCAATTTAGTTTAGAAATTCGTTGTCAACCATTGGTTTGGGAAAGCACTAGCTCCTTTGGTGATAGGGCCAGGGATGCTACAAGACAGGCCCACGTGACTCTGCCGCGGAGGGTTCCGGAGACAGCTTTCAAGGTGGGACTGCAATTCTTGTTCTTGCCATGCATCCACTTTTTGGGTCTGAACAAGTTTGAGACATTGCAATATGTGCTAGTGACCGTGGCGTATGACGCAGTACTTGGACAAATATACTAACACAATGATCATAAGTAGATGGTGATTCACAATGATTTATAGTATAAGTCATAATTGAGTATGATAGTTGTATTGATCGTGTACTATACATCAAACGCAATAGTTAAAGATTACCTATGCTATTGCTATGGTATTAGCCATTGGATGACCAATCGTTCTTGTTTGCCAACCAATTACTCACCTACCATCAACGATGAAAAAACATCACCTATCGACCCCATGGGTGGGGCTGTGCGTGAGCCTAAAAAGTGCTCTGTCTTATGAATTCTTAAGGTGTGGCACCATGGATCCCAGGCATCAAGATACGGCACCTCAACCTCCATGCTGCAAGGCACACAGCAAGACACAGCAAGGCGCACCAAGGCACAAAGAAATGGGTGCCCTTGCACTGGTGAGGCTTCCCAATCTGGAAATACTTTCAGCTTGCTGTTTACCATGCAACCCGGTGGCAAAGGGCTTCCAACATGTTCCAACATCAATGTATGCAGACTCTCGGCCCCGTTGGCGGACATGCAGCGAAAAATCAATTTTGGTTGGCAGTCAGAAGCAAGTTTTGAAAATACCGAAAAATACCATCAGCTCATTTGAGGCTACCCAAACAAGCCATTTATGGTGCACTTATTAAGCAGTTTGCAGGGCAATTCTTTCCAGGAGGGATCCGACAAACCAATCCAGTCAAGCTTGCCTAGTAGTGGCAATGGGTCTCCGACAGATCGAATTGTGGGATCATACCTGTGAGACCCAAACTGTTCATTTGAGATTTTGTTGGGGCATGTTGTTGTGTAAATGAGATGCAACCTCGACAAAGAAAACATGTTTGTTTCATACATCAAATAGAAATATTTACACAACTTTTGCATGTACGCATATCAATACGTACATTATGTATGGGTATTGTCTCTCTCTCTCTCTCGATATACAGGCAGAACCAGTTTGATCTGATGTTCTCGAGGGTTTTTCCTCTTTGGATTCAAAGGATGCAAATGTGGTCCAGTTCTGCTTTGCAGTTGGAATATTTTGGCTCCCTTGAACACCGTTGAACAATAAGAATCAGAAACGATTCAGTTTTTGAATTCAATTGATCCTCCCAATTTGGACAAGAGTAAACTTAAACAACTGCCACCGCTTCACAATGTTGGTTCCATCTGGTTCCAGCTTTCATCTCGCTCTTGCGCAAGTTTGCCCAACACTTCTGTGCGCCTGAACGACTCGACACTTTGACACCCTGCGTAGGAGGGGACGTCTGAGATCTGCAAAACCAAGCACATTGCGATGCTGCGAGGCAGTGGGCAAGACCTGCGGAATAGTTTTGATCTACTAATTTGCACCCATGGAATCAAATGGACTATTTTCATGGTGGGACCTACTCCTTGGGCAGTTGGCTTTGACAAGGCAACCACTGAACAAAACACACATTGTGAAGAACCTTTGCATATCTTTCCTCAGAATTTTAGCCTCAAAACAAAATGAGATATGGATAGATTCTGGCATGGACAGAACTCACCTCATCAACCACGGGCGCCCAGGCTGGCGAAACTGCTCGGGTCTTGTGATGCTTCACTAGGTCGTTGATGCTAAAAACAAGTCACTGCCAGTGGCCTTGTGACAGAAGTCACTCCATATTTGTGAAGTTATGTATGAAAATCTGTGAAGCATTGTATGTGAAGTTCCACTTTAAGATAAAATCAAGATGTATCGCTCTAGTTTGGCTGCTTTCCAGCAGGGTCTACCACTAAGGCGGTGACGCCAAGAGATTCGGGCTGCTGACAGCCAGTGAGACAGCCAGCTCGCGGCTTGATTCACTGATCAATGTAGCAGCAAGTGACCCAACCCTTCCAAACCCATACTGACTTTCGACCAACTAATGCTTGACTTCAGATACTAACAATTATGAAGGAGTTCTTAACTGCGAGTGAGACACCCGTCTTCCAGAATAACCTGTGCAAACTATATAGAGGTGTCGCATGGTGTCGCAGTGAATTGTTTTTTCAATCTGGTGATTTTTCTTCACGATGACGATGCCATCACCAAAAACATATGTAGTGCCTTGGAGGATGGTCTAAACCTACAATGAAACCTTGCCGTCCTTTTAGTAATAGAGCACAAAGGTAATTCACTGAGGGAGTGATGGTTCATAGCGATAATCTAATGATAATCTAGTAATACTTAATTAACAATGGTGAACTATGGCAATTGTGGTTGATACGGTTAATAAAGATCCTTTGTTGTCCACGCACGGTTGAAATTTCCTTGGAGTCGAGGTGGATGATTCTGGAGTGCTGCACCTATCATGGCAAGTACTTCAGGACCATTGCACTTTTCTCACTTTTCACACCTTGGGTATCTCATTCACCATCTTTGGGTTCGTACCTATCATCTGTGTGGCTTTTGCTTGGTCATCAATAGCCACTTCAGTCATGATAAGACATCCCAATGCTGGGGGACTTCTATCCCCAAGGACGGTGTACCGGATATGATGCTTTACAATGGCCATACAGTGCTCTGATTCACTGAATGATCAACTGGGAACTCAATCATTTTGGGCTGCGCCGGATTCTAGGAAACATCTCATGCACCCTGGGTTCTTATTGAATGCACATTTATCGCCATGATCACTGAGTCCACTTTTGCGTACATAATTTTCGGATAATACTTCCTAACAAACAGATTGTTTTGTACTGTATCGTTGTAGCCAGCTATATTCAACTATAGTGCATCCAATTGGTGACCATTCCAACTGATATAGCTGCAACATCTAAAAGTCAGTGTGAAGAAGTGCAGCACTCTCCTTGAAAGCTCAGCAAATCTACTTGGTGTCACATGAGTGAAAAAAAGGACTTGCTATCCAGATGTGATACACTCAACAGCGGAGAGCCGGGCACATCAAATTGTCACCAAACAGTTCGCAAAGGATCTAAGCTGGGCAGCTGGGTACAGTAGCTGGGCGTTGCCGCTTTTCAGTTGCTGTTCCAGGAATTATGTACCACAATAGGTCTCAACAACCATCCGCCCTATCTGCAAACACACTGCTCATCCCGCAAGTGGCATCCTGTTGTATGTTTTTCCGTCCTGTCCATCATGGTGTAGCTACGAGGTTTCTCTGCACAAGAAGTGTTGTTGGATGTTTGGAGCCTGGCAATCACGCATGACAACGGCCATGGGTTTCTTAGTTGACTTAAACTCCGGTTGCAAAAATGATCAAATGCAGATTTCGGAGAAGTCAAACAATCAATTCCATTGAAGGGACCACACAATACCACAGAAATGATCATTTTTCAAGTGCGTCATTTAGTGGTTGGAAAACACCAAGCGGGGCGCTCTGTTCGAATGGGTCTAGGTTGAAAAATGCATACCTGCATACCAAAATATGTTTACTTGCAATGGGGAGGGCCTTTTTGACATTGGTCCTCATTGATGGTTGTTGTTGTTGTTGTTGTTGTTGTTGTTGTTGTTGCTATCATTATTGGGTTTTGACAACTGGTTTCATCAATGCTTGATCATCAAACACCTCCTATCAGTTGGTTCTTGTATACATGCACAGGTTCAACCACACACTCGCCTATATGAAATAGCTAGTGAAGGCGAGGGAGCCACTGAGCTACAGGGAGCTGGCTTGTAGTCGCTATAATTCAAAGAGCCCTTGGTTTCGCACAGTCCAATTATTTCAATCAGAACATCTGATAGGCTCCAAAGCCACAACACCTATCGATTTGGATTGCTCTGTGCGAAACCAAAGAAAAATAGTCCTAAACTTCCTATCCAGGATGTCAGCGCAAGAAGGTTGTGGAGTAGGCATGAGCGGGTCATAAGGATAGCCAAGACCGGATCAACTCCTCAGATCAAAGGGCAGCCATCAACCAGTGGCACACGCACACACACGAAGGCATCCATGAAGCCTTCTGCAGTTCCATTGACATATCGCGAAATCATGCATTAGTGGGTGTGTGAATAATGGCCCACAAAACACACATCATAGATTCCGAGATGATGGAACTTCTTCAGCGCAAGCTGATTTCTTAAGCAAAAAAAAGTGTATATGCTTGTCTGCTAGGACGAGACCAAAATGGGAGTTCTTCCCATTCACAAAAAACGATTCTGACCCAGTAGCGGCTAGCGCTTGAACCTGGGGCCATTTTGCTCTTGTCGAATCGAGACAATCCATGCACCATGCTGTCTTAGATTCTAGATATTATGTACAGCTCTGGTATCTACAACAAAGTGCACGCAGGTATGCATTTATATTGTTCCCCTCTAAAACATACCAAAATCTCACTTCATTGGTAATTCCAGTGGATCTCATACGTTTGAGGGATGCTATTCCTATGGTTCTGAAACGTAGTGAGAGCACCCTGAGAAAAAATAGACAAACGTAGAGACAATTAGACACACACATACACTTCGCAAAGATGTGCGGGTGAAACGCAATAAGTGAATCTACATCTGACTCCAAGCCTGAGCCATCTCAACTATGACTTCAAGTGGATCCAAGATCCAAGATTCTCAAAAAAGTCGTGGATCCAGGGTCAAATTCTTGGATGCAGTTCCAAGATTTACACCAAGGATCCAAGAAAATAAACTCAATATCCTGGATTTTTGCTCCATAAGATGTCAGACTTGAGATTTTCAAACTGAACCCTTACCAGACTCGAGATTCTCAAGTCTACATCTTGAGTGGCTTGAGTGTGCAAATCTCCTGACATGTAACCTGACACTCATCAACTCCTTTTGCTGTGTTTGAGTTGGTTTTCACTTGAGCAACAAGACTACATCTTCGGGATATTTGATGAACGCATATTCTACCCTAGGGCCTCGAGGATAATTTGCTGCTTTAGTGCCGTTAATCTTTTGAAAGAAAACACATTTTTTCTAATTTTTGCCAATATAGACATTCAGGAAAAAAATGTCTGACTGACAGGTAGCAGCATCTTTTTACCATCTAAAGATGTATGTACTGCATCTTCTGTATACGGTTTGCTTTACGTGCATTTTGATCATTATTCTTATGTTCATATACATTCAATTGACTTTAGAATATCAAACTCCAACCCTGTTCTTAGTTAAAATGCTGAACCACTAAATAAACACATAGATTTTGATAAATAAACAAATAAATAAATACATACATGAATAAATAGATAGATAAATATATGTATATATATAATTATATATATAGATATGCGTATCTGCACACATACAACTACATGATGAAATTCAGATCGTTAAGAGACATTATTTCATAGATCAACTCTTACACGTCTTGATGTTGGTTGGATGTAAACAATCTGAGCTAATGCAGCCATAAGTGAGTAGGAACATGGTCAATTGATCTGTGTCTTGGGTGCAACAGCCTTTAATTCTTCTTGATCGATTGTCTCAATGATAAATCTTCTAAAAAACATAGGATTACTTTTTCAAAACTAGTTCGAGCATCTTTTTGTCACATTCTGTTTCATCTGGTCATAAGCTTCAATCCTTGTTTCCGTAGCAATTATGTTTCAGAACTGTAAATGGCTATCAGCCTCTAAACTATCCTTTGCACAACTTGGTAAGGAAATTCCTACCATTGCTGTTTCCTGGACTCATGTGGAGGTTAAAAATCTGACAGCTATGGCTGATTCACACATGAAATTTGAAACTCAAGAGCCAATCTGTCTTGCCTATAGCTGCTAAATTTCATATGCACTATGTCTAGATTCCCTTTGATTTTGACTAACAGCAAACTTAGTACCATCCACAAAGTATATTTGTGTAAATAGTTCATGATTGCTAGAATTAAACCCATCAGAGGTTGCATTGCCTCATTTTATATGGTGCAGTAGGACAGAAATGTTTCCAATAAACTTTGGTAAATTCAATGTACAGTAGTGTGCTTGAAATCTTTGTATCTAACTGCCTTGTACCTGCCTAATTACTTGAACCTTTGTATTTCCCTCAAATGACATCAGATTCGATTACTATCATTTTTTTGTGCAAATGCTCAGGCAAGTTCACACACATGCGCTCTGAGGATATGTAAATGTGCATACATCAAATTGCAAGTATATCCAAGCAAAATTCATATCTATGTGTCTATCTGCGTGTATATCTATCTATCTATCTGTCTGTCTGTCTGTCTGTTTGTTTGTCTGTCTATCCATCTATCTATCTATCTATGCATCTATGGACAAATATCTTGACACCAGTGCAAATAATGCACACACACGCACACACGCACATACATGATATATATATATATATATATGTATGGATTATATACACAGAATAAAACGATATCTTTTTCAACTTTGCCAAAAAAAAACTGCAATGTACACTTTTTGGAGGAAATTCACTCCATGACTGGGCAACTGATGCATGTGTAAATCTGCACACATCTAAGCACATTTGTATGCAGTTGCACATGAACATAGACCAATTTTGCAGCATCTGCTTTGTGGTGGCAACTTTATCTTGAACTTTGAATGTTTGTGCAGTGTGTTTGGAAACATAAAAAGCCTGTTTGAATACTGTTGGCAAAATAGTATTAAAAATCAACACATTTTTACATATTGCTCTACAGTTCGGATTTGCAGGCGTCTGTTTGACAAATTGGGATTTTCTCCAACTGTTGCTGCATGCACTTGCATTGTGGCCTTTCACTAACAAAATGGTGGTCAAAGCGATCTTGCGTTATCGTTGAATAAACGGCAGCTAGCTTCCAATTGTAGATCGTGTGTGTTGAAGAAAGATCAACATGGTTTCACCTGTCGTTTCAACTTTGGCCCAAACGTTTAGTCAAGGCGCGTCATTGTTTGAAAATCACTTAAGCCTTCTTGCAAAGAGTGTGCATTTTATCGATAAACTGATGCTGAATCTCTATGGGTTCTGGCAGAACATTATATAAAGATTGGTCGTACTCTGATACTGTATTATTCTGATTTTTTTTTTCTCTCTCTCTCTCTCTCTCCTTCTCGTACGGTTCCTTCTTCGTGTCTGTTTGCTCCGTGTTACTGTCCGTATCCTTACATTCATCCTTCCTGTCTGCTTTTAGTTCTTCCTGGTCTACTGTTGGGACTTTGTACTGCAAAAAACGGACAGGGGATGAGAGGGAAAGACAAAAGTCTGCGCTGACAGAACACCACTGCAGTACGACAGTGGTTAACAAGTGATAAATGCAGCTCCACGACAAGGAGTCAAAGAACACGACACAATCAGTTTCCTGTAGCCCTACACCGACACCCTGCTTTGGTTACTGTCTCCTTGGGACTCGTTGTGAACTCATTGTGTCTGTCCAAGGCTGAGGTCAACTTTTTGGTGCAGCAAAGCAAGGACTTTATATACTTCATAAATATATTTTTAGTGCTGCAAGTTTTTTCAAACCTACCAGCGTGTGATGTATTAGGTTAACCATCATGTTCTCTCGGGACGATTATTGACTAAGGGTGCATAAAAAAGCGTGAATGAGAGACTTAGCGCCAACGGAGTTTTTGATCCATTTGATAAAGCCAACCAACGTCCAGCTGCTGAACCATAGCGTTAGGCTTCCGTGACATGCATCAAATAAGAACAATAACACTTGGCCGAGGACGTCGGAATATATGTAATCACTTCATCACTTGTCTTGGCGCCCGTATTGGCACAATTTTGGGCCTCCCAACACACCTGAGATGTTCCAGCCCCTGGACATCCCAAGCGTTACAAAGGTTGCCATGCCGAGACTCGAGATCGTGTCCAGTATGTGAGATCAAGACCGTGGCCCATGCTACGCAACAGGCCCCAAGCGCAAAGGTCCAGTACCAGAAGTCCAATTTCAGAATAATTCCTGACAAAGGAATGGATTCTGGGAACAGGATCGATGGTGAATCATAGTAGTGCTAGACCACATAGTGCTACTGTATACCACATGGATACACATTAATCAGGATCTATTGAAATTACCTGGGTAGTCTTTTTGAATTTTCTTGTCATTATTCAACCATATGGACCATATCCAACCCCTAAGAAACCCAACGTGACAAGTTGCTGAGATTTGATTGCAACAGGTAGGTACACCGAAAGAGTCTCACTTTCTGCAACATTGGGACTTGGTTAATGGGCTTGCCAAGTGATATCGACGACTCCCAGTTTCACCAGGAACAGCCATGAACCGCTGGTGTTCTTCCACATGGTTGCTACCTCCCCACCACTTTTCGACAGCTGATGGATGAAAACGACCTGCCATCGCCATCATGCGGTCATGACAACCCTCGCGCCATTGTTGCAAAAGGATCCCAAAGGAACATCATGTTTCATGTTTCCCAAACAAATATGTATTGAACAATATTGAAACTGTACTTGAAACATCTTGAAATAACACGTCTTATGCAGTCTTGCTGACCCCTGGAAAAATTGGTGGTTAGTGCAACCTACACACAGGTTCGGAGGGCAGCCAGGGATAACTCACTTTGAATGGTGCGTGCATGAAGAATGTTTCTAAAACTTATATAGCCTCACAAAATCGTCCAGGACAGTCAAAGTGCCAATAACCCTGAAGACTTTTGAGAAATTTTTAGTGTCAGCTACTACACCTACCGACCGGTCTGCACACTGCACGGGAAACAAACAAGTTCGCCAGAACAATGTGGTACCGGCAGTAGTTTTTATATTCTTGAAACCACATTTTGATCCGGGAGGTCTTACCACTATAAGGTACAGTACTTACATTTGCTGCTTGAACACCTATTTTTCATCTCTGAGCCACGTCAGAGTCCCGGTAGCAACAGGGACGAACTATGATAACCTAGTCGGCTTTGTGAAGGTTGGCCAAAAACAATGACAAGTCACCTATGTACTGGAATGCTAGCCTTAATCTGATTCGAAAAAGCTGCATATTGAGTCATTTGTGATTCATTTGCAGGAAATCTTTAGCACTTCCCAGCACAAGCCTCAAGTGGAGCTCAGCAAATCAGCTGAACCTCCCCCTTCCTCTGGCGACCGAGCTGCCAGCAAAATGTAGGAGGTTGAATTTGAGTACCCGAAGCAAAAACACTTGCGCGATGAGCAATATCGAGGCCTGCCGGCCGAACACCTCCCCACAAAAACTTGTCGTCATCAACTTGAGCATGAAGCATTTCTCACCCAGATGACTGTCACTTCGGGGCTGCCACTCCTTCACTTCAGTGCTACTCAGCGGTTGTTTCCGAAGAAATCACCAGCTGTCCCTTCGATGTGTGGACACAATCGATGCACACACCTGTCACCAATAGTGAAAAGACAATCGATTCCCATCTCGGTCTCACCTGTGGATCGCATCGTGAAAATATCAATTGTTTTGTTTGTGGACATGCGTTTTCCCTGAATATGATCCATGACTTGTCTGAACAAATTGAGTTCAACTTTTTTGTGCAATCATGGCCCCGGTTGTGCCATAGGAATAATATTGTGTTTGAGTTGTCCTCGTACCCAAAAAAGAATTGTTTGTCACCGTTTCTGCCCACAACCATAGTGGCAATCGATAAGCCCACTTAAAGAGCCTTGTGATGGCTAATGATGATGCATGATTATACATGCCAATCTAGAAAAGATTTTCATCATGTGCTATTTATATCTATTTATACAAACCTGAAGTGGAGTCATTTGATCATCCAGTCATCTGACATATCTGCGTATGGGTTTCCCCAAGCTTAACCATCAAACACCTCTGGGGCCAGAGCTGGATTCAAAAAAAGGATGTGGTGGTTCATGCCTTCCTTGAATTCCATTGAATTCCTGGATCCACCTGGCCACACCTGGTACCAGTACGAGCAAACGGCTGCAAGAACTGTTGGTTTGTCAAGAAATGGTGGGCTCAAGGACCCTTGGTTTCCCGACTCAAAATGATCCGTACCACCATTTGTTGACACCCGCACAAAATGTCGGGATGCAATTCAAGACAATAGAGACCCCTTCAGAACAGCTTGCGCAACTGGCACACAGCGTTCCCTTCCGTCCTCAATGGCGAATGCAATTGAATTACCGAGCATGGCGTCTTGAAAACGCATGTCCTGGGATATCCCGGAGGGCCAGAGGACTACCTGAACAGGTTACCTGTTTTCTGTTGAAGAACATCAAAGAACAGGCCGGTTCTAGGGGAGTCTCCTATATGGATGTTTCCACGTGCTGTTCAAACGGGGCCCCAAAAGATTTGTTAAGCCCGCGATCGAAAGTGTAATTCCTTTGCAGGAAATTGCTTGGGCTTGAACGACTGGATATTCAATAAATGGATGGTAAACACTGTTTACAGCTCCATCAGTGGGTGCTTAATCATTGCAAAGGTTCCATGGTGAAACGATATCAGCGACCTGCAAGTTTTTCAGTTCTGATATCTCAGGCAGTCATATTTTTCCTGTTTCCTGATGATTGACGGTCGTCTTCCTAGTTTCGCCTTTTTCTTGGCTCTTGGAAGGTGTGTTGTCATCATTCTTCTTTAATTCTACCACCGTTGTCTTGTACGTGTAATCTTGTGTTGTGTGTGTGTGTGCGCGCGTGTATGTGTTTGTGTGGATCTGCTATGATACTGCAGTGACTGTAGTGGCAAATCATTTGAGGTGTGGGGTGGGTGAGGTGATATCAACGCTCAAAATTGCACAAGCAACTGATCCTACTCGGCTCGTGTGTGGTAGAGTGGGGTGGGGTGCAGGTGGGCCGATGTTAGTACATGCAAATATGCATATGAAGTGATGCTATGGGGATCATGTGCAGCGGGGTGGGGTTGGGTAGGGATGGCAGGGTGATGCCAAGCTTCATGTCAATATGAAGTTGAACACGAACGGGTGCTGAGCGGATCATGTCGTGTGGGGAGGTGTGGGTGGGGTTGCTTTAGATGTGCAGGAGAACTTGTCCATTCTGATGCTTCGCAAGCCATGTGGGGGGTGGAGCTGGGTGGTGCTCACCTGGATGTGAACTTGCACGCGACTGATGCTACGTGAATCATATTTGGTCGGGCGGGGCGGGGTGGGGTGGGTTTTTCCATCATGCTAATTTTTTTGTGAACTTGCTGATTAACTCATTCTATGCAAATCATGTGGATTGGGGTGGGCTTGGGCAGGGTGATGTCAAGGTTCACGTGAACTAGCACACGAAACTGGTGCGTGCCAAACCAAGTCAAAGGAAAAGGACAGGCATGCAAATGACAAATAGTGCCTGGGGACATCTGAAGAGTAAAAAGGTATATCCCCCAAATGCTGCACAAAAAAAAACAGAGTTGCTAAAAAGCTGAATCTGAAGGGGTTCAAGCTCCATGTGAGTAGCTGGATGTTTCAGTAGGACCACATGGAAGATGTGTGCAAGGCGGTGCCAAAGCCTGTGACTGTAAAATGACTGGCAGGGGTGGAGCATCAAATATGTGATGGCTTGAACTCCCACACACACCTGCAGCACGCGTGCTACGCCCCACAAAACACCCGATACGTCTTTATGATAAGGGCAATCGAACATGCCACCCCCAACAAAACTATGTGGTTATTGACTATTTGAAGGGACTAAGAGGACACCCGCTACTACTTTATAATTGTGATTATGATAAAATGATAAGCGCAATCAAATCTCCCACTCAAACCTATGCTTATTGAATACGTGAACAAGGGGACTTCAATGGCAGCAGTTCTGGGCTGGGCTGTTTTTGGTGACCCTGACAGCACTAGTCACTAGAGCGTTCCTGAGTTGCTGAGACTAAGACTCTGTGCATAGCTAGCCGCACAAACCATTCAATTCACACTTGATGATTCAGCGTTCAAAAAATATCACGCTGCAGTCGCGTCTTGAATGCAATTTCCCCCGGGTCCCCAAAAAGAGGCAGCCTTGTTTACTCATTGCCATTCGTTGTTGATGTTGTTGCTTTGAAGCTTGGACGCTCCAGCAAAAGGGGTCGGAAAACTTCCACACTGTCAAGGTCCCGACGGTCATATTCTTCAAAATGGATGAAATTGTTGCGTTGTTTAGCACTCCCAAGAACACCCCTTAACAAGAGTATCACGGATTAAGTCTGAGTGTAACGTGCACATCCATCTACACCAATATGTTGGCACAATGTAGTAGATACAGAACGTCTATATGAGCATGCTTTACACAGTTGTAGATAGCTTGAACTGCGTACAGTATGAACCAAGAATACATAGACAAAATCAACATTCTTGATTGTATTTGTATTGTATTTACTCGAACTGGTGCATTATATACCTTATCAATCATATAAGAGACAATTGTAGTCGCAAAGAATCATAAAACTAATTCTGATGCATGGTTTCAAGTGTGGGTCAAAACCAACCATGAAGACATCATGAGGAGCTTGCTTGCACAAGAGATGATCAAACTCCGAGTTTGTGCTCCTGCTGATCTGTTCCTGCGGGGTATGAATTGTTGACTAGCCACAAATCGTCTACGGGTAGATATCGGAGGCTTTGATCAAAAGCGCGATCTGGAAAGCACAGACAACAGTTCTCTACAAACATACAACAATAAACACATAAGTACATAAGAAACTCAATATCACCAAACATAAAATTCATGAGACATGTTCAAATCACTTAAGATCCGCGTGAAACTGAACAAATGTTCGGACACCACTTGAGTGACACGACACTTTACTGACGCCTGCTGACGCATGCTGAGGCACCTTGAAAATATAAAAGTATTGTCGGTTGTGTCCGAGTCCAGGGGTGTGGAGCAATGCAGCCACCTGGGCCGAAACAAACAGCCAGCCCTAACGAGACCGTAACGAAACTGTAGAAGTACAGCTGGATCTGGTTGGATCTGGTTGGTAGATCCAACTGATACCCCAAAACTTGGTTGAATTGGTTGTCACGGCACAATGTTTGAACAACACAAGGTTCAATCTGGTCAGGTTTTGAGCTGGTTCCAACATGTTCAAACGACAATTTCATCATGAAACCGTGAGATGTCCAAAGCGTGTTCTGCTGTCTGCTGGTTGGGTATGGGTGTAAGGTGCACATTGCAGAAATTGCAGTGGAACTGGATGGGCAACAGAGTATCCGTGTGAACCTGATTGGCAGCTTCGATTGGTATAACAGAAAGGCTGGATATACCAGTTTATGATTCATAATAGACAATTATAGTTTATTATAAAAATTATAGATTACTATACAGATATAGTAAGTCTGGATACTCTCATGCTTATAATTTGAACTATTGGTATACATAAGCGTCCTATCAGGTGTCAGGGAGTAAAGCTTCTGGTATCAACAGAGGCAGTTGAGACACGCAAAAAATGTGAATTTTAGAACAGCCTCTAAGCCAACGACAAGTATAGACTTTTTGTCAAAATGGCCTTTGTCACATGCCTAGACTTGGCCCAAGTGACTAAATGTGACTAACCCTTTAAGAATAGATTGTGGACTCTGGCATGACCACAACTATGGTAAATCAAGCATTAATTATATATACCCATGTGTTTACCATAGTTTACCATTGAAAACCATGTTTCATCATTGGTTAACAAATGCTCTTGCCATGGATCACCCGCTACCTTGCGACTGTTGGAGGGGAACGGGAACCCACATATCCACATGTATCAACCAGTAATCAGTCCTAAAGCATCCTAAAGCGTTAACCACGATGCATCTCATCTAATCTAGACCAATCATTATTAAGAAGCAGCATTGACCAACCATCCGAGTGTCCACGTACAATCTTGGCGAGTCGCTGTCATGTAGATCAACGGCACGAGCACCTCGCACACTTCTACCATGACGAAGAGAACCAAGAAGCGAGCAAAGTTGTCCAGCAGACGTGCATCTGCAACCTACGTCTCTGTCGACTAGGAAAAGGGCAATTCAGAAAGCACCAACATAGGTCAGTCAATGTCAAATTCAATGTAAGTAAGTTAAGTAGTATTAAAGTTCGTGAAAAGCGAATTATCAACGTACAAACCACGTGTAAATTCCATCAACTACTAGTTTCGTTCATGTCTGCATCTCAGCAATGATAAGTAGAGGGGTTGGTTAGCCTCAAACTCATTGACAGTATTTTTATCATCTCAAGGTTACACAAACAGGCACGCACACATACAGTACATACGTGGCCAAACAAAGCCGCACCCACAACCAGAGCGTAGGCAGTTAGTGAGTGAATTAATCATGGAATCTCCCAGTGGCAATGTCTTGTACATCATCCATAGGACCAGTAGAATCTGGTTTCATGTTGACTTGCACCATGCACCATGAATTTCTGCGCAATCAGTGTGAATGGACTGATCAGTGCGATGTGAATAGGCAATGTATGTCAATGTCATACCGTAGAATGACAATCTTCTGTGATAGAACTGCTACAAGGAAAGAAGCACCCATGCTAGCTGTGCTTTTCCAGGAGCAACCTCCTTGCCCATGACATAGCAGTTGGGGCACCACGAAACATGGCATGGGAAGTTATGAGAAACCCCGAGCATTGAGCATTGAGATGCATTGAGATGCATTGAGCATTGGTGATTAGAATCGATTGAAATGTGCCGAGGCAATTCCATGGTCACGATTTCTCTGCAACTGGGGAAAAGGCTGCGTTCTTCTGGTGGCTACTGGGCTTAGTCTTGCCTCTCTTGAGAACCGGGACAAACGTCTGAACCAAAATTGTGACTGACCTCGAAAGAGTTGACACTTCCAATTGCAGTCACATGCAGCCCATCTTCTGCAGAAAATCCAATGCTTTCCTCCCAAACTGTACAGCTCTTGGTTCCCCATTGGACGCTCCAAGAAGGTGCCTTAATGTTTGCCTCCTGAAGACTCTCCTTGGGATCGCTTGGTGCGTTCCCCGAATTTTGCGACCACCAACTGTGGAAAATATTGGTGTTAATTCATGTCAATGATATACTTCCTAGATAGACTTTAAGCAGATGTCCCAAACAGGGTACTTGGAAACAGTGGTGTTCTGTGTCCATTTGTCAGCTAGTTTTCTACAAATGACGACTTGTTGGTGTGTCCTGAAAAGTTGGTTGCCCACAGAATACAAAGAAAGCCATCGTGCAGCTGATTGGTGCTGCGGGGCTTTTCACACTGAATCTATGCCATGCAACATGGAGAGCTTTGGGGCAGCTGAACCGTGGGACCTCAAACTATCTACAACTCCGAAAACATAGAACATGCATAATTTGAGGACACATCATCCAATGATTCACCGTAAGCCTTACAAATTGGTGAGGTTGATCTTTCGAGCCACAGCAATAAATGACCACCTCTCTCATGAATTTGCGCCCCGTGGCCCAATGTACTTCTGACTAAGCGGTCGTAGCGGTGGTGGTTATAACAGAAACAATCAGTGTGGTAGAATGCTCGTTTTCAGCATGAACAAAAAGACTGTAGTTGCAGTCATAATATTGGTGATGG
>VSDK01026441.1:19876-61590 GCA_009767595.1 Symbiodinium kawagutii | reverse complement strand
TGGAACAGCAGCAGCAGCAGCGGCGGCGGCAGCGGCGGCGGCAGCAGGAGCAGCCTTGTGGCTGTAGTGGCTTGATGCAACATTTACTAACACATCATATCCTGACCCCCATCCAATTCCGATTCCCAATCTGGGCAAGCAAGACTCGCGCGTGAACAACTGAAAGTCAAGCATGATGTGTCGCAATTTCTCACCTTCCATCAAGCTGCCCCATGCTGCCCCCATTTACCCCCGAAACTGGGGGCGGCTCCCTGAGAAAAAGAACCCGCAAAATCGAACTGTTCAATGGACCTACCATGACCTACCACCATAGGTGCAACACTGGCGTCCACCATTTGAAAAAGGCTAAGATTTTGAAAGTAACTCCATTTGTGGACAATCTCAATCGATTTCATCCTGCAATCATTTTGGTTTACTGCTGGAGATGAAGGCTTTCTAGCTTGCTGGGGTTCAAATTGCCGCATGTTCCCTCCCAGGAGATTTGACCCTGAGGTAATCTGAGGGATCTTCCAAAATGGAGAAACAGCCTACACGATATCACTAGCGCGTCATTGAATCATCATTACTCAAAATCATTTATGTTCAACGGGCAATTGGCATTTAACTAATGATTTACCAGTAGTACCGCACAAGGCGGTGGCGGAAGTTTCCAAGATAGGAGCACTATAGGAGTGTGCAGTTGTGGTTGCGACGATTGATTGTCCGAGGGATCCGAGAACTGAACATCACTTGGGCCTGACTTCCTACCAATGTGAGCATCGATCTGGCCACTTGACTGGCAGCCTATCTGTCTAGCTATCTTTCTATCAGTGGATCAGTTTTCTTTCTGTCTGTCTGTCTGTCTATCTATCTATCTATCTGATGATCTATTCGTTTATCTATCTGCCTATGTACTTGTCTTTCTATCTACCTCACTATCTATCTCGTCATCTTTCTGTCTATGTATCTATCTATCTACCTGTCCATCTATCTATTTATCTATCTGCCTATCTATCTGTCTATCTATCTACCGAATTATTTGTCTGATCATCTATGTGTCCATCTGTCTCTCTTTCTGTCTATCTACCTGACTATCTATCTACTTATCTATCTGACTATCGTTTCGTCTATCTATCTGTCTGTCTATCGACCCATCTAGCCATCTGGCTATCCAATTGTCTGTCTGTTCTAAATATCTATTCTAGCTATTCTATCTATCTATCTATCTATCCATCTATCTATCTATCTATCCATCTATGCATCGATACTATGTATCTGACTATCCATCTAGCCACCCATCGATCTGACTATCGACTTGTCGATCTATCTGGCTACCTCTTTGTCTAGCCATCTTTCGTCTATCTATTCATTTACCTTCCAAATGTGCTTCGATCATGAAGTGTTTTGCATCTAGGTGTTTGGCCACTTTTGATAATTGGACCTTGCAAAGGTGTTCCGATCATCAAGTGTTTTGCTACTTTTGACCTGCAAATGTGCTTGGCGCGCAAGCGTTGTGCACATTTTGGCCACATAAATCACGAAAAGTGACGCGAAACGCAAGTGTTTTCCTACTTTTGTCTCCTGTGTTCAAAAAGTGTCAAAACGTGCTGTGTTTTGACACATTTGCTTCAAAATGTGCTTCTCGCCCTGGCCGCGTGCACTTTTTCGGACATGCAACTTTCAAAACTTGTTAAAAACCACGAGTTTTTGCGACTTCGGACGTGAGAATGTGCTTCGCGCGCAGGCGGCGTGCCAATTTTCATGATCATATGACATCTCCGAAAAGTGGCCCGAAACGCTAGTAAAATTGCAGTTTTTATTTTGGTACAAGATTTTATCTTAAAAATTTGCTTCGCGCGCAGGCAGCGTTCCAGTTTTGAGAATCATGAGTCATCAAAAGTGCTCCGAACATGTAGTGTTTTTACGATTTTGACTTCCAAATGTGCTTCGCGCCTAGGTTTTTTGACGATTTTCCAAGTTGCAACTTCCAAAAGTGCTCCGAGGCTGACATGTTTTTACGATTTTGACTTCCAAATGTGCTCGGCCCCTCGGTTTTTTCACGATTTTGCGAGTTGCAACTTCCAAAAGTGCTCCGAAGCTGACATGTTTTTACGATTTTGACTTCCAAATGTGCTTCGCGCCCAGGTTTTTTCACGATTTTGCAAGTTGCAACTTCCAAAAGTGCTCCGGAGCTGACATGTTTTTGCGATTTTGACTTCCAAATGTGCTTCGCGCCTAGGTTTTTTCACGATTTTGCAAGTTGCAACTTCCAAAAGTGCTCCGGAGCTGACATGTTTTTACGATTTTGACTTCCAAATGTGCTTCGCGCCTAGGTTTTTTAACCATTTTTGCACACACCTTCCGCCACAGTGCTCCGCACCCGCCGCTTTAGCGAGGTACCCTTCTGGAAGCTCATGAAGCACAAAACCTTGCAAAACACAGCATTTCGCGACTTTCCTAACATTTTGGCGCGCTCGCATTCTCATCTTTCGCACATCTCATCTTTCACACATCTCTTCTTTCACACATCTGCTCAGGCGATCTGCCCTAGCTGAGTTGTCCATATTGTCGGAAGTTAGACTTCTAAACTTCCTTCGATCACCAACAACGTGCAGGGGTAGGAAATTCAGAAAACTGTTAGGGAAGCAACTGCCAGTCTGAGAAGGAGGAAAGCAAAACGGTGAAAGAAAATCAGCCAGTGAAACAAACTTCAACTCGGATCCAACTCCAGGAAGTTCACAAACCCATCGATTAGATTTAGTAAGGACACGCACCACTTGATCAAACCTGCTTCCATTCACTGTAAAACGTAAGGAGGGAAAAAGGGATAACAGTCACATCATTGCTTGAATTTATGCCAACAGCGTTTCAGATGTGGCTTGAGGCTAGATTCATGACCATGCGCGGAGCATACGGGTCCAATACCATAACAAAACAATAACCAAAACGACAGGGAACACTTATCCTTGATAGACTTTGCACATCACTGCCAAATTGTATAGTTCTACGGATTCTCAGCAATATGACTGCTTTCATTGTTCAACACTGGGAAAGAAGGATCGGAACACTCACACCATGAAATAGCATGTAGACACAAAGTACTGCAAGCGCAAACAGAGATTTCTTTAGCAGGCCGCAGCGTTTCTCGTGTTTCTTGTGTGGTTTTCTGTGGTATAGTGTTGCATGCACTTTCTCCTGTAAAACGATAAGGAGGAAAAACGGAGAAGGTGTCATTAAATTTATAATGCAGCTTTTTCACCACTTCAAGGTGATTTGGCCAGAACAGTTTCAAACGATGCTCATATGACCCCCCAACGAATGTATTACCAATTATTGTCATCATTACTAGTTAAAATCAGGGGACTCTAATCTACTTGTAGTATTTTGAGCGACCGCTGTGATGGCATAGTAACCAAATGCGATGAATGGCTGGCAATTGTGGGTCTATACAATGCTCCCTTTGTGCAAGTTTTTGCTGGATGATTCTTCAAACAGCTACCCCTCCTGTAAGGCTGCATGGCAGCCCCCTCTCATGCCTTTGCACGCCGCTATTTTGTCAGTCACACACACAGAACTTACAACACTGTGTTGGAAAACGATGCCCTATGAAAAACGTTGGCCTCCTGTGAACTTTGTGCAGGCCAAATTAAGTGCATTCCGATCTGTCATCACAGCATCATTTGAAACACATCCCCCTACTAAGCTAGGTGTTTCAGTTTCAGCCAACAATTTACTTGTGGGTATCCCAGAAGCGTTGGGAAAGTAGGCCAAACCCACAGACTTATGTAGTCAACAACAGTGAGAGAAGAATGGTCTCAGTCCATATCCACTTCAATGGGAAATCAAAGGGCAGATCTCGCAAATTCATGCAAATCTTTGCTCGGCAAAAATACCATCCACAAGAAGAACAACAACAAAGAAAACGACCAAAACAATGACCACCACTTCCATCTCCACCTTAGCAACGAGCGCATCAACATGAATAGAAGATGAACGTGGACCTATTGTGAGTTACCTGGCCGAGTAACTCATTTCGGCGGCTGAGATCCACAGTCTGTATATATGAGATTTCAAGTTCGAACATCGTCGGCAGAATCTCCATGTTTTGCAGGGCGTTGTGCCAACGATCTCTGTCTCGTCATCCTTGTGGTTGTGAGAAGGCGGCTGAGGATGTGCAGCATAGCCAGGTACAGTATTCAATCTTTCCGTTCTTTTGGGCGGTGCCATGACACTACTATGACAGCAAGGCGACAATTATTTCTCAATGATTTTCGCGAATCCAGCAAACCACAAAGATGTTCCAGTCATGCTCATGCATCATAGGCAGTATAGTAATATCATCCCTTCATAATAACATAACAAACAATAGTATGATTTAAATGTAACCCTCTCCCTTTATCATTCAACGCTCCTTCCCCACAAAATAAACACCATGTGTAGTTTCTATCACTACCGGGTATAGGCTGCAATAGGAGGAAATTGAAACAAAATTGCCAAAACAGTGCTTTCAAAGTCATTTTCCCTAAATTCCACTTGAAATATTGCCAATGATTTCAGATCGAAACCTTCCCCAACAATAAATTTGAAATCCCAACAATAAAACAAGTCTTTCCATCTAAAATCCATGAAATTCATCGTTAAGCTCCCATTACAATATTGTCAAACATTCCCTGTCGAAACTTTATGATAATATATGATAATAACAAAGTGGAAAAGCGAATGAACAACATTTTGGTTGTCTCAAAGTCTTAACTGACTGAGAAAACATGTAATTGTCCTTGGACACAAATAGAACCATCCCGCAACGATAGGTGTTCAGAACTGAGGGCCGAATTTTGATTTGGGGCTGTTGACAGCTACTTTTCAATTATATACTACAATTAACAGCCCCCCAAAAGCACACATAAAAGACCAGAAAAGGTAGGATCCAATGTTTTCCCACAAACAGGTCTACTTGTGTGCGGTTCTTACTCCTTTGAAATGGGTGCATAGTGCATGCTTGGAACAATTTTGCCTCTGTCTCTGGACTTGCGTTACACTTGCTGATGGCTTGGAACGCATGATGCCAGACTTGTCTCCCCTTTGTCTCTGCCTTGGACTGCATGATACGAAACTTGTCTTCCATTTGACTCCCATTTCTCTCCCCTTTGTCTCGCATTCGCCTTCCACTTGTCTCCCACTTGCTGGTGCCCTGGGACGCATGATGCCAGACTTGTTTTCTATTTGTCTCCCAATTCTCTTTCATTTGTCTTCCACTTTTGTTTCAGTTGACTCCCGCTTGGCTTATTGAAAAATGTTCTGGAGTACACCCTTAGCCTATATACTATTGTAGGTCACTACTTGACCCTGGACATTTTGCCAAGCTGCCAGAAGTCCCATCTCATGTCCAAAGAGCTCGGCAAGATAGAACCCTCAGCAGGGTAGGTGCATATGCGAATTTCACATGTTTGATCATGGGTTCATATCCCAAGGCTAGAATGGAACCTGTACAAACATAACAGGGAATTTCATTCTTTCCTGCTATTGATCATTACTTTCCATCCTTGAACCATATTCACTTTCATCCTATGCTTTCGGTATGATCTTTCTGTACTGGTTTGTTTCTTGGCTATGGGTCAAAGCCCTGTACCCAGGTTCCCCATCATTATCCGTAATTTCCCCTGTAATTGTTGGTGAATATCCCTCATGATTTGGTTTATTAATATTGACCCATATCCTCCTTGAATCGGTAGCATCGCAACTCAATGAGGTCACACAGCTCCGCACGGAGAAGTTGCAAGCGAGTGACAAGTCTTTGCCAGGATCGCAACAGCTTTTCCTGTCCCGCAGTTCAGCTGTCCGGGCGTCCATAGATAGAAATTGACAAATATCTGCCTGACTCTATAATTCCCTACAATCATATACAAACATACATATATATGTATATAGATTTATATACGTGAAACAAATCACTCACAACAATGTATATATATATATATACATATTAATACATATATAGACTATATAGATATGTATACTTAACCATGTTCATGGAATTTCGCGGGCAACCAGAAATGGAACCATCGTGGGGCATAATTATCCCGGGAATTCAGAGTCAACTGTGTGTCAAGGTAGGAGTACAAACCCTTGGAACACGATCGAATCTCGACATGTTGGAGTCTCGGACACAGCCGTTAAACTCAGAAACAGGTCGAAGCTTTTGTTCAAAAAACATTCGAAGGGCAATGGCGTCAATATTTTTCCACACCGGATTGGGCAAAAAATGCAGAAACAAATGAGTACTGCAGGCAAAGTGGCAGGTATCTTTCCACTGGGTATGGACAACTTTTCGCCAATTTTTTGCTGATAGTAAAAACGCACATGAAAAAATGGAAGCGTTTACTTATATGGTCAAAACCGTTTGCTGTCTTCCAACGTATGGAAAAACTTATGAACATACCCTTGGCGAGATTTATGAGTGCACACGCGCACATGCATATACATATGTGTGCTTCTCAAAATCAGGGCTCGTGCTCTGCATGTTTGCTCGAGGTATGTCTCGGGAGTAAGGTTCGCAGTCAAACATGAAAGTCTTGCTAGTTTGTGGATTCCTCCAGAAAGGAAGCTCTTCATATACGAATGTTATTGAAAAAAAAAATATATATATGTATATAAATATATTCACATGAAAAAACAATATATTTTTTTCACCTATATGTCCAAGTAACTATACTGGTCTTTGTACGTGTATATCTAAATTTGAAAACAGACACAACAATACCAATATATATAAACAGATATATACAAAGACATTTACATATGCACATATGTATATCTAATGCATTTACAGGTATCGATGCAAATGTGTGTATACAAAAATAAGTCTACATGCAGATGCGTAAATACAAAAAGACACAAACGTAAAACACAATAATCAACATGCTGGGTGTTTTGTTTTCACTACTGACATGTCGAACCATTTGAGGTCCCGTCAAAATCCTTTGTACCGCCTTAGTACAAAACACCAGAGGTTATCGTTGTTTTGGAGGGTCCAAATCGTTTTACAATGTTTCCTGGTCATGCAGTAATTCATGAATGATGGTACCATATCTATATTATAGTAAGCTGTAATATAGTTCAACCCAACCTTTCCATTGCTTCCACTGCTGCTGCCTTCATCTGCGCTTGTTTCACTGAAACTTGAACTTAGACCAGAATTACTAGAACCTTGGTTGTCAGGTGCAACATCCGCGTCCTTGTGCTTCTCTTGTCTCTGCACAAGGATATGCCTTTTGTGCTCCTTTTCTCTTGCGCACGCCCTTTTGTCAGCGCTCGACTGGGGCACGCTCCAAGATATGAAGCCACTGCTTGTTTGATGCAATGTATATTGGACTAATTCCCTTTCCGAAGCATGTTTTGTAAACATTTGATTATCGTTCTGATGATCGTTTTTTTGTGGATAATTTTTTGAAAAAATGCCACATACTGAAAAACCACAAGTAAAGAAATACAAAACCCCACCCAGGAAGCCTCTGGCTGCAGGTGATCTTTGTGTTGGTTGCAAGACTTTCAAACAAATCTTAGTTTTAACTGGCAGCTCTGGTGAAGGAACGTGCTTTCTCAATGCTCCACAGGAACTTTCCGATTTTCGACCCACTCATGCGCACGCGCTCTTCGAAAACCAACTCGTTGGTCACAACTATGGGCTACCACGTGCATAACCTGATGTCTCACTGCTCCGCTGGCAGACAAGCATGTGACACCATGACATGGGATTTCGCTGCTTATCTTTTTTTTGGGCCATATTGTTTCCCATGCTTTTCCAATCCTTTCTGGATGTTGTACAACACTTTTGACCCCTCAATCATTAATTCAATTACAACTATTCTGACCGTGGCTCATTTTGTGTACCCGCATTGCGCTGACAAAATTGCTTTTATTTCGAATAAATCTACGTATGTACGTATGTATGTATGTATGTATGTATGTAAGTATGTATGTATGTATGTATGTATGTATGTATGTATGCATGTATGTATGTATGTATGTATTCATTAGTGTAATGTAATCTAATGTAATGTAATGTAAAGTAATGGAATGTACTTTTGAAGACAATATCATATCATATCATATCATATCCTATCATAAAAAGCAATACAATGCTGTAAAGTAAAATATTACAATAAAATAAAACAATATAATACAATGTAATATAATTCAATGTAATAAAATATAAAACAAATAAAATAACACATAAGTTAATATAGTACAAAACAATACAAAAAGTACTATAATACAATACAATACAATATAAAATAACATAATATAGTAAAATATATTTGAATATAATTGCAAATAGCATAGTATGATAATACAATAGAATATATAATGTAATTCAATTTAATATAGTATAATATATTATAATACAATAGTATCCTAAATAATTTATTAAAATATGATGTAAATTAATATAACATAATATCATATCATGTCATATCTTATAAAACAATTAGAAATAAAATGAAATAAATAGTATACTTTGATATAATAATATACGATACAATTCAAAAGAATTTGATATTTTAAAAATACAATTCAATATAGTATAACATAATAGAATAGAATGTAATATAATATGATATAGAATGATATGATAGAATTCAATATCAAACGATATGATATAATATCAAAAAACATAAAATATTGTAATATAACACAAAATAAGTCATTTGATATTAAAAATCTAATATGATATAGTTTAAAATAAAAACAAATCCACGCCAATGGATCCACGCGTTTATCTTTGCGCCTATCCATTTATTTATCCAACCTTCTCTTACACTATCTGTATATCTATCTCTTAAGCCGCAGGCTCCACGCCTGGCGGCGCCCTTCCGTCGACTCATTGAAGTTTCAGTCTTGCGACCATACTCCCCCCGGATTTCGCAGAAGGCGCTGAAAGAGTCATGCAAGTAACGACCTCCAATCTCTAGTTGGCATGGTTTGTGTTTCAGACTAGGACGGCATCTGATCGTCTTCGATCCCCTAATTTTCGTTCTTGATCCATGAAAACAACCTGGTAAGTTTCCCCGTGTTGTGTCAAATGAAGCCGCAGGATCCTGATCCAGGCCTGGTGGCGCTCTTCCGTCAATTGATTGAAGTTGCAGTCTTGCGACCGCACCCTTTCTCGTGACCCAAAGACTTTGGTTTCCCAAAAAATGCTGAAAGAGTCATGCAAGTAACGACCTCCGATCTATAGTTGGCATGGTTTGTGGTTACGACTAGGACGGCATCTGATCGTCTTCGATCTCCTTATTTTTCCGTTCTTGATCCTTATATTTCCACGTGTTCCCAACTCGAACCCAAACATTTGAGTGTACAACATCCAAGTCAAGATTCTATATAGTTACACTGTAACGCAAACATTATATAAAGTCCCCCTTATCGAGATCCAGACATATACAACATATAGAAGGTTCCAAGGATTCAAGGAGAGTAGGAAAGAGTAGAAGGTTCATCAAGGTGCATTCAACTCTTTTTGAACATGTCGTCAAAGAAAAATAAAAATTTCAAAACCCACGCAACTCACATGATTTAAAATCTATTCATTCCAATGCTGAATCCACATCGCCTCTGAGTCCCAGCACGTGCCTCGCAAAGGAGAGTGAGATCAAGAAACTTCGAGGAAAAGCCGGCGCAAATGAATCATCGCTCTTCAGGAAAGCATACACAGCACCCTCATTAACAGGCCGTGGATCAATCCCGCAAGATTTGCAGTACTTCACAAAGCGAAACAGTGGGTTCACACGAGAATGGAGAGTGTTGGAAGCTTTGCTAGCCAGGGCATCCTTAATCGATTCTGACAATGTGCCAGTGATAAAAGTCATCGATCCCTGTGAAAAATGTTTCAAAGCAATGTCCCACGCCGCTGGTTCTGAAGCAATCAGGGTCACCCACTTCCTCACTGCGGCCTTCCTCTCATAAGTCAAACGTGTCTCCCACAGCTTCTCATCGCATGATTTCACCAGTTTTAAACTTGCTTTCTTAAATGCAGAATCACTGTCAACTTGTTGAGAACTCGAACTGCAGCTTTCTGAGGTCTGAACTGAAGGTCGCTCCAATTCCCTCATCCGATCTGGCAATTTGAAAAGTTTCTTGCAGTGTTCGACAGGTCCTGCAAAAGTCCTCTCCCAAGGCATCTTCATGTTGTTGGAGAAAACATGCTGTGAAGTCGCCATACAAGACATCAAGTGTGATCCTATAACATTGCTAGTTACACTATCTGTTGTGTCATCTGTGTCCAGCTCATGATCCTCCCGAGTCCGCTTCAGAGTCGTCAACACGGTCGTGTTGTTGTGTGAAGCTCGTAGCAGGTGGAGGAAAAACAACAATTTGCCAGGGAGCTAAGGGCGGAGTAGGAACACTCCACGAAGACAACTGAATGCCAAGTCTGAGCTCCGTACACGCCAGCAAAATGTCGCTGCGATCAAAGCAAGGCAGAACACAGGTCAAAAATGAAGCGCAGTGCGCTGCAGACCTGTGCAAAAAAAAGGATGGATAAACTCAGCAAAACGACAAGAAGAAGGGAAAGGGCAAACTCAGCAAAATTGAAATAAGGAATTCAATCACCAATAGATGATGATGAAAATGATGACGGTTTGCCTGATGATTGATGTTTTTCGATCGCATCAAAGTATTCCAACCTATCTATTTTCAACCCGGCAAAACTCTAATATTGCACAGGAGGGAAGAAAATAAGTCACCCCCTTGATAGGGGGATGGGGGGTAGAAAACCCTAAACCCGTGAAAGGTAAAAATTTGGGCGGTTTGGGGTGGGCACCCGAATGCTAAGACGGCGCACCCCCCTTCACAAGTGAGTGACTCAATGAGATCGAAGACTCTTCGGGGAAGCCCATTGAGTTCGGTAAGGCAAATCAACATTTCATAACACCGACCAAAACACAAAAATACATTTGCAAATCATGGCTAAAAGCAATTGCCAAAATTAATTAAAACACTTTGCGTTTCCTTTCCGCCACTTTGGCGCAAACTGCCACCATGTCGCAGGCCAAGGTTTGTGACTCAATATGCAATTGGCAACGATGCTCCGGACGGATCAAATTTGTTCCATAGCTTGCTGTGAACAAACGCAATATGATATAATTTCACATAATAAAGTAAAATATAACTTAATATAATATAACATGATATAATCTAATATAGTATAATATCATATCATGTCATATCATAAAAACAATCTGAAATAGATTAATATAAAATAGCATAATTTGATATAATATAATATACTTTGATATAATTTGAGATAATATAATATCACAAAAAAACATAGTATCATATCATATCATATAATATCATATAATATCATATATGTAGTATAAGTTAACATCATTTGAAAATGATATAATCTAACAGAATACAATATAATATATCATACTTTACTTTACTATACTAAAAAATAAAAGGACCTATTCTAATATAACAAAATGAAAAATAAACGATAAAGTATAATATAATGTAATGTAATGCAATAAAATGTAATGTATGCATGCATGCATGTCTGTCGGTCTGTCTATATGCCTGAATGTATGTGCATATATAAATATATGTATATATATATGTGTAAATATATGTCTATATATATTCATATGTATATGTATGAAAATCTATGTCTATATAAATATATATATATATATATTATAAATATTTGTAAATATAATATACAAACACGCGGTACTTGATTTTCAACGGGTGCCCAAGTGAACACACCCTGCCAAGTACCCCTGTCAGACTGTTTGTATGGTGATCTTCCGTTTCTGATCTTCCATGCTAACAATTGGGCATGTGAATTTCTATGGATTCCTATCATCATGTGGATTGTTCTCGAAATGCAGGTAAACCCAAATCATCTTTTATTTATGATTCATGGTAATAAACCAACCATTTTGGGTGGCTCCTATTTTGAGAAACACCTATATGGATGGCTATGGACTCAGTGCATGTGTTACAACTTCATACACAAGCAATGCCCAGCATACGGAGCAGTTTCTGATTTTGCAACCAATATAGCCGCGACAATGGGCACTCGCCAAGACTATGTTGCTCCAATTCCGTCTCCATTGGTCTCCTGCATCTTGAGCCAACATGAGCATGAAGACCCCTGCAGTCTTCGAACTCGAAAGAAGGGCAGCCTGATGCTCCAGCGACGACGGCGTTCCACGTGTAACATGAAGAGGTCATTGCTGGTTGCAAACCGCCGTTGGTGTTCATTGAAGATATCCACTGTGATAGCAGCCATTGTCCCAGGTGACCCAGGTTTTCTTCCATGAAAAATGGCATGGCCAAACTTAAGTTAGGTTGAACCCCTGAGGTGTTTAGCATGAATGATGTCTGTTGCTCGTCATTCTGGGGGCAGTCCATAAATCAACAAATATATATTTCCAACATGAATTTTCTTGTATGCACACCAGTGACTTTTTGGCTACTCTACCTACGTCACTTTGAAGATGACCTTAAAATACCTTAAATCAAGATGACTTGGGTTCCGAGAAAACATTGGCCACGACCTCAGCATCCCATTCATCAAGCAATGCACTTTGTGCTGTGACATCAATGCACTGATCAGCGTAAGAAAGCACCACCAGCTATGTCGCGGGTGAGATCACATGTCGCAACATGGTTGCGTCTTTTCAGCACAAGTCCCAGCAGCTGTGAACAAGAAGGCAACAAAAAGGATCAACACCTTCAATTCCGTGGTGTAATACCTCAGCTGCCAATGTGATCCGCAGGTTCAGGTGGCTACTTTCTCAAGTATGTTGTGCATGATGCAAGGTTCTTGTGCACTATGCATATCGTACATGCACAAGATCATTTGCATACCTGCGAAAAGAAAGAGTAAAGCACATCATGACACCTTTGACGAAGTAGATTTATATCACATCCTATTAATACCATAGGCATCACATCTGTTCTGACGGTTGCATACTAACATGCGTCTATATACAATGGCATTTTTCACTCATGCAAATGCATATGCACAAAATACACCCATTGGTGCCATGGACAATGTATATATATATATATATATGTCTGAAAAATGTCACCATTGTTCCAAGCGGCCTTGCAATCGCTGTTCAAGTCTTCAAGTAACATTCAGTATGTCTCTTTTAGACAACCAAACCATCCTGGCATTTGTCTCAAGCTGTTCACCTTCCCAATCTAGATTTATTGAGATTAGCGGTGATGTGCTTTCTGCTTTATCTAGTCTTCCAACCCTGGTGTCCGGACGACTCTCACCACATGCACCACCTGTGTGTGGATATAGTAGTCTTAGGCTAGGTCCTTTTTTGTGATGCGCTGTTTGTGACATCAGGCACGTGACAAACAGGTTTAATACATGTTGCATGTCATCAAAACACTGCATCAAGCAGGACCAAAAGCATGAAGTCGTCATGCAGCATATGCGACACGAGAAGCATGTAGTAAGTAAACTTGACAAGTACCGGAGTAGGTAGGCAAAACTACGACCATTACACACACAGGATCTGCATCTTTCTTTCGAAGTACAGCAATGCCTGCATGCGTCTGGCTATGCCTGCATGCGTCTGGCTTTACACATGTGATGCATATTGTAGCTGTAGCGGGATGTAATATATACACAAACATTTATGTAAATCCCTTCCACTGATTGTACTAATGATCAATGAGAAGAACCTTGGAGATCCCGAAGGTAACTATTCCCATCTTCCAGTGTTAGCACCCTCAGAAAGGCAATATGTCTGGGGCAGAAGAAGTTGCAGGTGACTGGAGGACCCAGCTTCGAATGGTACACACAGGCTCAAAAGTAAGCAGCAAACAAGAAAAGTATCTAATCAGAATCTATCGCGGTACTGAGACGATTACTGGGTGGTTGGAAGGACTGAAAAGCTTCCCCAACGCTTCGCATTTTTAGTTCAATAATCATCAGCATATCGATATCATCCGAAGTAGAATCAATCAACAGCTGTTTCCAGCTGCCAGTGTTCCAGTGACTTGACCCAAACCGCATGCTTGGCAGCATGAATTTCCGTCATCTCCCAGACTGGAATCCTTCAAATCCAACCGAATAATGCGATCTGATTTGGACTGATCAAGGGGATGATTGATCCTACCCCCCACCCGGTTTGAGTTCAATACTTTCTACATCTTTTTACTACACATGTTGTGAACTGCAAGATCCACGCCAAGGTGCAAATATCTTTAAAAGGAACATAGAAACCTTACCTTAAAATAGGAATGCACACATGTCAGAAGTATATCGATATACTGATAGAAGCCTAAAACCACAAGATCATTCACGATCTCATATAGATTTCCACTGTATATAGGTTCAACATATAAGCTGTATCAGATATATTTTCATTGACATTCAAGCTGTTTCACTGTAGGTTTCCAGCATTGCCATTTTCATCTTCCATATCCTTCCCAAGAGTCTTGCCATGGGACTTGGGGAGCCCCATCCATTGACCCACTCGTTCCATAGCCCAGCCAACCACCGTCAGCATGCCTGTCACCACCTCAGTGTCGACAGTACTTCAATGCAGTGTAGGAACCCTCTGGTTTCATGGTCCGTGGTGTCATTACCCCTGCTGATCGGGTGCTGTTGGTGCCATGCCACCACCATACACCATGTAGATTTGTGACTTCTTGTAATGATAACTTTACAGTTGGATTCACCATGCTTTGCCTGACTTTGGTTTTAAAACTTTGATTGACTCTGTCTCTGTCCATGATTTGTTGATCAATCCACCAGCAACACTCAATACATGCCACCCAACGAACGAAAACCGCATCCTGCCCCACACCATATTGCCGGTGCGAGGTGACGTCTCCATACAATCCGCGCAGAAATGGCACCCACAAAGGTCGCAGTACGTCAGCGAGCGATTGATCATTTGATTTTGGGCGCTCTGAGAATGCTATTGAACCCCGTCGAACACTTCAATGTTGACTCTGTAGCGGGATCATAGAGAGTATTTTTGCTGATTCTCTTGCTTTTATCCTTATTGACATTTTTGGCATACCAATCTGACAAAAAATCTAGAATATCTGCTGACACCTTTTCTTTTCTGGCATCCTGTCTGGCATACATGCTGGTGGTATTTGAAATATCTTCTGACATTCTTCCTGGCATATCTTCCTAGCGTTCTTGCTGGCATTCCATCTGGCATGTCTTACTCGCAAGCATTCGCATTCTATCTGGTGTCCTTATTGCCATTCTGTCTGGCATATCTTCTGACAGTCTATCTGGCATAGCGCGGAGATCGCACGTGTTTGCACAAGGAAAATCAATGACATATGTGAAAAAATCATTAGGTTATCAATAAAAAACAAACATGTATGAAAAAAAAGATCATCCATTAAACAAACATGTATGAATATAAAAAGATATGCTTGGCTGACAAGTGCGATGTCTTCAAGGCTGTGAAAAACATCTGGGTTGGACTGCCAAGGATGATCTTTCAGCACAGCCACATATCGCTAGAAGTCAGTATACCATATTCCCAGAGCTAGTGAAGTGTGATCATCCCAACACGTTCTGTTCTGTGCATGTCTGAATTGTTTAGCAAATCACGGAGCCATGTAACACCGCCCCGTACCCAACATGGTCTGCATCTAAATTAGCTCCTCAATCCTTTGCTGCATAAACTTTGGGACATCAATCTATCTACCCCGTATCTTGTACCATGCTAGTTGACATACTCATCAGGCTGCGTCGCGCTATCTTTTTGTTCAGCTGTCTTCTGTTAGTTTCACGCATCTACGTAAAACGAATCCTTTTTTTTCAAAGGGTTTCAAACATTGAAACTCATCCAGATTAGCAGCTCAGTCAGCTGGTCCTCCCTCATCTTGGTTGATAAGCTTTCCCAGCTCAATGATGTATATAAATATCACCTACAAACAGTACTGAATACACACCAAACATCATCGAACTCCAACAGCAACAACCATCAACAACTAGCTGCAACCATCAGCAAGCATCGACGGGGATCTACAGCCAGCAACGGCTGACCCGTCGTGCGGCTCAGCAACGAAGCTGCCCAATGCTTGATGTAGGGGGGCGAAGAGTGGAAACGCCAAGAGCCAAATCATAAGCACCGCCTGAAAGATTCCACAGAGATCCCAAGACATCACAAGAATTCACAGCTGACTGGTGCGGTACCCAGTCACCAGTGTCCATTGTTTTCCTCTTTCACAATATCCCGATCGGTTGGGGTAGTAGCGCAGTTTGTTGTGGGTGTGATTTTTTGCATCATATGTTCGGACTGTTTTCTTGGCGGAATTTTGTTTTTGTTTTCTCAATTGTTTGAAAACAAGAGAAATCATGTTTCTGCGTTTCTTTGGTTTCTAGTTCAATTGCTTTGAACACGAGTGCTAATTCTTGAT
Organism: Symbiodinium kawagutii; assembly: GCA_009767595.1. Classification (NCBI taxonomy): domain Eukaryota; class Dinophyceae; order Suessiales; family Symbiodiniaceae; genus Symbiodinium; species Symbiodinium kawagutii. Next base: position 45,189 of record VSDK01026441.1, on the reverse strand, counting down.
CTTTCAAAAGAGATATGACCATCCCTAGCATGAGAGCCACAGCCGCTCTTGTACCATGAAGGGGGAGCTGCTGCTACGGGTGTGTGTTCATCAAACTTCAACTTGAATCATTCAAATCATGAAATGATGCCAACGTAGCTTCTGGCAAGGAACCTTATTGTGCTACTTGATTGAACTCACAAACCAAAAGAAATAGCAAAGTAAATCATACGAGTCAGGTCAGGAATTGCATCTCTGCAGTTGCAGATCTTTGTACTGTATCCGTTGTATCATTTCCTTCTCCGTAAGGTGACTCGACGAATCATACATATCCACAGGCTTTTGTGTCCAAAGGAAAACAGCAGGGTTGCCCGACAAGGGTTATGAGCCCAAGCCTACGTCCCTGCGTGGTGTAGCCATGAATGGATGCCCTGGTGAACCGGAACCTTTGGGGGATGGACCTAGGAACAACTGTTTTTACTCGGAACGAGTTCGATCTGAGATTGCTCTTGAGACTGCACGCCCTCACTATCTCCCAGCGAATTCCCCAGAACCAGTTGCAGACAGACTGGAGGGAACCAGTGTTGATGGTGGGAAGGAGTGTGGCACCAGTGTTGGTAAGGGCAGGGGATCTACAGGCGGACTCCAGGGGAAGACAGTGGGCTTCGTCACTCCACCAAGTCGGAAATCGCTTTGGCGTGGTTCTGGGGCTGGTCTGGCTATGAAACAATCAGAAGGGGCTATGTCTATGGGTACTGTGCCTGTACAATCAGAGGGGACTATGAAAGAAGAGTTTCCATCATCTGGTGCGGCTGGTACTATGGGAAAGGTGGATGATGCAACCTCGCGTAGTGATCCAGTTGATCCTGGTCTAGAACGGGCCTTAGAACGTGAAATGGTTGACCATCTTCGTGAAGAAAATGCGAAGTTGCTCATGCAGATTGAGGAATTGCAGCGAAATCAAGCTATGAGTGGTTCGGGATCGAACACATCATGGTCCACAGTCACTCCTGAGAAACCAAGGGAGAATCCGTCTAGACTTTCTACCAGGGAAGAATGTCGAACTCCTAGAGATGCAAGTGTGCCTATGAAGACGCATGTTGACCCACGATTTACTCCAGGGGGTACGCGTGTTCCTGATGATCCTCCTCCTGAAGATGGTGATACTGGCTCAACCCATGTACAACCACCTACGGTTCCTCCTGCTCCACCGTTGATGGATCGTGATACACCTATGAGGGAGTATGCGACACCTATGGGGGCTTTGGATGACTATGAACCGGTACTTGATGATCATCGTCATGGAACTTTGGGGGAACGTGCATGGAAACCACGGTCGATGTCAACCATTATGTCTGCTGGGGAAGCAAGGGCTGCATGGTTGGAGAGAGAAGTAGTGGCTTTACGTAAAGCTCTTCAAAATGGTCCAAGTGGTGGGAATCCTCTTTCATCATCTTATGGTTCTCGCCGTTTTTGTCCCGTTGATCCAGTGGTTACTGGTATGGAGGGAGAGTTGCGTCGGGCTGCGACTCAGTGTTCTCTGGAGCATGCTGCATCTGAGCTTGGGGGAGAAGTTCGCTCTGATCGGGCTCCGCAGCAGTGCATGGCATCTGGGCACGGGGGAGAAGTTCGATCTGATCGGGCTCCGCAGCAGTGCATGGCATCTGGGCACGGGGGAGAAGTTCGATCTGATCGGGCTCCGCAGCAGTGCATGGCATCTGGGCACGGGGGAGAAGTTCGATCTGATCGGGCTCCGCAGCAGTGCATGGCATCTGTGCACGGGGGAGAAGTTTGCTCTGATCGGGCTCAGCAGCAGGGCATGGCACCGGTGCACGGGGGAGAAGTTCGCTCTGATCGGGCTCCGCAGCATAGCATGGCTTCGGTTCTCGGAGGAGAAGATCAAGGCAGTGGGGCTCAGCAGGGGCTGCAGGCTGCTGCCACAATTACTATGGGGGGTGACACTTTTGGCACTCACCTCACTGCTGATGGTCACCGTGGGGAACATGATCGGGGTTTTCAATGTAGGCCTGATGGTCTCGGTGATCCCACGTTGCCTCCGGATGAGGTGCGCTCTGCGTGGTGGCAACCTCCAGCCGGAGGCGGTGAAGGAGTTCAAATCATCAAGCCCTCAGAGACGATGGTGACGCCTCCTCGAGACAGTCATCGCCCACCGTTTGGACCTGTGCCGGCTTCATGGATGGAGAACACAACTGGAGGTGCTTTGAGTGCCTCCAAGGTTGAACTCACGGACCTTCCGGCGACTGCGTCACCTCTCCAGTTTGGAGATTGGCTGCATCTGGCAGGACCTGCTATGAGAGACATCAGCGGGGTGGCCGCTCAGTGGTGGACTTTGACGACTGGGGCAGCAATGGCCTACTATGAGCGATGGAAGCTGGCGACGCCCTTGCAGCGGGTCCAGTTGGTTCCCGAGCTTCCAGAAGAGCTTCACCGTCAATGCTACTCAAGGACAGAACAACGTGGTGTTAGCATGCTCCTGAAGGCGATCAGTGCTGAGCTTCAGCAAGTGCTGGTGACGGACCGTCAATTGACGAGTACTGCCATCATCTACAAATTGCTCACCACCTATCAGCCTGGAGGACCGGGTGAAAAGTCGGTCATTTTGCAGCAACTGGTTCAGCTCCAGAAGAGTACTACGGTGTCTGAGTGGGCTTCAGCGCTTCGATCGTGGAGACGACACTATGGTCGAGCTCGTGAAGTTCATGCTACTCTTCCTGATGCGACCCTTTTGCTGAAGGCATTGGAACCGGCTACTGGTTTTGTGGCTCGAGAAGATGCACAGGCAGCTTTTAGACTTGCTCAAGCTCGTGTCCAGCTTGCCGTGGATGAACGACCGGCTGCCTCTTCTGTGTGGGATTTTTCCCAGTGCATCCTTGCTGAGCTGGAAACTATCATGCTGAACTCTGCCGCCGCTCCCAAGGACAACAACCCGTTGAAGATTAAGGCGATGGATCCAGTGCATCCACCATCTCCTGCCCCAGATGGACCGGGTGGCAATGGGAAAGGCAAGGGCACGACTGCGTCCGAGACTCCATGCAAGTGGTTTCGGTCTGCTGCGGGCTGTCGTCATGGTCGAGCTTGCAAGTGGAGTCACAGTTGGACGGATGTCACGGACAAAGCTGCTCGATGTTGGAATTGCGGGAGTTTGGAACATCGCAAGTCCGACTGCAAGGCTGGTATGAAACCTGGTGGTGGTCCCAAGCCTAAACCAAGCGAAGCCACGGCTTCGGGGGGAGGTGGTGGTGGCTCTTCTGCTGCTTTGAATGCGGCCAAGTCAACTCCATCCAAACCGAAAGTGAAGGAGATGAACGTGACACCGGGTAGTGGTGACAAAGAAGGAGGTGGCAATGGACAACCCACGGAACCTATGTCGGAACCGGGCACGGGTTGTGGTGAAGGGACCAGTGGTGCTGGTGCTAGTGGTGGAGACAATGCCGGAGGTGCATCGCAGTCGACTTCAGCTGCATTGCTTCAAGAGGCTACTCAGTTGCTCAAATCTCTGCGAGGACCACAGCTCAAGGTGATCCGGTTGACGAAGATGGCACCTAGTGAGGAGAATTTGGTGCTTTTGGATTCCGGAGCAACACATGCTTTGAGGCATGCTGTGGATGAAGAAGAATGGAAGACTGCACAGCCCACTCTGGTGACGTTGGCCGACGGAACCACGGATCGTTTCCGCATCAAGCATGGGACAAAGGTGCTGTTGATGGAACCAATCAATCAAGATGATCAAGGATCGTGGATTGTTCCTATGGGTTTGTTGGCCGAGCTGGGATTCAGGATTGAGTGGAAAGGCAGTCAGTGTTGTGTGTTCAGGGATGATGGATCCAAGATGGAGGTTCAAGTGGTGAACGGATGTCCTATGATCACGAAGGAAGATGGTCGTCAAGTTCTTGCAGACTTGGAGGCTTTGCACCACCGACGACACCAGAAGATGCTTGTGGTGAAAAAGCTGATGGAAGACCCTTCGGTAAGTGTAGACCAATGGGATGCTGAGGTGGCACTCACCTTGCAGCTGCGACACCTCTTTCCTCAGTTACCTGAACACATCCTGATGGACTTGATCCCCGGAAAGGTTAGCTGGGCAGAAGAAGTACCAGGCCAGTGCTTGCCATGGAATCGACATAAGAGACGGAGAGTTCGAAGGGCTCGCAATGTAGTGGTGCATTTGTTTGCAGGTTCAGATCATCGCTACTGGGAGCGACACCTCTCCTCGAATGACACGGAAGTGCTCTGTGTTGATCTTGAGGGACCCGTAAGTGCGGATCTGATGAATAGTCATGTGTATGGCTACTTGCTGAGCATTGCTGCTACCGGCAGAATTCGAGCTGTTTTGGGAGGACCGCCCTGCCGCACCATCTCGGCACTTCGATTTCAACGGGACGAAGGTCCGCCAGTGGTGAGGGATGAACAACACCCTTATGGGTTGCCAGATCTTTCACCGTTCAACCGCGAGCTGGTCGACCATGATGTGAAGTTGTGGTTTAGATTTCTGGCTCTCTTTGTTCTGGCTGAGATTGTGCGGGACCCACAAGGTAAACCAACTGGTTTCCTGGCTGAGCAGCCTCAAGACCCGGCTGAGTACCGGGATGCTGATGATGTTGAGGACAAGGGCTACATGTCCGTCTGGCGTACCGAAGAGTGGAAGTCATTTGCCACTCGGTACAACATGAGGTTGACCAGTTTTGACCAGGGTCCGTTAGGGCACTGCAGACGGAAACCCACCACGATTGCCAGCAACTTAGTGATCTTTGGTCAGTTGGCTGACATCCGTGGACCTCCCAAAGCTGATGATCCCACTGCCATGGACCGCTCCAAGATGTCTATGAAGCAGCGATGCATGGATTCCAAGGGCTGGGCTGCATGGGCGGATGGCTTTAAGGCAGCAGTGGTTGCTGGGTTTCTGCAGTGGATCAATCAAGATGTGGAGGATGGTACTCCTCGAAGAGCCACGCAAAAGCTGAGACGTCTGTCTGCTGAAGCTTTAGCTCAGTGGAAAAGACATTTTGAAAATGATCACCTACCTGCTCGCCGTGATTGCCGTTTCTGTTTGCAGGGTCAAGGACGAAGCAAGCAGCATCGTCGGGTGCGACATCCTGATGCCTTTACTCTCTCCTTGGATCTCTCCGGAAAACTCACACCAGGAGAAGATCAAACTGCTGGAGGCCACGGCACCAAGGTACGTCGATACATCTTGGTTGCCACCTACACCCTGCCTGTGGATGCTGCTGGCCGCCCCTTGGTCACACCACCCGGTTTTGAAGAGCAACAAGATGAAGGCGTGGTTGATCACCCTCTTCCAGGCATTGATGTTCTATGGGATGCTACTACGGGGGAGGCGGTGGAGCCAGATGTCATCCCGGGGGAGACCAATTCTGAAGTTGGTGAAGGTCCTGATCCCTTGGCGGAAGAAGATGATGCCACTGATGTGTCGATGGATGACCCTGCAGTGAGAGCAGCTAAGTCTATGTGGGACACGTGGCAGGCTATGGTGACGGATGCTTCCAACGTCTCCGTCCGCAATGTGACCTTTGTGGAGCCGGTGGAGAGCAGGAAGGTCCATCACATCTTGCCAAGTCTGGCTCGCATTTATGCACGCCTTAGAATGCTGGGGCTCCCGCTGTACCGCGTGCACTGTGACAGAGCCCGTGAGCTGATTGCGGACCCGGTGAAGCGCTGGTTACTGGACAGAGGTGTTGTTCAAACACTAACCAGTGGAAGCACCTACAAGGAAAACGGTCGTGCTGAGCATTCCGTGGGTGAGCTCAAGAGGGCTATGCGTGTGGTCATTGCAGCTGGGGATTGCCAATTGGAGTGGTGGCCGCTTTTGGCCAGACATCTTGGCGAACGCCGTTTGAGGCGAGAACTCCTGTCGCTTGGGTGGCCTGCCAAGCCATTGCTGAGATTTGGCACCAAGGTATGGGCTTTGTCCAAGTCATGGCAAAACCGCTATGAGGACTGGAGGCAAGCACGGGAAGAAGTCATCCTGTTGGGCCCCGACATGGGATCCTCCCTTACCAACACGTGCTACTTTGCTCAGTCGGTCACTACGGGAAGACGGTTCTTCACAGCAGATGTGGTGGTGGCTTCCAGTTCATCCGACGTGGATCCAGTTGAACCTGCCCACCAAGTTTGTGTTCAGGAGCGTGGAGCTCAACCTTTGCCGCTGCCCTTGGGAACCGTCCCACCTAGACGGTTGCGAGGCAAAACTGCAGTGTCGATGATGTCGGTGGACTACATCGAGGGGGAGATGGCCTTGGTTCAGTTTTGTCCGCATGTCCTCGAATCAGGTCCTGGTTGGGGGCCAGTGTCAGAAGCCGGTTCTTGGACGATGGCAACTCCAAGTTCGAAGAAGTCGCAATCTCCGGAGAAGCTTTCACCTGGTAGCCTGGATGATGGTCATTTGGGTGACGTCAAGCAGGTGTGCTCATTGGATGATGGTCAGGCGGGTTCCATGACTCTCGGACTCGGATTGGAGGAGGATGTAAGCGGAGGGGATAAGGAGGGGGCGCCAAACAGCAGAGCTGGTGGCTCATACTCTGCGGCCTCACATAGCTTGGCTGATGTTCAAGCACGCCTGTACCACTTCATCCAGGATGAGCTGGAATTGCTTGATGCGACAACCGAGGAACAAGGATGGTGTCTTCAGGTGGTAAAGGACCAGGTGGATTCAAAGACCAGAATTGAAGAGGTTCTCCTCAACCAGATGAGAGCAGAGAATCAAGCTCAAGAACAAGCAGTGGAGAATGAGTTCCTGGTCACCAAGACTGTGTCCAATCGAGAAGTGTGGGCAAATGTGAATGATTGGAAGGAGTCCATCGTCAAGGAGTACGAACAGCTCACCAAGAACAAACAAGCTGTGCGTCAAGTTCCACGAAGTGAACTTCATCGGTTGGCCCAGGAACAAGGACTTCCAATAGAGCTGTTGCCCAGCAAAACTGTGCACACCCGAAAAGCAGGCTCCGGTGTGTACAAGACCCGGGCAGTGGTCTGTGGAAATTTCTCGACCACAACTGAGGCTGAGGCTGGAAACACCTACGCAGGAGGCTGTGACGGAGTAGCCATCCGAACTGCGATCAGATTAGCGGCCTATCGTGGATGGAGCCTTTGCGTCACTGATGTGCGCACAGCGTTCTTGAACGCACCCAAGCGGGATGGAACTCGCATCACTGCGATGGAAATCCCAAGTGTGATGAAGCACGTCGGACTTGCTGGACCAGAGGACATCTGGATCATCGAGAAAGCCCTTTACGGGCTCAATTCGAGCCCCAAAGATTGGAGTGTGTACCGCGATGGGGAACTGCCTCGAATTGTTTGGAATCGATGGTGTGAAACCTCGGACAGAACATTGAAGGGCACCTTCATCAAGACCGGCGATGAGAACTTGTGGCATTTGGTTGAGACGGATGAGAACACAGGAGAGCAGTTTCAACGTGGGCTCTTATCGGTATATGTCGATGACTTGATGCTGATGGGAGAGGAAGCAACGGTCTTGGCAGCTGCGGAAGAGTTGGGCCGAAAGTGGTCATTGTCTCCACTGGACTGGGCTCAACCGGATGATCCAGCTCGTTACTGTGGATTTGAGGTTTTTGCTGCCCAAGATGGAAACGGCTACTATGTCACCCAGCGGAAGTATGAAATGGAGTTGCTCAATCGTTGGGAAGTAGAGCAGTCATGTGCGTTCCCTAGCTTTCGCATTGCGGAGGAAGACTTTGCGACGGCAGAGAACATCACACCGGATCAAGTGAGGCAAGCTCAGATGATGGCGGGCTCTCTTCTCTGGCTTGCTACTCGCACTCGTCCTGATCTGGCGTATGGTGTCACAACTATGTGCAAGCTCAGCACGAAGAACCCGGTCAAATCCATCGAAGTAGGAGAAGCATTGCTCAGATACATCAAAGGAAACCCCGGAGGACTCCGATATCCCAAGGAAGTTCTGGGTGGAATATGGGGAGCGAGAAATCAGTTGAAGATGGCCAGGGATGAGCAGACCTTGGAAGTCTTTTCCGACATCTCCTATGCCACGGGCTCGAATCACAAGTCGGTGCAGGGAATTGTGATTTTCCTTGGAGGGGCACCAGTTGCATGGCAATCGTCGCAGCAACCATTTTGCTGTCACTCAACGGCAGAGGCTGAGTTGGTGTCGTTGTGTGAGGCCTTGCTTGTTGGAAAGGCTACTGCTGCTCTTGTGTCGTGTGCCATGGGTTGGATGGAAGAGTACTGCCTCAAGAAGAGGTTGTATGGTGACAACCAAGCTTCGATCTCCATTGGGAACGGCACTTCAACCTCGTGGCGTACGAGACACCTTCGCATCCGAAGCTCTGTGCTGAAGGAAGCTACCGATGAGGATTTGCCTGAGATGGAGCGATGGTACTTGGCACATATGAAGGGAACTGAATTGGTGTCAGATGGATTGACCAAACCTCTTCAAGGACAAGCTTTCGCTCGCTTTCGAGAAGATCTTGGTCTTGCCGACCGAGAGGAAAGGCAACCTGGTGAAGCTGGAGTCGCACGACTGACATCAAACCAGCTGAAAAGCTTGTTGGCGGTGATTGTGGGATGTTCAGTCTTGGAAACAGGTGAAGCTCACGGTGAAGAAGTGACTCATGGAGAATCACCTCTGTGGAATGGGCTATGGTGGATCCTGGCAGTTGCTGGCATGATCTATGTTGGAAGTCTGATGCGGACCGGTTTGAAGTGGCTGTCATCCTCATCGGATGAAGATCAGGAGGTGATTGTTGTGAGTGATTCGGAGGAAGAATCTGGCTCCGCAACCATGTCCGATGTGAGACAAAGTATGCCATCACAGTCGGGCTCCGCAACCATGTCCGATGCGAGACAAAGTATGTCTTCACAGTCGGGCTCCGCAACCACGTCCGATGCGAGACAAAGTATGTCTTCACAGTCGGGCTCCGCAACCCCGTCCGATGCGAGACAAAGAATGTCTTCACAGTCGGGCTCCGCGACCAAGACCGATGCGAGGCAAGGAATGACATCGCACTCGGGCTCCGATTCTGCTGTGAACAGTGGTGCTTTAGGTTCAACCGAAGAACCACAGTCCAATTCTGCTGTCCGAAGACGTTCGTTCAACAGGTGGAATCAATTTCAGCAGGCCCACAAAGGGCTTGGCTTAGACTCCACGGCTTTGTCGAAGATGTACCGTGAAATTTTCAAGCCTTGAGTCAACTATGATCCTTGCTAAAATGGCAGGGGACTTTTGAGTCGCTCGAATGAGCGAGGGGGAGTCCGTAAGGTGACTCGACGAATCATACATATCCACAGGCTTTTGTGTCCAAAGGAAAACAGCAGGGTTGCCCGACAAGCCTTCAATATCGGCCTCTGACAAGGAAATGCCCTTTCCTCATTTAACGAGATGAATCGACAAATCTTGGAAGCATCGATTGTACAAAAACCCTGGGAAGAAAACGCATATTAATCGAAGAATAGAACGCAAAACCACTTTTTGGGAGACAGCTATCGGGTTCGCAACTAACCATGGGGCAAGGTTTGAAACGAAGACGAAGGGAGTTCCCCTTTCTATCGCACTGTTCAGTTGCGCAATCAGGGCAAGGCTTACCAGCATCCATCGTAGCATCAATGCTCATCTGAAACACTGACACTGGAAGAATCTACTGTAAATCTCACGAATCTGACTGTTACAGTAGGTTTCAATGGAAATGAAACACTTCGAATGAGCCCAACTTCGGCAAAAGTGTCAAGGGAATTCCTACCGACCGCAGCACCCTGAAACAGGCCCAAAAAGGTGGCCCAGTCTGGAGCGCCAAGGCACGAATTGTCCGGCCCAGACAATCCAATTCCTTAGTTCCGAGAGAAAAACAGAAGCGGAACAGTTGCATTTTAAACGAACAGTTTTCAACAAATAATTGTCGATAAGCAAAAAACGTTCAAAAACAAGGGTATCTTCAAGTAGATATGATGAATCATAACAAAATACACAACACACACACATGTATACGTACATGTACGTACATGTATACTATGCAACATGCAATATGGTGCGCATTTTTGAAACCCAATACAGACAGAGGATCAAGAAGTTGAACTTCATGAAGACCCGCACATCTGATGTCAATAGGTCTCTCGGTACCAAAAGACCTCAGACTGAGACACCTCGAAATCCTCCACAGTTCGTCATTTCTGATGTGCAAAAGGGAAATTGGATCTCTTTCCGACGAGGCAATCCTCATGATATGTGTCATCGGTTGGTAAGCGTTTAGTTGTTTTGTGAAAAACAGTTTGCCACCGGGAAATGCAAAGAACACAATCAAATCTTCGGTGATTGCGGGAGCAAAGCTGCTCTCCCTCCCCTGGAACTAACTTCTACGCACCTTCTGTACACTGGCTCGGCTCAGGTGATTCTTAGTGCTCCTTTTCTCACTGACGATAAGCAAACATGGAGATGCAAATCTTGGGGGACACGCCATCCTTCCCTGCTTCTTGGGATGAAACATTCCGAAACTGTAGGCACTTTTTCCCCACCTGCCAGGCGAGGGTTTCTAGATTTATGGCAGTTAAGCTGTCTCTGCCCGCCATATTAGCTACATAATCATTAATTAGGTATCAATGTTGAAAAACAATCCACCCAAAAGTCCTGGCAACCCAAATGGTGGATTTTCCTCCACTCAAACTGCTCACGGAAGGTTTTTTTGGGTACCACCATTTCTGGACGTCCATACTGCTGAAATCGACACAACAGTGGCTTTGTCATCCCGCTGCGAAATTGGTCGTCATGAGATTCTGGTTGTTTCAACACCTCCAAAAAATATGACAGTAGCCAATCAACCAACCCTCCCCAATCCGCCCGCACTGAAGGTGAAGGGTATGAAGGGTGCTTTGCGGCTGCCATAAGCAATCTGTGGTACACTTTTGGCTGGGCAGGGGGGTCACTTTGGGCGCAGTTTTTGGATCACTTTGGGCGCAAGTCTAACTAGACCTTCCTGGGGTCACTTTGGGCGCACATTTAGGATCACCTTGGTTGGGCGCACATTGACCGCCGGAAGTGTCGGGGGGTCACTTTGGGCGCAGTTTTTGGATCACTTTGGGCGCAAGTCTAACTAGACCTTCCTGGGGTCACTTTGGGCGCACATTTAGGATCACCTTGGTTGGGCGCACATTGACCGCCGGAAGTGTCGGGGGGTCACTTTGGGCGCACTTTTCGGATCACTTTGGGCGCAAATTGCATTTGGCCACCAACCTTTAGGGTTTTGGGGGGGTGGGGAACATTGGATGACTACTTTGACACCTGGCCAGCAACCTTGAGGGTTTTGGGGGGGTGGGGAACATTGGATGACTACTTTGACATATGGCCAGCAACCTTGAGGGTTTTGGGGGGGTAGGGAACATAGCCAGGCTATGATGTTGGATGAGTACCTTGACATATGGTCACCAACCTTGAGGGTTTGGGGGGGTGGGGAACATTGGATGACTACTTTGACCACCAACCTTTAGGGTTTTGGGGGGGTGGGGAACATGGACAGCCAACGATGTTGGATGACTACCTTGACATATTGCCACCAACCTTTAGGGTTTTGGGGGGGTGGGGAACATAGCCAGGCAACGATGTTGGATGACTACTTTGACATATGGCCAGCAACCTTGAGGGTTTTGGGGGGGTGGGGAACATAGCCAGGCAACGATGTTGGATGACTACTTTGACATATGGCCAGCAACCTTGAGGGTTTTGGGGGGGTGGGGAACATAGCCAGGCAACGATGTTGGATGACTACTTTGACATATGGCCAGCAACCTTGAGGGTTTTGGGGGGGTGGGGAACATAGCCAGGCAACGATGTTGGATGACTACTTTGACATATGGCCAGCAACCTTGAGGGTTTTGGGGGGGTGGGGAACATAGCCAGGCAACGATGTTGGATGACTACTTTGACATATGGCCAGCAACCTTGAGGGTTTTGGGGGGGTGGGGAACATAGCCAGGCAACGATGTTGGATGACTACTTTGACATATGGCCAGCAACCTTGAGGGTTTTGGGGGGGTGGGGAACATAGCCAGGCAACGATGTTGGATGACTACTTTGACATATGGCCAGCAACCTTGAGGGTTTTGGGGGGGTGGGGAACATAGCCAGGCAACGATGTTGGATGACTACTTTGACATATGGCCAGCAACCTTGAGGGTTTTGGGGGGGTGGGGAACATAGCCAGGCAACGATGTTGGATGACTACTTTGACATATGGCCAGCAACCTTGAGGGTTTTGGGGGGGTGGGGAACATAGCCAGGCTACGATGTTGGATGACTACCTTGACATATTGCCACTAACCTTTAGGGTATTGGGGGGGTGGGGAACATAGCCAGGCAACGATGTTGGATGACTACTTTGACCACCACTTTTGGGGTATTGGGGGGTGGGGAACATAGACACGCAACGATGTTGGATGACTACTTTGACCACCAACCTTTAGGGTTTTTGGGGGGGTGGGGAACATAGACAGGCAACGATGTTGGATGACTACTTTGACCACCAACCTTTAAGGTTTTTGGGGGGGTGGGGAACATGGACAGCCAACGATGTTGGATGATTACCTTGACATATGGCCACCAACCTTTAGGGTTTTGGGGGGGTGGGGAACATAGACAGCAACGATGTTGGATGACTACCTTGACAAGTATAGAAAGGATAGCCCATTAGAAAGGATAGCCCATGCGCACCAACTGCCACGCGCGCCAGAGACAACAGCGAGGGGGCACAGGAGGAAGGACATTCCATTCGCACCAAATGGCACGCCCACCACAAACAAGAGTGAGGGGGCACAGGCAACGACAGGTGACTGACGCGTAGGAGGCTCCGAAAGAGACGCTCAAGAGTCGCAGAATTGCCGCGCCGGCCAGACAAGGATCATTTTGCGCCCGAAGCGATCCAAAAAGTACGCCCGAAGCGATCCAAAAAGTAAGCCCGAAGCGATCCAAAAAGTAAGCCCGAAGCGACCCCCCGCCCTTTTGGCTGGGGGGGGCTGTTTATGGATCTGGAAACCAATGTTTTTGAAGGTTTTGTGAACAATGACTTTTCGGCGAAATTGGTCCAACTGGACTCAAACATGGGTCGAGCATGCAGCCAACATTGGTCAAGATGGCCAACATTTGCCCAACATTGGGCACAAGGGGCCCACTCACCCCAACATGGCTCCAACATGCACCAAGATGTGCCTTGAAGAACCATTCTGGGAAACCCCGCTGTTTTTAGATGTTGTTTTTAAAGCATGTGGGAAAACTGGCACAATAGGCCATATGGGCCAACATGAGGTCGCCAACATGTTGACATGATGGGTCCGATGTGGCGAACGTCCCCCCAAGACGGCCCTAACATGCAGCAACACATTACCAGAATTGCACACACTACCCCCAACATTGGCCCAACACATGCCCAAATGTGCCCAACATGGGGCCCAAAGTCCCCAACATGGGCCCCTGACCCCTTTTTTACTCTAGAATCCACTGTTTTGATTTTTTTTTGAAGAGTTACTTTTAGGCGAGATTGGTCCAACGCGGCTCCAACATAGGCCCAACATGCGGCCAACATGGGGTCAAGATGGGTAAGATGGCTGCAACATGGGCATAGCAAGATGCGCCCAACATGGGAAACAATGGCCCAACATTTAGCGAACATACGCCAAAATGTGGCTAAGATGAGGCCCAATGGGTGAGCATGGGGTGAAGTTGGGTCCGATGAGGCCCAATGTGAGCCCAACGCACCAAAACTCACCCAACATGTCGGCCAATATATTGCCAGGCGCGCCAAACTGCGCAATCATTTCACACCTCTGTTTTTTGCAAATGAGTGCGCTTTGGGGAGTCCAACATGAGGCCAACATGGGCCAATTTCCAGCATGTCTTCTAATGTATCCCAAATTCCAAAATTGGCCCAACATACGGCAAGATGTGCACAGAAAATGCCATCAAAAAGAATGCCTGGTGCTGCCCTCTGCATTTCCACAGTGCTGGCGGACCTAGCCGCGATGCGGCGCGAAGATTGGGGAAAAATAAACACGTGAAAAAAAACATGCATCCCATGCCAAAGGCGGAAAACAGAAAGAGTTGACGACTGATCGTTGCCAAAGTTCCTGGCAACCATGGGTTATTTCGATCACCAACGATTGTAGAGCAGCAAACGTATCTAAACGCAACCACTTGAGGGGTCAACATGGGTTAACCATGGTTCACATGGCTTAACCATAGTTGAGCATTTCCATTTATCCATCTTTATCAACTGTCAAATGAGCAGATTGAATTGGTCACAACGTCTCAGTGTCAAGGCACCAGCCACGATCAAGGAGGCAATAACTCCAGGAATACAGCCTGTTACTACCGCATAGGGCAGTGGATAAACGCCAAACATGCTGGCAATGCTGTGGATCGACAAGCAAACCTAGGCAAGGGAAGTCAGGGAGACTGGGAGGCGCAGTCTGATGTGGTAAAACTCGTCAGTTTCTATGGGGCCATGTCTTCGTAAGCCACCCTGGGGCCCTCAACACGGGCTGGTCCAGCTGGTTGCGACCATCAGGGTGCACAAGCTCCTTCCAACCTATCCAACTGTTGCTTATCATGTCCTATAATCCAACATGCTCCTGCAAAGTGTTTATACCGCTTTTTCAGCACAGGACAAATCCATATTATGAAGAGAACCTTTTCCTACAGGTGGGACTCACGTTGCAGGTCTGGATCTATCACAATTTTTGCGCCATCAAAGGACTTTTTTCAAATCTTGATGATCTCAAAGGAATCAGCCTGGTCGGTGCTTAGATGTGTTTGCCGTACATTTATGGTCCTGACGGCACATGCTGAGCCACACTTAGACCAAAGTGCCAAAACGGAAAAGAAAGACCAGTGTTACGCAGCGACGCATAATCAACCATGTAATGTCGTTGATTTCCTAGCAGAACCAGCTTAGCGGCCGTGCCCGGACCCCTCTCAGATTCTCACATGGACAGGGATGACATGGATTTCTCTAAACTTATCCAAATGCTGAAATGCTGGGTCTATCCTCAATCCCAAAAAGACGTCTAGCGTAGCTCACCTCCTGTGTGGCTGCTTCAACATCTTTCATTCACTGAAGCTTTGATTGTGGCACAATGTTCTAAATCATAGGTGAGTTACGCTTCCGAAAACCTGGTATTTCAATTGTTGGTCATTGCGACTATCATATGACACTGGCAAGATTACTACAGTATATTATACTAATCATATCCTCTTGGCATTGGAGAAACCATGAGAAACCCAGCCTTGGATACAAATCATGTTATCATCTGGGTCGAAGCCAGACCCAGCCAACGCCGCCCCAAGAAACAATAGGATCCACCAGAGGAATCCATTGGACGATCCAACGCACCCGATATCTCTCCTGAGATACTACTGTGATCACACATGCCATCATAAACTCCATGATGGTACGTCTAACATCCTCTGACATCATGGCGACACCAAATCAGCCTCCAAACTCAACTGTGAACACCCCAACAACGGCTGTTCATACTAGTACTGTTCTTGGGATGTCCAGCGTATCGCAGAACACCTGTACCTGAGATTCTGCGAGGTACAAGCCGCAGGACTGGACAAGAAACGGCACCACTTCAGTGGAGTGATATGTGCCTAATGTAACGATACCTAGCTGTGATCCAAAATGACATGAACTCGGCACTGGCAGCCCTGAAACAGAAACATTGAGCATTCCATTCGTTCACGACATACTTTCTATGTTTTGGAGGTCCATTGGCCATTTGGATCGCCGTCCTAGAGATTTTGCATCGGCATTGAGGCTTTGAGTTTTTGGACTGGCTTTACAATGCTTTACAGCTATGGAACCCCTGACATGGAGTGCAGGTATTTCGTGATTTTCACATGTACAATGCGATTGCAAACAATCACATGTGTTCCCAGTAGCAGTGGCAGTTTCAAACAACGCATGTTGTGGAAGCTAAAAGATTTGGACTTTGAAATTGGTCAAATAGGGCAGGTACTGCCACATTGATTCACATTGTATATGTATTTGTGAGGGGGAGCACGCTGTACTGATGCGTTGCAAAAGTGGCAGGGAAGTAACAAAAATGATATCAACCTGGGAAGGAATAGGCTGGTATGCAGGGGGGTAGGGTAGTTGATCAGGTATAGTATGAGAAGATCATTACAATTACAACAAAATGTAACATTAACCAGTCCCGGAAAATAACAAAAAGTCAAAAAAGCAAATTCCAAACCCTCCTTCCTTTTCCTCCCTGACTACCACGCAATAAAATATGTCTTCCAAACGAACAAATCAACTAACAACCACCTCAACAAATAGGAAAACTGACTGATTTAGCATTCAACTAATCTAAGTAACTAAGTCGCTAAGTGACTAGTTGGCTTTCTGGCGACCCAACTGCTGGATAAGTAAATGCATGAGGAACAGTGTACATATGCACGCGTTCTACACCAATAGAATTCAAGCAAAGAAAATTACCCAACAACACCACCCACTAAGGAATCAACTCACCATGAATGAAACATATTCCTATGTGAAATATAAATATATATATATATATATATGCATATTCATGTCGACGCATTGATGTGTTGATGTGTTGATGTATGATGCAAGATGATGCATCATGACAACATGACACATGTGATAAAGACCACCATGAGAACGGGAATGACCAACTGATCAACTCTGATCATTTGTGCTGAACAAGAGCACCGTGCATTCTTCGACCCCAAAAGCGACACCAGCATTGTAACACCTTTTATTACATCTGCTTTCACTCATTGACATAGCTCCAGATTGCCATAGTAGATCCAGTGAGTGAACTTGAGCAAAGGGCGCAAACAAAATATTGCCTCATTGGATTATCAAGAACCACAGCCTCCTCAAGATAGCATGAGTAAAAACAATGAGCTACACAGCAGCTGACAAGCAGTCTTGTGAACCATCAAACATGCTTTGCGAGCATCGGAAGGTTCGATTGTCCGCGAGAAAAGCTCCAGTTGTGCTCGCGCGGGCACGTAGTTCAAGATAGGATGGGCGAAGAAATTAAAGGCCTTGGGAAGCTCCACCACAAATCTTGGGTCATGTGTGAATATAAATAAATAAATATATATATATATATATCTATATATATATATACATGTATGTGAATATTGTATAAGTAAAGACATATACATAGATATATATATGTATATGTATATGTATGTAAAAATTGTATATATAAAGGCGTATATATATGTATATGTATATGTATATGTATATGTATATGTATATGCATATGCATATGTATATGTATATGTATATGTATATGTATATGTATATGTGTATGTAAATGAATGTACATATATTGTATATAAATAAACATGTATATATATATATATACATGTATGTATATATGTATGTAAATATTGTATATACAGTAATATTTATGTAAATATATCAATGTATAGAGACGGTAGAAAAGGTGCAATTTACACATTGCTTTTCACGATAACTGGTGGAAATCCAGGGCTGGCCCCAAGGGTGTAAAACCATCGGTGATCTTCCCTGTGTGCATAAAGCAGGTCAACGATGGTCAACGCCGCCAGTCGATGGGGAGGGTACATGGTAAGAAAGCACTATCGTGTTTGGTAGAAGAAATTGGTAGGCCCGCTCAAGGATGCTCGCAACACTACAGTTGTTTCCACTCATGCTTATAATATGTCCTGTTTGATATTAGTTGTTCCTTTTACTGGATCACCTGTTTCTAGAATGCAAGTATCTTCATACCAAATGAAATCGTTTGAATCAATTCATCACAAGGTTTTTAAAAAGGCTCTTCCCGTTTCCGCTGAATGATTTGAACAAGTGCACACTTGTACTATATCAGCATGCCCCAGCTCACCCCAGCTCTATCTCTGAGGCCATGCCCCAATACTTTTAGTCTGTCTGACCCACTGCTTTCCCATCCTCGAGGGCTGGATTTGTGTAATTCAAGCAGCTTTTGGCAATTGATCAGTGACGTTGTTAAAGGGATTGTGGCAAGCCTCCAGTCACCAAGACTGGCCAAAGATAAAAAGTCTGAGAACCAACAACAACAAAGTAGACATCTGCGCATAAGATTGCAGCAGCGGCCTTACCCAAAAAACCATTGACAAGACCCTAGATACAACCTTGCCGTCGCATTCATGGGGCAGGTTAAAAATTGCTCATAGCATCTGGGATCACCACCTTCCACGATGTTTTAGTGCATGCCGGTCTCAGGTTATCTGTCCATATTGTGAATTGCCAGGGCACCCAGTTGCTGAAGAAGCCTTCTTTAGGTGAAGGGAACGGAACCATCAAGGCCGCAAAGGATAACATGGGCCTCAGCCCCCGAGAAAGAGATGACGCAAAGTAAATTTGGTGATGCATGGGACACTTTCGCCAAATGCTCCACGGTTCTCATGGAAGTATAATCATGCAGAACTGTGAAGATAATTTTGAACATTTTAATACTGTTTCTTTGTAGATTCCTTGAACTTTGGGACTCCCAAACCTTCATTGGTGTGGTTCCTGGTGTCCACTGGCGGCCTGAAACTGCTTGGGCTTGGTGGGATGAGAAACTTCAAGCTCTTCAAGCTCAACTGCATCCCGCAAGCTTCTTGTGATCCAATGAACCACCATCCTTGGGTACGTAACATGGTTCTCCATGACCAACCAATATGATCATGGCCAACATTAACTCTTCCATTCGGTGTACTGGCAACAAAACTCTGTACCGAGGGACAGCAGGACCATCAGGCTCAGAAATAACCCTATGGTCTTCGCTGCACGTTTCCATGCAGAAGGTCCATCAAAACAGAAGTCCTCCAAGTACAACTGCATGGCAGGCTCCACGGCATCCGTGAATCCCACTCTCTCCTGGGTTTGGGAAAAAGCCCTGTTTGTCACGACACATGTGACTGAAACCGTGAACTAATCGTTGGTAGGTGCCAAGTTGGCAACAAAGCTGGGTACTTGCTGGAAGCCTTTCAATCACTGTCAAACCCTTGGAGTCAATGGAGATTGTTGGGAAGCAGTGAAACTCTGCACGTCTCAGGGTGAACATTTCGGGATGGTTGATGAGTACCTCCATCGAAAAAGACAATCACCTGACTGCCTTTGAAAGGATTCATCAGGCAGAAACCTTTGATAGACAAAATTAATGCTGCTTTTTTGAATCATTTCCCCGTAGAAACATTTTTTCACACCATATAAGATCTTCCGAGCTATGGTTAGGATGACACCGCCCTGTAAAACTAATCGAGTATGACTATGACACAATTTGTGTTCGCAAACACAGCACCAATCGCATACAATGCACGGTACATTTCCCCACAGAAGTTTGTACTTCTGGTAGTCAACATGAGTACATGCAACAAACAGATAGATAGATGGATAGATTGATTAGATCAATAGACATACACAAAACATGTAAACTTGCCTGTTAATATGCTGAATTTTTGGCCCCGTTGCTAGCGGCATATGCAGGTTGGTTGATGTTAGGGCTCCTATGTCATGAATGCCCGGTGTCTACTGAGACCCTTGGTAATTGCTGCATTGCATGGTGGCAAAATATCTGACACACACACACATACATAATTATACATATATCTATATCTACATATTGATACAGTAGTTGTAATACACACATGTACACGGTCCAACAGTTTGATTAGTTCAGGAATTTTTTGTTGTTCCTACACTCATCTTACCTATCTCTTCACGTTTGCGGGTGGTGCGGACGGGCCATGCGCATGACCCACGCATGCCAGCTGGTTAAACGACCTTTCAAGGCTCGAAGGACTTTGTGCGTTGGTTCAAGGCTACTTTTGCCTTGCAGCGTCAGGCACTGAGCGCAGCATGCAATGTGGGAAAATAAAATTGTAGGTAACTTCATATGTACCGTATCTGGACGTATGATGAAAATGTGCAAATATATGCATGTATATACATACGTATGTGAACATGTGTGAAAAATAAATGTATATACAATCATGTAAATGCGTTCAGCAATAACAAACGACTACATACATATGTGTATATTTGCAACGCAATCTATGTAATGTTGTCTGGCCAATAGTAACCCCCCTAAATCTTTTACTTTATTTTTCCTTTTTGGGGGTCTGCTTTGCAAATGTCTATCTGAAATCTGGGCTCTCCCCAAGACTCTCCCAACGACTCTCCCCGAAGGCTTCTTTCTTTCTTTTCTTTTCTTTTCTTAGCTTTCTTTTTAACGACAATTCAAAAACAATAAACAACAAAAAAATAGACATGAGCCAGGGAAGTTGTTTCTTATTGCAGTTGCTAATTTCAATTTATAACAGCAAATGCAGGAGCTTGCAACGGGGTACCCTTTGAGAACCGTTTTTTTGCAATTTTTTAGAAGAATTGTAAAAAAGAAAACAGCTGTTTTGGACAAGGTATTTTTTTTTGAATTTGTAAAGGTTTGTTTTGCTTATTGAAGAGAATTTAATCACAATTAGCAACTTTAATACTGGTTGTGAGCTGGTTTTCTGGATCAAAACTAAATTTAAATTAGCCCTTCTATAACTAAGGAAGGGGGAAATCTGATAATTTTGGATTTTTCTGGAAAATATTTGCAGCTATTGTGAATGTTGCACTATTATTGCAGCTGCTCTGGAACAAGTTGACATTCTGTAACTTAAAATCAATAAGGGCTAATTTAGATTTAGTAAGGGCTGGAAAATCCAGATCTGGAAAATAATTGCAGCTATTGCAAGCGCTTTACTGTTGGTCAGACAGCATATAAGATACATGTTTGTTTCTAGATAGACGCAGATTGTCCTGAAGTAAAACAATACAACCGTGTATGCACAAAGATCGGCTTTCTGGCATTTCCATGGAGGTAACTCAGTTGTGGATAGTCTATTATCTATTTTTGTATCAAGATATCCTGCTTGAATCCCATGTACATTGATATGTGTACATAAATAGATCAAGCGATAGATTGATAAACCAAGAAATAATTACAGACCGAGCATCGCCTGCCCAGTATGGGCGTTTCTCAATCTGGGTACCCTTCAATCATCGAATATCAACCAACCATTTTTGGGGGTTCCATATCATTGATTCTCTTAGCTTTGGACAAGTTTTTTCTCTAACCGCCAGGTAGAGATGCTCAACCAGGCGTAGCTTGGCAACTGCCTAATTGTTCACCCAGTATCTTAATACAAGCAGGCAGCAGCAACAACGACAACAATGTAACAACAACATAACAACAAACACTACAACCCCTGTTACCACCAACACCGCTAAAACTACAACTGCCGAAACAGCCACTGGGCCACAACCAGTACCGTCCAGGGCGCCACGTGAAAACTACTTTTCCTTGAGCTAGAAATCTTGTCCTGTGGCAGGTCCCAGGCGATGGAAACCCATGGAAACCCATGGAAACCCATGGAAACCCATGGAAACATGTTCTGCTGCCATGAGTTGGTTCTGGGTTCGGCTTTGGGCGTCCTTCTCAATTTTGGACGAACTGTAAACTTCGAGCAACATTTGCATTTGGTATGATCGGGCTATACATCATACATGTGATGTATCAATGTCAACCAGACATATCCAGACACACGAACCCACATATGGAGGCCAGTCTAATGCACGCTGAGCACCCAACAAACGAATGTAATGTATGCGTGTTGATGTGTGTTACATGTATTATATATTGTGTGCATGTGCCTGACCAGTTATATGATACGTGTATCTAAAATGTGTCTTTGGACCAGCAAGCAATGAAGGACCAACGTAACCTACCCATTTTGGCAACACAGTGCAAAATAACTATATCTGTATGCTACTTCACCTCCGTTTTTATAAACAAATTACAACTGATGCTACTAAGTTGTTTGACCTACCTCTTTATATATAGTACTTATGGTATGAACATAAAGCCACATCATTTGTGGCCAGACTTTTTCGAGGGATACTCTCACAGCAGCAAGCACATCTGCATAGCTACCTCGCTGTCAAGGTTTCCTGGCTAGCTGTTGCCCCCACTCAAGATGGTCAACTTCCGTCAACTTGTTGTTGGAAGCACCCAGTTTTTGAAAGCATCAAACAGAATAAGCCACTTGACACCACCACCACTTGTTTTCACACCCTGCTCATCCCAAAGAACTTCTCCTGATTGGTTGTGAGCAAACCGTCTTGTTTGGAAATCTGCCGTTCTGGCACCTGGGCAGTGCCGCAAAATCTTGGCAACGGTTTCCACCAAACGAGCGAATCATTTCATGGATGGACTGGTGACAAGGACCGCGCCGCTGGAGGAAACCTCTGAATCTGCGTTTCTTGCAATGAGGAAAATACGACTTGAGTTTCGGACTTTCCGCACGAATATTGGCGAACTTAATAGCGCCAGCGTGATGTCAACATAGAAACAGTAATCAGCCCGTGCGTCTTGAATTTGGTGTGACTTTGGCGCCTTGAAGGCTGCTTGATTTCCGAGCTTTGCTCAGAGTTCAACTCACAATCCTCTACCAGTGCGCAATGGCATGGAGCATCTCAACTCGTCGGCATGGCAGCTACAACTCCGACTGCACATCAAACACAACTATGCGCACAGCACAGTTTGTGCTGGAACCAAACTGGGGAAGGGTGGAGTCCGTTCCATTGAAAAAACCATATCACATCGATTCACATAATTTTGAAGATGTCTGATATGTGGGGATGACATCAAAATTCACGCATCGGACAAACGACGCTGAGAAAAGACAATAAAGCTTCTTAGTCGCCAAGAAATTCCAATTTGCTAAGTTTCATCAAGTTGGTCGCCGTACTCTCCAAACGAATCATAAAAGTAGTGCGAGAAACACGCCAATAAACAACCCCAACTTCTAGAGTCATGGTTGCTACCCAGTACCAGTACTGTACTGTACTGTACCCACTCAAATAGAAAAAACACCTGGAAAACCAAGATAGAACCAAATAAAGCATGTACAACTTGGTTTCTGAAAGGAATTCATTGTCCAGGTTCTACATTTTCTGCCTTCAAGGGTGCAATGTCAACCTGTGAGCAATAAAATGCCACAACATCATGTCTTTTTTTCCCAACATCTACTGACAAATTACCATCGCATAGTGCTCTTGGTTGTGGTTTGAATCTTGGGTGTTTCTCCGGAATGATTCCCTGCCCCTGATTAACGATGGCCCCCAAAAATACAATGGTTTGTCTGACTATGCAACTGAATCATGTTTGGGTTTGGATTGGTATTTGACTGGAATTTAGATTTGTATAAGTGTAAGTCTAAATACAAATCTTTTGATTTCCCCAAAATCTAAATGTGCTTGAATATGTTGAAATCATGGCTGTGAATAGCTGCCTAAAAACACTATGTGGATATGCTGTCTTAAACCTTCAAAGTCCAAAAAGTCTCAAGGGTACCTTCCATCAAGCCAACCTCAATGGCACACCGTAAATGCAAAACATTGGCCTTTCTCCTTTTGCGTTCAAAATTGTTGGGGTTCCTTTTGCCTTTCGCAACCTTTTGTTGCCATTTACAACCGAGGATAAACCTTCTTTTGCCAATCTTTTGTCTGTAACAGCCAATACTAATTCATTCGTCTTCTGAAAACTTGCTTTTAGCTCCCAAATTGATTTGGGGGTTCAGTACGATTGAAGGGTAAAAGGTTCATTGTTCAGATGTGCCCATCATCTCAAGCGACTTGGAAAAATTATCTGCGGGCCGATGGCGTGGTTTTTCATCAAAAAGTCCCCATATCTTCCTAACCTTGCTGACTCCAAAAGGGTTAGAGGGCGGGTCATCCGACCTGGAAACATGCATTCCGGTGCCATGGCTGATAACTGATGACTGAGGAGCTTGGTGCATGATCCTCTCAGCATGTACATATGTGTACGTAAATTAGTAAACATATCTGCAAATGTGCGAATACATCTGCACACACTCATTCATTCATTCGTTCGTTCATTCATTCACTCCCTCATTCATTCACTCACTCAGTCAGTCATTCATTCATTCAGTCATTCATTCATCCATCCAAGCATGCATGCATGCATGCATGCATACATTCATTCATTCATACATTCATTCATTCTTTCTTTCTTTCATTCTTTCATTCATTCATTCATTCTTTCTTTCATTCTTTCATTCTTTCATTCTTTCATTCTTTCATTCATTCATTCATTCATTCATTCTTTCCTTCATTCTTTCTTTCATTCATTCATTCATTCATTCTTTCTTTCTTTCATTCTTTCATTCATTCATTCATACATACATACATACATACATACATTCCTACATTCGGACTTGCATAATTACGTACATTACTACTACATTAGATTACATTAAATTGCACTACATTACACTACATACCATTACATTCCTACCTAGTGCAGAATATCATGAACCAGTGCATATGTGGTTACAAACATATACGCATGTGCGACGCATGTAAAACACAATAATCAAAATACTGAGTGTTTTCACTACTGACATGCCGAACCATTTAGTGGACCCGCATTGTGCTCACGACGTTTCTTTTATTTCTAAAAACATGTATGTATCTATGTATGTATGTATGTATGTATGTATGTATGTATGTATGTATGTACGTACGTCTGCATGCATGTATGCGTGCATGAAGGCATGCATGCACGTGTGTATAGATCTGTTTTTACAGGTAAGTAGACAGCAGGTAAAAAGGAAAACAACATAGATAGATAAATAGACAGATAGACAAATAGATAGATAGATAGATACATAGCTCCACCACACAAATATCCAACCCTCACAATACATACACAATCTACACTACATAGACATGTAGATAGACCGGGTCAATCAAATGGAAGCATGAATGGATGAAGAAACAAACAAATAGATCAAATTAGCTTGTTCGAGAGATACGGTCAGCCAGCTAGTTAGATGAATCGCCAAAGAAACAAACCAATGCATGTCGATGTGTAGGCATCTGCCTGTCGACAAGCGTCACGAGTATATTATTTGGATATGATTGAATCATGACAGCCTCCTCTTGCAGCACAGCCAACAGGTTCACACCCGACCCACTGCACCAAAGGGACCGGAAGGTCGATGAATGCCCCATTGGCACCGGGTGTCAACGAACCGGAGACTGCCTTGGCAAGATATATCGCCCCAACCATAGCTGTTGTGCCCCTGAACTCACGCACACGGGAAGGTAGACACAAGGAAATCATTTCCACAGCCTATCTCTTCGCCTGGCCACTGTTTGGTGTGAGACTTGAGAACTTCAAGTGGTCAGCATTGAACCAATGAGAACTCCAAGATATCCAGTCCCAGATTAGGCGCAATTCAGCAG
>VSDK01026441.1:0-19863 GCA_009767595.1 Symbiodinium kawagutii | reverse complement strand
CAGCAGGAAAAAAGGAAGTGACAAAGGTACCTGGAACCTCTAGGGACCAATTTTTGGGATGACAAACAGAGTAAGAACACTCCAGAATCAGGGTGATCTAGGTTGTCAAACAGCATCTTGGAAGACTACCATCCAGCGGCCCATCTAGAAACAATAGCAGCGCACGCTCATTCACACCACAAACAAACTGCGTGTCTCCATAAATGACATGTGCCCACCAGCCACACACGTAGAAATCTTTCGGATAAAACCCATGCCGCCCAAGCTTCAGTGTTTCGATTCTTGCTGCCTTTGCGCTGACTTCCCTTCTCAAGGTCAAACAACCTGGACACAGCAGAACCAGACCCACGCTTTGGGATTCGCCTCTAGCCGCCACCGGTGGTAAAAAACTATTGGTGAGGGCTAATGATGGTGGTAAAGAGGCAATGAAAGAAGCTGTTTACATATACTTTACATTGGTTAAAGTAACATATGGTTTACAAATAGTTTACATTGGTTGATGTTTGAAAGCGGATGATTGTGATGGTTTACAATGATTCATAGTGAGAAATTGGTCAAAAAGGGGCCATGGGGAAGTGTGCCAGGCTGTCGGTGGGCCCAGACCTATGACTTGTCGTCGCAGTCTTCGATGTTTCGGTTGCGCTAACACACAGCATCTAGCTTGCCATGCCCCAAACACCATGCCAAAGCAAAGCAGTCAGAGTTTGACCAATAATCATTATCAACCCTTCACCTCTATCATAATGAACCATAAGTGTCTAGGTATTATAACTATATCATCCACTACTTTATACCGTTTCACATCTGTGTTATCGTTGTGAGCACTTGCAACACCCTCCGGGAGGGCTGCAACGATCTCTGACAACCCCCTTTGTCAAATGCGCAGCCATAGTCGACCACGGGTCCTGGATGGTCTTGGTATCTCAGTTTGTCTCCACTGTTGTTTGCACTTTTTGTCGCTCTATATAGGTGCTACCACACGGATAGTTATCAATGCTAGCTGACTACTGTTCGAAATGTAGCTAATTTTTCAATCAACCAACATCAGCCACCTATGTCACATAACTCGTGCTTACATAATCTTCCATGCTAGTGCTTACTTTTATATCCATGTCATTCCATGTCACAACTGGTACTTACCCTGGTAAGAAAAGCAATCCTTGCCCCAACCTGGGGTCCGAGGAGCACAGCGCTGGACTCGCGACTTGGCGGGGGTGCATCCTGAGGACAATCCGTTCGAACGATGAACGAAAAGTGAAGGATGAAGTTCCGAACATGTTATTTATACGATATGGCTATAATTGGCTATAATGTATTTAAGATGAAGTTCATGATCATGGAAGATATCATGGAAGATATCATGGAAGATATCATGGATATTCATTGATCCACGAATCCCCCTCTATGACATTGAAGTTCAGATCATGGATCCATGAATTCTGAAAAAACACAGAAAAAATGAGGACTTGGAATTGACACAGATGTGTGCAACATGTCAGAATTGGAATCGATAAGGTCTGCAGGTTCACCCTGTGGACAGCGCTGCGCTCCGTCGGAGATCGTAGAATACCGTCGCAACACATGGCAAACCTTTCTATCTTCAGAACAAAACAAGATCAGGGATTTCTCGGCCAAAGGTCAGAACAAATGTCATGGTAGTTTGCCTGTCACAATGAATGCAAACGTGTGCCGGACAAAATGTCAGCCGTTTTGTCAGAGAAAATGCCAGAATCTTTGTCTACAAATAAGAACACATGCAAGAATATGTCGGAACAACTGTCAGGACAATTGTCCGTCCATGTGCCCAGTCATGTCAAAGTATCTGTCCCTCCGTCCATCGGAACAATTTCAAGACTATATGTCAGTGCTTGGAAGGTCATAACAAATCTAAGGTCCTCTTCATGTAAGAACAAATGTCACCATCTCATATCCGATTACATGTCAGAACATTTGAGCGGCTGACAAAGTACTTTCTATTAGAACCTGCCTGGATCCGGACTTTGATCACTTGTGACATCTTTGGCTTTGCTGGCTTTTTCTTGCGGGTTCGGGGGATTTGGCGCTGGGTCGTCCCCTACACAATGTTTGCCAAGCACAAGGAAAATTTGGCGCTGTGAAAATTTGATGAATGTTTGCCAAGCACAAGGAAGCCCTGTATCAGCCTGTTCATTCGCGAGTTTTGTTGGGCATTTATACGTCATACGTCATACTAGGGCTTGTAGGGGGTATCTGTCAAAAAAATATGCAGGTCCATGTGAAAGAACAAACAACAGAGTATACGCGAGTCCTCTTATCAGAAAGTATGCCAGCTTTGGCAGAACATTTGTCCAACTACATGTCTAGATACGTGTTGAACCAACAGTTTAGTCAACGGTTCAGAATGTTCAGGAATGTCAGGACATATTCCAGCACAATTGCGTCAACCAATTGTCAGAAGCAAATTCAATCAATGTATATTCTTCGGCAATGAAGGTTCAGTAATCAAAGTAGCCATGATGCAGTTCAATAAGAATCAGCAGTTACCAGTATCCACGGTTAATCACCACCAGTGACAATTGTAAACGGGCAAACATTGATGGGAGATCCATATGCCCCGAAAAGATGCATCAGCTGATGAGTCCTGGATACCTTCACTGATTGTCAGGTCAGATCCAGCGTGAATGGTTGATGCAGAACACATCATTGTTAATGCTTCATGATGGCTTCTAACTCATAATGAGGTCAGTGGTTCAAAGATGTTGAGAGTGGTTGACAGGGGCCTCAGGATGTTTATTCGGTGTTATTATTCTCATTCCAAATCGTATGACCAGGTGATGCGCCAAGCGCTCCTCGCCAGGACCTTCTTCTCTGACCAAAGGAAGGGTTCCGGGGATGTAAGCTCTCCTTGGCGGCGCATCTCTGACTGTTTCGCACAGCGGATTTCAATTGCTGAAGCCTTCATGGATCGTGCCCAGTCAACAAGCCGGGCAAAGGGAAATCTGATTTAATGCAAATGCGAGCTGTGGCTAATGTCTTGCCATGTCTTGACTACTTATCCAAGTGTCCTCCGATAACTCAGTGTGAAACAAATGGTCCTTTCCAAACGACCTGGTTCTTGAAAAAATACAGCTTGTGGCTTGGAATACCAGGTATACCCAAGCCGCCGTACATCGATTCAACAGCAGCCCCACATGCCCAGTGCTGAAGCAGGGATCAGGTTGTCAGAAATCGTTCGTGGAGACCATGAGTTCCAATCCTCCGCCGGCAATCCGCCGGCAACGGAGGATGCAACGGAGGATGCTGAGTCTATAGTATGTGGACCTGGGCAGGCAACTCCCCCTCCAGCAGATCCAATCCCAGTCGTTGGTTAATAGCCTTGGCAAAGTAGTCTTGATGCTAGGATCAAAATGGCAATTCATTGGCCACCAACCAACTTGGGGTATTTTGGGGGGTTCTTAATTGTGGAAATAAAACAGAACCTACCAAGCAAGTTGCAAACTTCATGGGATGAGCTGTTGCTCTATTTCCCTCTATTTGTTTTGGCAGCAGCAAAATGCCACAACTGCGCAGTTGTACTGAACTATAGAGATTGCGCCAAGGGCCAAGACACGTCTCCGCTTAGGTTGAAAAAAAACCTAGGCGCCGAAACATGGTTGGTGAACACAAATGCCAAGAGTAAACTGAGGTTCTCTGAATGGTATTCAAAACTCACAGTGGACAATGGATACACCGTGTGAAAGTGTGACGTGTTTCAACAAGAACAAAACAAGGGAAGTACGTAACAACAACAGCATACAACAGCAACAGCAACAGCAACAGCAACAGCAACAGCAACAACAACAGCAACAACAACAACAACAACAACAACAACAACAATCATGACCATAACATATGGCACCAATTCGTCTTTACCAAACACTATTACAGAAACATGGTATAATATGTAAATGAGTTATATATGTGCACACACAATCATTTGTACACATACATTTCTCATGACCTTTACCTTAACAAAATGCCTTGGGGTTTTTCCAACCAACCAGGATGGTGGCCTTAATGCCAGGGTGAACCAATGGGATGCCACACCAAACATCCAACGTTTGTACAGAACCATGGCAGCCTGGCCACTGGCCGCTTCCTGCAACCTCCCAACCTTGCAACCATGCAACCATTGACACACTGTAACCGACCAATTTCTTCTTCCCTGAAAGCATCTGAAAGCCTAAAACATTGGAAGCGTTGATCATCGATCCTTGAAAACATGCAACCCTCGTACATTGCAAAGAGTACACATGGGTAGGCTGGAAGCTTGGAACATGGTGGAACACTAGAATCCGGACACCTTCCACAATCAAAACAGATATGTTGTCGGAGTTCTTCAGGGAAGGGCATCCTCCTCGTTCCAGGCAACCGCCTCCTCCTTCAAAGAGATTCATGACAAATTTGCGTCAAAGCTTGAATTTCCAATCATGTAGTGTCAATAGCGTAAGCGTTGACAAATGTTGCCATTAAGATTTTCTATTGTCATACACGGCCTTATATGAACTCGACAAGTCAATGAGCCATGGACCATGAACAAAGCGGCGCAGTGATCTATACAATGGAGGTGTGCAAGGGTTGGCCCAAAGTAACTGAGAACCTTGCAGGAAAAGCCTAGGTATAGAAGGCCTGAATTGCGATAGCATCCTCGAGATAGATGATCATCTGGTGGTTAATGGCTGGTGACTAGGCTCGTGCCCGCTCAAGGGAATAGAAGATGTTGAACCAAGGCTTCTGCTGAGATGATCTTTAGGGAATGGGATGCTAGCATTGGCCTTAGACAACAACCATTGGCGCTATCAATTCAGCTTCTATATCCATTGGACCATTGACCACGATGTCGCAGCATTGGATCGTTAGCCGCGAACAAATGTTGATATCTGTCTAGTGGCAATCAACGGACATTCATGGTTCATCATGTTCTTAATCAGGACCAATCCTGCCCAGTAAGTCCTCCCTTATTGCTCCTGTTCGTGTGTCCAGTACCGTTGGTGTTTACTCATTGTTTCTGCAGTCGTTATCGCTATTGTTGCTGATGATTCCACTTGCTCTTGTTGTCAGTACTGTTGCCACTTTTGCAGTCGTTGATGTTGTTGCTGTTGTTGTTGTGGTGGTGGTCATCGTTGTTTCTGTTTCATTGAAGTAGATCGTCCTGTGGATCTCTGATGTCAAGCCATAGAACTGATTGATCCTCACCGCTCGCTGGAGCATTGCTTGGCAAAGGCGAAACGTCAGCGGGTAGGATCGAGGAAAATTCAACCATGGCCACCGCGACTCCCCAAGCTCAGGAGAGTGGCGGAGACATCATCTTTGAGCCGAAAGGCAACACATGCAACACATCAAAACAGCCACTTCGACAAGGAGAGGAGCACATTCTGAGGGTTCTTCGGAGCTTTGAAATCCTGACATCATTTAGGATTGCAGATTCACAACTGTCTTCAATGATTGCAGTGCTTGGGTAGCAAGTCACACAGAGCACCGCACCGCCATAGCGCGAGTCGGCTTATCAGCCAACCAGATCTGATCCTGGACACGCTGGGGATGACTATTGTGAAGCAAGACTCAAACAAAATAGGAACTGAACTCCTGTCCCATTTAAGACGATTGTGATTGCTCGGTTTTGCTGGTTTCCACTTGCCCCTTATGTACAAAACAGCCAGGATTGGGTCTTTCATTTTTTCGCTGCACACTAGACTTTGCAGCATCACTAGCACTACTGTCTTCGGCTTTACCGAAGACAGCTTCCGCTTCTGAAGTGTGTTGTTGCGGGCCATGGGCTCACAAGACTATGGCGATCAGTGAACTCCCATGTGCCACACCCTACCAGGCCAGCTTCGTGGTTCCGGTTATTGAATGCTATTGATCAAACCTGAATCATCCTAAGCATCCTATCTTCAATGCCCTTCATCCCCTTTTGTGTGCTATGACCATCTGTGGTAACCACGCTCAGAGCCGCTCACAGGTATCCAGCAGTGAAGAATGCCGACCTTGGGAAAGGACAGGGAACTCCTGATGATCGAGGGAAAAAGAATTAACAAGAGCAGGGTCACGTTCCAATGTGCACGTTTGTGCAGGTGGAAATCCATGTGGGTACTATATACAAGTATCAATATCTAATCCAAGATGTTCACATCAGCTCGTTCGTTCATTGCGATTTCCTTCTTTGGAAGTCCCTCATGACCACATCATGGCATCATACCTGGCCATGTAAGGCTCCGCCTAGGCTCTGACTTCTGCTGAAACGGTGCCGAGGCGCTTTGACACAGCTCGCACCATTGCCCAGGTCCTTTTCCGTGCTCAGGTGAAGGTAACCTCAACGTTAGGCATGTGGCGCAGAACATGGGGGCTTCAAGCTCCAGTGTTGTGGGTGATATCGTTGTGAAATCAGCGACGTAGCCGCTGTAGCCACAAGTTGTTGATGTTGCTCGTGGAAGAACCTTGTATGTAGCTGGCATGGCACACAGCCAGTGAAGAAACTGTCGATCTTTCTGCCTGCAAATCGGTTTTAGAGGTTTAAAGTCATACCCTAACAAACAGTTTGTTTATGCCAATTGTTGGCTTTTTCGACCTAGCCCACAAACTTTTGTTTGAAAACTCAAGTGGGGTCAACTATCATACTCGTTCATCTTGGATTAAGATAGAGCAACTCTGTTAGGTTCCTCCATTTCGAGATTTTGTGCTCGATACATTCCGTTGCTATGACAAACAACTACAAACTCTACCATCGAGCAGCTTGTGGATGAAGCAGCGTTGCTAAGGCGTCAACAAAAGGCAGCCATCAGAACAAAAGGATATGTTGTTGCATATAGGTCACAAATGGTCACAGTATCTTGAGAATACTCTGGGCTTTGCCAATGATCCTCGTCCCGGAGAAAGCATTCCTTTGATATACATATATATATATATACATATATATATATATACATATATATATACATATATATATATACATATATATATACACATATATATACATATATATATACATATATATATATTAAATAAATATACGTATATATATATATATATGTAAGTACATTTACATATATATATATATAAATATGAATAAACATATATATATATATATATATAAGTGGGCATACATATATATATATATGTCTATATAAAAAAATATATATAAAACAAAAATATATCTAAATATACGCGCAGGTTTATGGTTTTTCATTAATAGTCAGTAACCGTCATGGTTAACCAGCTCGGCTCTTGAAGGTCACATACAAATATTTTGGGAGGCTGTATACCCATATTGTTGATGTGAGCATATATACCGTTGTTGTTGGTCAAGCACATATAAATGCAAATTTTCATAAACATACATAAGTATGTCTTAACACATACGTCCATAGACCCTAACAGTTCTGGGTCGCAACACCCCCTCCCACATCGCTGCGAGTGGCTGCACGTATTCCTCGTGTCCGGCAGCTCTCACCTCGTGCGAAGGAAGTGGTCCAGGATGTCACCCACGACTCAGGGCTTGTTGATGAACAGCCACTAGGTGAGAAACAGCTTACGATATCCAATAAGGGTTGATGAATGGCAGCTAATAGCGAAAGGATAGAC
This sequence comes from Symbiodinium kawagutii, assembly GCA_009767595.1. Classification (NCBI taxonomy): domain Eukaryota; class Dinophyceae; order Suessiales; family Symbiodiniaceae; genus Symbiodinium; species Symbiodinium kawagutii. Next base: position 12,264 of record VSDK01026441.1, on the reverse strand, counting down.
ATCTAATAGTAGTTGATTGATGGCTAGTTGATAGTTAGGTGAATAGCTAACCTAATCAAAGAATGGATGGTGATCATGCTGAATCACGAATCTAAGGGAGCACCACCTTGTGATGTGACCATGGGCATCCAAGTCAAAGGCTCAAGGGTGAGAGCTGCTGTTCCTACATCCGAACTCCCAAGGTGACACTTGGGACATTGCCACCCCGAAAATGGTTGGTCTATAACTTTGAATGGTTGATATTGGATGATTTGGGGGTACCCCTATTTTGAGAAACCCTCGTCTGGAAAAAAATCTTGATAAATCTATTGGGTCGGTCACTTGCTGCACAATATTTCAAATGTTTTCAAACCATATGGAATAGACATCTTGTTCTGGCCATCTTTTGGGAGAAGCCATGGGTGACTTGGGGGTGCACATGTACATGGAAAAAATCCCCACTGTGAGGATTAGAATCTGGTCCTCAGAAAACTTTGAACATAATTCACCTCCTTATCTTCACTCAGAAAATATCTGCCATTATGATGCGTGGTTGTTCTTCTGTTTATCCTCCAATGCTGCTGCCATTGGCATCTCCATGAATCGACCAGCTCAGGTAATTTCATATTCATGGAAATCCAGCTTTCTCCAATCATGCACCAGGGCCCATAATACTGAACCCCCATATGTTTTGGATGATAGCCCCTACACCCTGCCTGCAAACTCTGCCCCACCAGGCCGAAAATCAGCAGGAGCTCCCATCGCTACATGATGGGTATCGGGATGGTTCAAATATCAAAACAGGTTGTTTCTGGATGCTTGAGAGAGCTTGCTCAACCACTCTATTGATACCTTCATTGGGTGAAAACACATCGCACACAGAAGTTAGCGAATCTGATCAATCATTCTTGATAGGATATCCACAGTGATAAGCGACTCAAATTTAGAGCAAAATCCCAATTTGAATATGGCAAACTTGAATTTACCAATATGAATTTCCCATTACACATTCATTGACAGTCACAATATACCGTGCCCTTGTAAACCTGCACTATATGATAATACTGGTCGATAAATAAATCCATCAATGCAAACATATATGCAAACAACAATCAGTCTCATTGATGGATTATATTGGCCTCAATGAGGGAAAACCCTTACTGTAGGCGAAAACCCTGCACAAGAGAAGAGGACAAGAATCAGTCTCATAAGTAAACCACCAAATGACCATCATCAATGGAGAATCATCATGAATCATGTCATTCCTCGTCTTGACCGCCGTGGCTGATCTCATTTGGCGGCTCAGCCGTGCACCGTGGCTGCACTGCGAAAGCGCTCAATGGCCTCTGGCACGTGATGTGAGTCATCAAACACAACAGCAACAGCAAGGACCAGTCAAAATAACCAGTTCAGTCATGCAAGTAATCATAGTTCAGGGTCAGATCAACCAGCTAACATCATTGATAACCATGAGTAACCATAGTTGAGATTAACCACTTAATATCATTTGTTAATCATAGTCAAAATAACCAAAGAGTAACTATACTTAAGATGAGACAGTGAACATCATTATTGAATAATAGTTCAGACTACTGTATAATTGAAGAGTGACCAGCTAACAAGTACTGCTACTGCTACATACTGCTACTAGGCTCGTACTAGTGCTGATGCACCTGACTTCTTGGTGATCGAAAATCATGTTACTTGGAGAAAACAACATGCCTTAACCAGGACAATTAATATTCAAAGGCCTAACAAAAGGCTTAACAGACTTAGTATTTGTTGAACATGTTGAAAGTCAATCATGCAAAAAGTCACAAATCAACTCAATATGGAAAGAATGCTGCCCCCCACATGCCATTAAAACCCATTTCGATCCAGGATGGAGATCCCCTGTGGGTGCCCCAAGTATCTTGGTGGGCAATAAAGGTCACTACAACAGGCAGAAGAGTGCTCTGAAGCTCAGTAAGCTCATAGATCTTCAGGGTTCATCTTGGACACCGAATGATTAGCCTGCCGTTTTTCAAACTTCAGGGGCATTGCTGTGATAGTGTTCATGCTGAATGTTTCAACTCCCAAAGGACTACTCCTGTGTCTCCCGCAATCCAATAGGGTCTCCGCTGCTCAGCAATTGGTGCAGTCCAGGAACAGTTTGCCCAAATCGTTGGGTATCCATCTTCAACCGTTCGACAGCAATCTTGTCCTCTGCGACGGTGCTGAAAACAGGTCAGAAATACTCTTCTAATGGGATCCGAAGCCAACCACCTTGCTTGAGGACGGTTCAACCCTAAAACCTGACACAAGCGATCAGCATTGTGTGGGTGACTCACAAAAACAAAAATTGACGGAGTGTGCAAGAGAATCAAAACAACCCAAGCCGGATCACCCCTTCCAACTCAAGCATCACAGCCAAAAACTCCTAGGAATTATGCATCATGTATGACAACACAAAATTTATGTCGATATCAGATCCAACAGCTACATGTTCTCTCATAACCTATGTGTATTGCATTCTATCACCAAATATCATATCAAGATATGTGATCTCACACACTTCGTTCATACATAACATATCACATATCATATCAAAATGGATGAGCCCATATCAAAACATCCATATGTTGAATTGATTGTTATGGGCTCATCCATGCACCTAAGAGCAAAATTGATTTCCCCCCGGCGGCTCACCTCCCAGCAATGTCGGTCGCATGTCACATGGCGCTTCGCAGATCTAATCCAATGAGATCGTTATGGCTAAGAAATACATGGAAATACATATGGAATACCATGGGGATGCTTCTATACTTCCAGTGATGACGCTTGTCTTTTCAAAATGATGTTTGGTTGAAAGGCACCTCTCCTGCACACTGTTGTTGGCTAAGACTTCTTCGATGATGCTAATCACTGCATGTTGGTACGGGTATCGTGATGAACATTGACCAACCATTGTGCTAGATGCAACTCCTCAAAATGTATTGCTACTACCAAGCCACTAGCGAAGGCCTAGAAGAGCACTGGAAAGCATCAATATGGAAAAAACAAGAACCGACAAAACAAGACCAACAGCACAAACAATAAAAGTCAATAGAACAAACATCCACACTAGAGGAAACGAAAACAAAACACAACAATGGCACAAACCACGAGAGAGAAAAAAACACCACCACCACCTCCACCACGCGCAACAAACCAACCAACAACATTAATCTCTTCTTCTTTGAAGAAAAACACTGTGCTTTGCAGCTTGGAACGGCGGCACGGATACACGGGTCCTGGGAGGTGGTGTCCACGATCTTCTTCCGCATCACGGAGCGCACCTCCTCCGGATCCAGCGGAGCCGATGGGAAGAAAGACCTCACCGGCGCTGGTGGTTGAACCGAAGGAAGAGCGCAACCTGCAACTTGCTGTCGTTGTTCACCACTTGGGTCGTTCACCACTCGAATTGAGCCATGAATGAGCTCAATGAATCATAGTCATAGCAGTAGAATTGCTCTACCACGTATTGTTGGTTAAACACCCTTGATTATCATAGCACTAATCTGCTTACCGAATTGCTACCAATAGGCATATATAAAATCTCATAGATCTTATAACATCTTATATATTCTTATGTCTAGATATATATATATATATGTATATCATTGTATATCTGACATTGGATACACCATCGGTAGCTCAAACCATCGACACCAATAGCGCAATTCTATCACATCAGGTTCCCAGCGGCTCGTCATCTTTTTCTTCGTCGCGTGCGTGGGACCTGTGGAGGTTGACAGGCAAAAATGTGGGGCGAGGGTACCAGGGCCAGAATGGGATGAACCTCCAACCAACCCTGGCTACTCCCTGTGATGAGATGTGATGAGTAGCCAGTTTCTATCACAACTCTAGGAACCTACAATCAGAGCTGCTTTCCTCAGAGTATCTTCGGATCTTTTCGTTGGGAGAAGTGCGTTCAACTACCAGCGAGGAGCATCAAATGGACTCATGACATCCTGGAAATGAATTCGTTGCCCCAAATCTGAGTCATAGTTAATTACTAGTGAGTAAATAAGTCAAGCTGGAAAACTAAAACGTTCTACCACTTTTCGCATGAATGCATCTATGAAAACCAAAAGATTTGGGGAAAGAGTGGCTGCTTGTGATTAGATTTACAAACACCCTCGAGGATGAATCATTACCCCCCATATATTTGTATATTTACATATGTATATACATATACAGTATATTTACATTTATGCATAAAAACAGTTCATAACTGGATGAAGTATATTCAAATACACATATAGGTGTGTCTCCAAACATGGGACTCCCCAAATCATCCAATACTAACTACTTGCAGTAAGAAACCGTCCATAACTATGGAGTCCCCTATGTTGATCCAGCCATATGCATCACTAAAATTCAGTACAGCTACAGATTTCCTTCGGATTCTGCTGACTCAGCACATCACTTCTGTCATTTCATCGGCACTCGCCTCCTCTTGGGAAGCTCCGGCAGGGACCGCGACTGCGGCAGGCCTTGGAAGACGCTTGTTGGCGACCAGTATATATGCAAAAACATGTGCACACACACACGCACATGCAGAAATACATCCTGTACACGTACGTACGAATGTATGTATCTAACATATATATATATATACATATGTATATATAAATATATTTAAAGAGATACATACATATACACACGATGTAAACATGTTCATGTACATATTGAATACGGGTAGATTTGCGTTTGTAAATAACTGCAAACAAAGACACATGCACATGTATTGTTCTGTTTTGCTCTCAGGTATGGTATCATAACATATATTACTAACATCACTTCTGTAATTTCTGAAGCAAAAACACATCATACTCTGAAAGTACAAATGTACACTATGTATCAACACCTCTGTGCACTCTACACATGCTCTGAAACATGGTAAATGTGCTACATTTTATTATCATCATCTGATATGCTAGTCATCTGAATCACTTTCTAGGAGTATGAATCTTGCACCTGCAATTCCGCTGGACCTAAAGTTCTCTGCTGATATTTGGACTGGGAAGGATCCCTGGAGGATGACCAGAAGCTTTATAAGATCGAACCAGCAAAATCATGAATTTTGGATTTGCTGGAGGAAATGAAACGCAATTGCTAAAAAGACAACAAACTCATCGATGCCAAACTTTCGCAATGGTAGGATGAGCAGTTTTCAGACATACACAGTGGACCAAAAGTGGATAGGTATTGGTACGCAACATGATCAGAAAGTGCTGGCGTCCACAGTAAGTTGTGAGTGTATCATTAGTTCAGGTTTCTTCCTGTCGATCAAAGGATCCCCGGTTGATTGACTATAAGCGGCCCACAAACGCTGGTGTCAGATAAACATTCAACCCAGCATTATGCAATTAGCTGAACACATACACATGTTTGGACATCTCAATGTGCAAATGTACAACGCAAATACATGTATGGGATATTCGCACCAGCAAGATCAGGTGAAAAGAAAGTATTGTTGGGGCTGATAGTGGTTGAATTTTGATTAATGATGGCGCATGATGGCTGAAGATAGTGCATTCATCAAATGGTCAACATGGGCCAAACTGTTGAAGCTTCAGCAAATGCTGTGGCCATCACTCGTTTGTCGTATCAATGATTCATAAGAACCTGGCTCTTTTCTCTATGTATAGTTGAGTGAGTTATATTTGTTGACATCAACCCAATAGAGTCTAAAAACGAAACTATCCTAGTAAAGCACGGCAATGGCCGGCAAATCATGCTTATAAACAGCACGATATCTCTACTGCATGATGGTGACAATCAACGATAGTTGTGTGGGGCCCCAACCTGAAATTCTTTTGAATCAACTGCAATCCTGCCATAGAGATGCAGGATCAATGCTCCCAAACTCACCTGTGAACTAATATCATGTACCATGACAAAATTTCCTCCAAGAATCATCTAAAACATTCTGTTCCCTAATCCAACTTCGCAGCTGCACCATGTTGTATTTGATGCTGATTATCTTGCAGGGCTATTGTCTCACGCACTATTGCTTGATGATCAGCAACAGGCAGGGACGTGATGATCTCCTAACTAACCAGTCATCAACTGACAGTCGCAATACAACAGTCATCAACCATTGTGAATCATTAAACAAAACTAGTAACCAAACCACCTGTGCGTCCCCTCGGTTACCATAGCTCTCGCTGAATCGATCACCATTGGTTACCACAACTTTCCATTAAGAATCAAAACAAACAACAAGTGTGTTGGACCACGTCGCTGTCGAGTCCAAGCAACCCCCTCTACTTGCTTCACGTTTCGCAGCAGCGGCAGCCGCCTGTTGAAGTCTGTTTATGATCTGAATGGCAACAGGAAGCAACAGGCAGATGGATTCAACAGAAAAACATCGGCAGATACTCGCTGTTTTTTTTGGAGGAAGATGGTTGAAGGGATCTTGGACTTGGTGAATCACCACACGTCATTCTGCGTCAAAGACAGACATCTCGCTGTATCTTGTGGCGAAAGCTGGTTCCAGCATGTTCCAGCCCCCAGCTCTCAGAACGCCCAAGCGGCCGCGCCCAGAACATCTATCGATTCACTTTGCGAAGGGTGGGGAGAGTTGTGAAGCCATCGATGTCACAATCAGGTCACGCTTTGTGGTGCGTTTCATTTTTGGTGTTACCCAATGTCATTCTTATTTACTGTAGTTGGGGCCTTTTGACAGCGTAGCTGGGCACTGAGCACCCTTCCTTCGCGTGTGGCTTGCGATTCACAGCCAGCTGCACGCTTCACCTTCTTCTTTGAGGGCAGTTCGTTCAAAGCTTTCGCTCATACTGTACACAGTCTCCAAGACATTCACGAAGCATAAACATTCCATCCTTCACTAGAAATGAATTCTGTATATATGTGTCCGATATCAGTCTGTGTCCCACTTCCTCGTTGTATCTGATACTTACACAATGGAATCTGGATTTAGAAAAGCCAAAAGCACCTTCGAGCAGGGGCACGTTTGCCTTGCAACATGAGCGTGTCAATAGCGCATCCATGCGAAAGACAAAGAGTGTAGCCCGCAGCGACATATGTAGCCCGTATCCTTTGTTGCCAGTATCCCTGTCCCTTGTTGCCGAGAGCAGTGAGTCTCCCGGCCACAGTGCTCAGTGAAGCTGATCATCCCCTCACAATGCCTGCTGCTTAGAGCGTTTAACGTCCCAGGTAGGTTCAATGGAGGGGCCTCAATGTTCAAACCAAACCAGATATTCTCTTGAGTAAAATTGCCATTCCATCTGCAACAACCACTGCCGTCATCATCTGCGGCCTCTTTCGCAGCTGGTGACAAAGTGCGAGACCAATCCGTGAGAGTGTCCCTGCACAGGATGCTCCAAGATTTCCGTGATGAAACCATTGAGGTATGCCATGGTCCCAAATCTTGGGAGAACCTGAAGCACCCATGGTTATATGATGAGGACAAACAGGTTGACAAACAAGTAAGACATTTAGGGGAAAAGTACCTAAGCAAGCTTCAAGGATATTTTGAGTCAGGGCGTCAGGGAGATGTTGTGTATCTAAACTCATCCAAATCATACCATGTCCGAGGAGGGATGTGCAGCTGTATGCCGGACTACGAACATCATTTTGTCTTTTTTGATGTGCTTGCGCGTACCAATGTCTAGAAGCCAAAGATGGACAGTAGTTCGCATCCCAACAGTATATGTTGCTGTGATGTTAGCAGTGCGAGCTGGTTCGACCCCTATCTCTATATCAAATGCCCTCCATGCTGTAACGCCTCCAGCAACAGAAAAACATAGAAAACCGATTCTCTGCTCATGACATAGGACGGCATGATCCCCATGAAACTTATTGCGATTAACTAATTAATCAAATCCTTTTCTGGCCATTGGAAACCACATCTGTACTTCCAGAAAATTCAAGGTATGCAAACTTCATCAAACCTGTATGTATTTCCAACCTATTCACCTATCTACATAGATCCCTGAACCTGCAAATTCAATGCCCCCAGTTGGTCATGCCCGTTTAACCATACCATGCTTCTTTCCTGTTCTCAGCATCCACTGCCAAAGTGAATATCCATTTGCAACAATGGATGTCACAAGTGTTTATCCTGAGGATGGAATTGCAAACAGGCATTCCCACTATGTCCACCGCTGACGTCATGTAGTCACTCTGCAACTCGCCCTATCCTTCCCCATGTATATATCACCATACATCATCAGCTCGTGTGACACATTATTTTCATTTTCAGCTCCTGGCTACTAGTTGTTATGAGAATCCATGATAGTGAATGAACATATCATGATTAACTGGTATCAACCGTTATTGGTATCAAGCATTAAATGGTTTGTTGACCAGATTGAATGACGGTATCAACCAGTAATTAACCATTAAATCAACCCTTATTCACCATGTCATGGTGAATGAAGACCACTGTTCACCATTCTTAAGCAGTACGAATCATCTTCACCGTGATGAACACTAATCATCATAGCGAATAAGAAACATGATAGCATGATGTACCAGTATGAATCATTCACCATTATATTGGTAATGATCATTGAAATTTTCATTGGTAACCTGAGCATTGTATGCTCATACAAGTAGAGTACTAATCATTACAAAAAGGTGCTCCCTAAGCATTGTAACGGTTGCCGACGGTTGCCGATGTTTACCAACAATCATTAGGATGACACTACCTAAACTAAGCAATTTTTAATCAACTACTAGCCACTTCCATCCGCTTCCTAATCTTCCCAGTTCCCATGATAGCAATTCTAATGGCCTCGGCCCATTCATGATTACTAATGATTACTAGATATTACTAGCCCACTAGCTCATTAATAGCCCATTAATAGCCCATTCATGACTAGCCCGTTCCCAATGTCTTCCCCCGCGCCTGTGATTGTCATGCCAATGGCCACGACGCTGCCGACGGCCAAAGGAACCCACCTGGGCGGGTGAAGCTGTGCCACGATGGCTCAGAGTGATATGAACGAATGTGCGCTTCATACATGGACAGCTTAGTATATGCGTATGGATGATATGAATGGTTGGTATTGGCTCGGGATATATGATATTACATGTAATTATACATGTGGTTTCATATATGATCAATCGTGGTTTGATGATGGCAAGTGGGCAGCACTAGTCACCAATACAAGAACAAACCATCTGTCTTTCCTCACATTCCCTAGCAACTCAGCCAACTGAGGTTTGTGATGATAGTCCAACACCTATCGAACCAGTAATAGACCATTTGTTTTTTCTGGAACAGGTGAATAAGCAGTGCCTTGGGCCAATCTGAAAATATCTACTGCCAGGACCGGGCACACCACTTTCCCTTCATAATCGTGGCCCCTGATGCCAATCTAAGCCCTCGGGTAATTGAACCATGACTCAGGAAGCCGGACTTGCAACCAATAGTATAAGCCAGGACAGTTCGATTCTATTGCGAAAAAATGAAACAAACAGACTCCATGTTGACATGGATTGGCACCTGCTCACCGGCGTCGTCAGTGGCCACCACTTTCTGGTGACCCGTAGAATTTGAAGGCACATATTCATGGATAGGTCAGTAAGTATCAACCGCCGTCATCCAATGAACCTCCAACATCAATGGCTACAGCTGAGGAAGAAGATCGCGCCTCATCTGCCCACAAAGTGCTCCGTCGAAGCTTCTCCTCCAGGAATTGCCGTCCCAAAGGATGAACCCATTGGTTGATATATCCACAGAACATGACATGTTTCATCATGTTTCCCATAGAAGTCCAGGCACACCTGACATAGCGACTGGTTAAATATATCAAGGCATGGAACAGTTCCTGGAAGCACTTGGGGCTGTCTAAGTTCTGAGCTATCAATGACCACGGGGAACCTGTGAGGGACTAGGCTGCGCCACAGATGCGCAAACCTGGCCTTGTAGATTCCCCTCAGCTATGGGAAGATCAATGGTGGTGGGAAACCCAGCTGGCATCTAAAATGACTGCTGGAAAGTTTCAATGACTCAGTGCGCCAAGTCAGTGGAACGAGAGGCTAAGATAGGCTAAGTACAGCTACAAATTTTCCATAGACAGATCACCTACACAGTTTCAGGACAGCGGTTCATACATCTGTGAAAAGGTTTCTTTGCGGCTGAGATGTATGCAGAGAGTTTCTGGGTGGTTCCTGAACCAGGGCTGTCTAAGTATGCATGAGAGATTTTCAGGTGAGCAACATTCAGCAACTGATCTCTGGAGAAAGGGTCGCGGCTTGGCTTGGGGAAGAGCCGAAATAGAATACCTTGGCCCACCGTGGCAGTTTCCCCTCTCCAACTTGGTCAAGCCAACAAATTGAGGCTTTACTCCAAGTGTTTCACGCTCTCCATGACTTCATAGCACACCCGAATCAAATCGTTAATTCGTTCACAAAGCATCGCAAAGCGACAAGGTGTTAGACAAAGGAAATCCCGGATCGTCTTATTGAGTGATGCAGGATGAACATCTTGTATACCCAGTTGCAACCCAGGGTACGCATGATTCCTGCGCATGACTCCTGTGGTTGTCTGGGCCTGGTGTTGTGATGTCTCAGGACATTAGTTTGAGAAATCAATCGCTTATGTTCTCATTTGTTCGATTGTTCCAAGCCAAGGTACTGCAAATATTGGCAATTTCAATGTATTTCATCTATTCCAATGCTCACCAGCCATTCAATCTGACAGTATCTGATGTCACAAGCAACCTTGATACTGAAGAATGAGCTGAAATTTGTGAGATACTTGTTGCTATTTTTCTCGACAGCAGTCACATGATCGTGATCAATAATGGATGTTGTTGCCATTGATTTCATCTTTAGGATTCTTTAAAGTTGCTGCTGGTTCAGCCTTCGCTGCTCTTTTGCGGCCACTGTTGCTGCCACTGTCCTGACCAGTTTTTCATTGCTTAAAGACAAAGACACCATGACAATGTAACCATGAACTAGTTTCAATCTGCAGTACACCTCCACTTTTGCTTCTTTGTTTCCGTTTCCCCAATCAGAACAGAACTGTGCTTCATTCAATGAAACTTGGTGCATGAAACTTGGAACTCCCAAGAATGGGTCGTGTCAAGATGTGTCAAGCATGACCAACAGTTCCTAACCCATTCGAATGGGTCAAAATTGGTCCCCAAAGATCACGCAGCTTGGTGAATCTCCCGATAGCTGCCAGATTCCACCACCAGCGCAGCTTCCTGGTCCAAGGACGGCAAGTGAACAGCCTGGGAGCGCTGCCTCTCCCAGCATCTTCTTCATAAATCCAGCTAGCTATGGTTGTAGATAACTATAGGTTTCATATAGCCATATAATCGCTAGCTATAACCTGTAACCATTGTTATAGTTGTTATAGCTATAACTAGCTATATGTTATAGCCATTGATGATGGCTTTGGTCTTGGATAGTTGTAGCTATAGTTCCACTTACTTTAAATGGGAATGACAACGATTCAGATTCAACCACAGATAGGCGTATCACTATGGGCCCACAGTATGACTGAATCCTGGTACAGTTATAGTTACACTCGGGCAAATTATATGCACTATGACTGCCACCTACCCTAGTTGCCTAGTTGTGTTCATCAAACTTATCTGACGGTTTGGTTTTCAATTTGGTGCCAGCCAGCCAAGACAACACGAAATGGTTCCAAGCATCCGGAACCCTGGAAATCAATCCACCAGCCACCCCCACTTCGGCCTCCCGTAGTGTTGGTATGGGTCGAGCCAATCTTTCTTCGGAACTCACCAGCGTATGAAACGATCCGTGTTCAACGGGTGCTCAAATCCTCATCCCACACGTTGATAGCGAAAGGGAGATTGGACTTGTGGCCAGTCCTATTGTGCAAATTTAGGGCCCCCATCCCTACCTCCATTCCTGCCACTACTACTGCTACCACTAGTGTCACCGCTAGTGTTCCTACTGGTACTCCTACAACGAATTACTATTACTGCTGCTATATGTTATTGTAGGCATGCAACCAAGATCATGCCGCATTAATCCGAAGCACATGTAGTAGTCAGGTGGTGTTTCACGCTTCACCCTTCATCGGCAAGCCAATAATGCGTCAAAAGTGCACTGAGTGACTATGTTTGCATAGTGCCAGTGAAAGGCAAATCTTGTCATCCACTGGACCGAATTGGTATGTATAACATGCCCATGTATGCATGTATGCATGCATGAAAGCAAGCAAACAAGTAGGTAAGTATGTGGGCAGGTAAGTAAGCAAGTAATGTAATCTGAGCCCCGGATTAATAAAACCCTACAAAATAATATTAA
>VSDK01026435.1:251446-284595 GCA_009767595.1 Symbiodinium kawagutii | reverse complement strand
AACAACTCTTATAGACTGAGTTATAACCCTTCGATACCTCTTGAGCCAGGACTGGATCCTTGAAAGTAGAATGATTGTCAGGGAGACATTGGAAAAGTTTGGCAAGGACCTGCGCCTTGCTTTTCATCTGCCCTTGTAGCAAATCCCATTTTAATGCTGGAGTTTTGGCAGGATCGTGCTGAAGGAACCCGTAGTAAGCAGCGATTCCATCAGGTGTCGTTTGGCAAAGGCACTATAACACTTGGCGAAGTGGCTGATGCTAATTTGGAGTCTAGCTAGCGGCCTGTCAACATTCACCAGCCCTTTAAGTGGGAAGGCCAGGGCCACTTTATGGAGCTACTTAGTGACGATAGTGGGTTCAGCGACTCGTGACAGCTCCAGGAGCGCATCATAGGCTGCCTTGGCAGCAGCTACATGAGAGGCCGTTTTGGGCTCTTTAACTCTGGAGGGGACCCGCTTCTGCTGTGGGTGGATGGGCTTTGGCAGCAGACGAGGCGGTGGTGGTGTCAGTAGGATTGCGCTTGCGCCAAGTCCTGGCTGCAGTTTTCTCATCCTGGTCTGCGGACCATTGGGGATGTGTTCTGTAAGGGCTCTCACCGGGTGCTGCGAAATGAATGTGATTAGCATGTGCAGGGGCCGCCAAGAGTCATAGAAGTGAATGTGGATGCGTATTGGCATTATCCAGCCAAATATCGTACTTCTGGTTCCACAACCACCACTTCTTAGACGACTCCGGGACCACTATCCAATGGGGTTTGCGTGTATTGTCCGTGCTGTGGGCCCATACTAACGGAGAGTCAAGGCCCTCTGGACAGAAACTCCTTCTGGCGTGGCCATCTAAATGAGGATCTAGCGACATTTCTTGCCAAGGCAAGCATAAGATGGAGGCGATCTGTGCGGGCTATGACTTGCCCTCGATGTTTCACCCTGAAGTTGACTGCCAAAGCAAGGGGAAAGGAGATCCTTTGTCATCATCAGTTCCAGATCGAAGTTCAATGACCTCTTTTTCCGATCATAAATCCCTTCTGGAGTGGTGTACAAGACACTTGTTGGCAAGGTAGATTCTAAATTCATTAGGATAGCCATCGATGTGCTTATGAATCGTGCTAGCAGTGCAATGAGGCTGAGTCTCGATTCCGACTCTCTTGTTTTGACTTTTTGTCTGCATCGAAGAGACCATCCACGCAGATATCCATGGTGATGCTGGTCATAGCCAGCCTCCAAGCTCCTCTCTTCCACATATGCGATGTAGAGTGTGCATCTACCACGATTTCTCGGCGCAAGACATGTCAAACTGCACAAACGTAGAAAGATTTGGGGGCCATGCTCCGAGTACAATCTTGAGTTTGTGGCTAAAGACAATGCATGCGCACATGGAGCTACCACTGGCTAGATAGGCGGAACAAAATCGCTTCCTGTGACCAACAGCTGGGCCGCCAAAATCATCGTCTCGTGACCATCGTGACACACATTCTCATTCTATCTCATCGTCATCCATTCATTGTACCTTCTAAGAAAGAAAACAAAATGCAAACTTGTGCCAAACTGCAGCGATTTGGGAACTTCAGGACCCAAAAGCGGAAAACAAGCGAGGAGGCGGTGAAGCGCAAAAAGTTGCAAGATTGCGCATTGTTGCCTGGTGCGGGCGGCATCCCAGTCGTTGTTGCGCAAGAAAAATGAGAAAAATGCCAAATCAGCAAGTCCCAGAGCCAGCTTCCAAATGGAATCCGTCGTTAATGTTTGCTACCATCAATAATTCCTCCTCCATCATTGTTGGTCACCAAGTGATGGGCACTTTTCATCCCAATGTTTCCCTGGATTTAACATATCAGCACATCGTAACTTGCTGCTCTCTTCTCAGACTGGTGTCCGCATTACCACGCTCTATCTCACTGCCAGATCGATATCTCTTATCTGCTGCTTTGGTCGCTTCAAAACTCTTGGTGAGCGAACACCTTTAACTCCACACCGGGTCGGAGACTTTCGTCCAAGGTGACCTTAAGGCGAAGGTGACCTTGGATCTTAAGGCTTAAGGTCTGAACGAAGGTAGTTTTGGATAGTTTTGGACTTTAAGGCTTAAGGTGACCTTGAGGCGAAGGTGACCTTGGACCTTAAGGCTTAAGGTCTAAATGAAGGTAGCTTTGGACCTTAAGGCTTAAGGTGACCTCAAGACGAAGGTGACCTTGGACCTTAAGGCTTAAGGTCTGAACGAAAGTACTGCTGACCCTTAAGGCTTAAGGTGACCTTAAGGCGAACGAAGGTAGCTTTGAACCTTAAGGCTTAAGATCTGGTTGGGAACCTTCATTCGAGGTGACGTTAAGGCGAAGGTGACCTTGGATCTTAAGGCTTAAAGTCTGAAGATTTTTTTTTTAAGTTTGAAAAATTATTTCAAATTTCTAGCCGAAATGTTTTGTTCGCAAAGCTTAATGTCAAATGCAAGTCTCTGGAAGATTGAAAGAAGATGACCTTGGACCTTAAAGTTTTAAGGTCTGAACGAAGGTCACCTTGAATTTTAAGGCGCAAGCGAAGGTATGGAATTTGGACCTTAAGATTGAAGGTCCCAACCAAGGTCTACTGGGTCTGCGCATCTACATCTTTGATATTTTCATTTTTTTAAATGGCAAATTTATCTAAAATTTCCAGCCCAAATGCTTTTGTTCGCAAAGCTTAATGTCAAATGCAAAATCTCTGAACATTGAAACAAAGAAAAAATTTCCAATTTATTTGTTTTTGCAAAGCTCAGCCATTGATTTTTTGTAATCTTTGAAATTATGGTCAAGAAGTTTTAGTGCTTTGATCAGTTTAGCTTTTAAATTTTAAGAAGATGCGGACCTTCGTTCAGACCTTAAGCCTTAAGGTCCAAGGTCACCTTCGGACCTTAAGCCTTAAGGTGCAAGGTCCAAGCTCACCTTAAGCCGACCTTAAGCCTGAAGGTCCAAGGTCACCTTCAAGGTTGATCGCTTTACGCCGACCTTAAGCCTTAAGGTCCAAGGTCACCTTAAGCTGACCTTAAGCCTTAAGGTCCAAGGCCACCTTCGCCGGACCTTAAGCCTTAAGGTCAAGGTCAGCTTAAGGTGACCTTGGACCTTAAGGCTTAAGGTCCGTCCGAAAATGATCTGGGACCTTAAGGCTTAAGGTCCGTCCGAAAATGATCTGGGACCTTAAGGCTTAAGGTCCGTCCGAAAATGATCTGGGACCTTAAGGCTTAAGGTCCGTCCGAAAATGATCTGGGACCTTAAGGCTTAAGGTCCGTCCGAAAATGATCTGGGACCTTAAGGCTTAAGGTCCTGCCCTTAAACCTTAAGGTCCCCGAAGGTCTCCGACCCACCCTCTTTAACTCTGAGGCTTTAAGGATGTTAGCTGCCCGGGAACTGTGCTTTTTTTTTGCGCATAGTTGTGTTGTTGTAACGCAGCGCCTCAGTCAGAAGTACACATTGCGAAGTGAAAAAGAAAGAAAAGTGCGCCCGGAACTGTGCCCGCAGTCAAAGTTGATGGCGATGGATCAAGCTGCAAAGCCACAAAAGCAACAAGGGCCACCAAAAAAGTAACGAAAACTGCAGAAAGAAGAAGGCCAGCAAAGCAAAAGCGCAAAAAGATGAAGCAAATTTGAATGCTCTCTTGGCATAACAAGCAAATGTACCTTGGCGCGTTGGCTTTTCTTACCATCTCGCTTGTTGCTTGGTCAACAGCCACTTTTTTGAGTTGGGATCTCATTGGCATTACGGCGCTGGCTCAATCATTTAGACCTTTCACAGCGTTTCTCTTTCGGAACCTTTTTCAGCTTTTTACATCTTCGCACTTACCATGCTTGTCTGTCAGGCATGAATCTTTCTTTGTTCGAAGTTGCAAAGGCGTTGTGCATTTTCTGTTGGCCTGTCTTGCCTGCGTTATGGCGATGTTCAATGCAAGCGCTCACTGTGCAATGGTACGTTTGGCAGAGGCGACGAAATGATCTTCACCTTCGAAGAAAGGTGACATTTCTTTTCTGCTGTGAACTTTACTGGTGATTTCATTCGATTCAACTGCTTCCATTGCATTCAACTTCACTCTCTATCACTGGTTTCGTATTGACTTCACTCTGAGCCGCCTTTTTTGATCTGTGGAGCTTTTACGTCTCACTACAGACATGTTAACCCACTCTCTTAGATTGGGAACTTTGAGTTTCTTGTGGTTTCGACCTGTGAGCGCTGCCACAGTGCACAAGCGGCGCCCTAGAGAAAAAAAAATCCTGTTGGCCTGTCTTTGGAAGTGATCACTTGGCAACACGTGAGAGAGCCTTCAAGGCTTTTGTGATGATCCGATGAGTGGTAAAGACGATGCCGAGTTGAACGCCTGCAGAGATGCGTGAGTGCGGAGTGTCACCTGTCTCACCTTGTGCATGTTGTAGTTTACCTGCAGAATGACCACTTGGGGTTCTTTTGGGGTTTGTTTGGTTGCGGTTCTTTGTTTCTTTTCTGGTTTTTGTTCGTTTGGTTTGGGTAGTTGGTGGTGGTTTACCCCAATGGTCATTTTGCATTAATAGAAGATCCTGCGATCTTTGCTTTGAGCTTTCCTGGACAACTAGTGACCTGCTTTCTGTGTGCAATAGGCATTACTTGGAGAAAAAAATGGAGCTTTCACAGCGTTTCAAGGCAGATCCTTCTCTGAATGCACCTTCACGGATTGGAATCCTTTAATTTTTTTTGCTTGTCACTTGTCACAGCAGCCACTAGTGCTAAAGCGGCGCTCTCGGAGAAAAAAAATTGATTGTGATATTGATGTTGATGTTGATGTTGAGGCTGACATTGATGTTGATGTTGATGTTGATGTTGATGCCGATGTTGATGTTTGCTGTTGACTTTGATGTGGATGCTGACTTTGACGTTGATGTTGACCTTGATGTTGATTTTGATGTTGATGTTGATTTTTGGTGTTGATGTTGGTTTGGATGTTGATGATGTTTTTTGGTTTTGATTTTGATGAGGCTGACGTTGACGTTGACGTTGACGTTGATGTTGATGAGGATGTTGATGTTGATGTTGAGACTAACGTTGATGTTGATGTTCATGTTGATCGCAAGTCAAGAAACCCAGGCTTGTTTATGTAACAGTTCATGCGTGCGTGGAAGGAAGTGTGTCATATGAATCATGTGTTGGAAAGCATGACGCGGAGGTTGTGTGAACATTTGATGGGCCATTGTAAGACACAGGCGCTTCAATAAAATTTGAGTAAAAAATTCTTTTGAGGTCCATTGTTTGAAAAAATTTTGGTTGAATAGAACCCTGCAGTTTTCAATGCAGGTTTGGGAATATCGCCGTACAGTTTCCGAATGCAAAGTTTCCGAATACAACCGTACAGTTTCCAAATACAAGTTTCGGAATACAACCGTACAGTTTCCGAATGAAGTTTCCGAATAGAATTTTCCGAATGCAAGGGTTAATTTCCGAATGCAACCGTTCAGTTTCTAAACACAATTTTTGACTTGAAGATGAAGATGACGGTGATGATGCTGATGAAAATGACAGTTGGGCGTGACGATGAAGAGGACGATGAACATGGTGATGGAAAAATGCTGATGCTGCTGGTGTTGCTGCTGCTGCTGATGAAGAAGAAGACGAAGAAGAAGACGAAGAAGAAGACGAAGAAGAAGAAGAAGACGAAGACGAAGACGAAGAAGAAGACCAAGAAGAAGAAGAAGAAGAAGAAGAAGAAGAAGAAGAAGAAAAAGAAGAAGAAGAAGAAGAAGAAGGAGAAGAAAAAGAAGAAGAAGAAGAAGAAGAAGAAGAAGAAGAAGAAAAAATGAAAAAGAAGACGAAGAAGAAGAAGAAGAAGAAGAAGAAGAAGAAGAAAAATAAGAAGAAGAAGAAGAAGAAGAGGAGGAAGACGAAGAAAACAAAAAAAACGAAGAAAAACAATGAAAAAACACAAGAAAAACAAAAAGAAAAAAAATGAAGAGGAAGAAAAAGAAGAAGAAGAAGAAGAAGAAGAAGAAGAAGAAGAAGAAGAAGAAGAAGAAGAAGAAGAAGAAGAAGAAGAAGAAGAAGAAGAAGAAGAAGAAGAAGAAGAAGAAGAAGAGGAAGAAGAAGAAGAAGAAGAAAAAGAAGAAGAAGAAGAAGAAAAAACAAAGAAGAAGAAGAAGAAGAAGAAGAAGAAGAAGAAGAAGAAAAAAAAAAGAAAAAACAGAAAAAAAAGAAGGAAAAAAAAAAAAAGAAAAAAAATGAAAAAAAACAAAAAAAAACAAAAAAAACAAAAAAAATGAAAAAAACAAAAGAATAAGAAAACATAATAAAAAAAACAAAAAATAAAAAACAAAAAAACACAAACAAGACAACAAAAACAAAAAAAAACAAAATAGAAAGAAAAAAAAAAGGAAAAACAAAAAACATCAGGAAACAGATGAAAACATGATCATCATGAAAATGAATATGAAAATGATGAAGATCATGAAAATGATGGAAATAATGAGGATGAATAAAATGATAAAAATGAAACGCATGATGCAGGTGATGGACATGATGGAAAATGGAGATGATGGAGATGGTTGAGATGATGACGGCGATCAAAATGAAACAATTGATGGAGGTGATGGAAATGATGGAGGTGATGGAGATGATGGAGATCATAGAGATGATGGAAATGATGGAATTGTGGAAATGATGGAAATGATGGAAATGATGATGATGATGATGATGATGATGATGATGATGATGATGATGATGATGATGATGACGACGACGACGACGATGATGATGATGATGATGATGATGATGAAAAATGCAAAACATGCTGAAAATAACGATGATCATGGTGATGATGATGAAAATCATGAAGATGAAATGAAACAAATCAAAACGGGGTTCCAAGTTGTCCGTCCTTTCACCTGTTTTTTTTGTGGTTATTTTTGTTTTGAATTCCACACATGTTTCTGCAACTGTTTCTTACCAACCATAGGTTTTGGACGCACGCGGTGATCCATGGTCATCGGTGGTGCAAAGGATTTCCAGAAGATATAAACCGTTTACACATGTGTGTTTGCAACGCTGGCCATTGAGCTTGTCGAACGTGTGAGTATGCCTCCATTGAGCCATTGAATTGAAATGCCGTGGATGGAAACGCAATTTCTTGCCAAGACTCCGTCGATTCAGAACGCTGAGTCCTCTTGGCTGCATTTTCATTGGGTATAGATCCTACCTCATTCATTGCCAGCAGGTTGTGCATAAGTTGTGTTGAAGGCGCGTTTAATGTGTCCTGTGGCAAGACTGTTGCTTGTAAGTATGATGCCGAGCTAACCTAGGCTGGAAGTTCCATGAGACCTTGAACAATTATTTGTGCCCCGTTGACGAATACGAACGTGCAGGTGTTGTGGACGTTGTGACTGTCATGGATTGATGGTGGTGAAATTTGTCCACTTGCAACATTTTTTTAGTGAATGTTTGAGCCGCTGTTTCTCTCAATGATGCGCAATGGTATTGGTAAGTTTGCCTTTGAGAGTTTGCTGACTTGGTTCGTTTTTGATTTATTTTCGTTTGTGTTGTATTTTTTGGTGTCTATTTTTTTGATCTTTTGTGGCAATATATTTTTTCTGTGCATGTTTCTTCACAAGTGTTACTTTTTCAAAAAATATTTTTCATTTTTTTTGTTTTTATTCATGCATTTTTATTTGGCTCGCGCGCATAAATTGCCCACGCGCTTAAATACTCTTGCAGGGCCAGTGTCAGCATTTGGGTACATAGCTCAGTGGTTAGAGCGGCTGACTGCAGATCAGCAAATGCTTCGTTCAAATCGGGGTGTGCCCTCATGACTGGAAACAAATGGAATAGGGGATGCCACGCTGCATTGTAATACATTTGCAACTCGGGATACTGTGATACTATTACAGTGAGTGAACAGAACAGCGCGTGTATGAAACAAAAATTGAAACCAACACAGAACTTTAGCCCGGAACTTCTCCCAAAGGCAATCCGTGGCAAGAGCAAAAAACCCGAGGCCAAGATGGAGGCCTCCGTTTTCGGAGGCCTCCATTTTGGGCCTCCGTCAGCCTCTGAAACTGAAAAGATGCATAGATTTTTTTTGGATATATGCGGATGTGAAACATGTGTTATATGTATAGATGGAAATGTGTGTATGTGTGTTGCGCAGTTATGTACAAATGCATGGATGTATATATGCATGTACAGGCAACCATATTTGCATACATATTCGAACATTCAAATATGTACGAATGTTCTACTGCATTGATGTATTTTGTGTCAAGAAACATGCCAGTGCAAATATGTATGAACATTTTTTGCTTGACATGCTTTAGATTCTTTAGATAGGATTCGCTGATGCGTTTCATCACGGACACATATCAAACTTTGCTGAAATTTGTTTCCAGAGTTGTGCAGAAGAAAATGTTGGAACCATTTTCCACTCGTCTTTGTTTGGATGATAAAACTGATCGCTTCAGAACATGTTCCAAACATGGATTCTCACGCCCCTGCATTCCGACTGAATTTTCTCGGATAGACTTTCTCTATGTTTCTTTGCGGGCAACAAAAATCATGCACCCACACGCCAGGAAGAATGTTGGGTGGGTAAGTGAACACCAAGTGATTGTCAAACAGACAAATCTAGATGTATCGAGACTCTATAAATGTAAATGTTCAAAAAATAGGTATCATGAATCATGCTTTCCAAACAACTGCTATTTACTAACATCTCAGCAATGAAAACAATAATCAATATTGGGATGTTGAATTTACACACTTTGAGACCGTTAGTTTTGACATGATCCGTATGGCTTTGTCCAGACGTGTCTACGGTCCGGTTTAGGTCCCCAGTTGTGATTTCTTCGTTGATCGGATTTAGAGTTCGGTCGGCTGTGGTGACATCCATGGAAATGGAGACGAACCAGACGAAAAAGGGAGTATCGAACAAGGATCATGTTGGTGAAGCAGCACTTGTGGTGAACAACAAATGTTCCTGCATGATTCTGGGGCAGTTGGATTCATTGCGAACATCCACACAACGGATGCGTTGGGAAGGCTGACAAGTCATGTCAATGGTGACACTAGCTAGAAAATCACAGACGATGGAGTTGCAACAATCCAAGAACAAACGGCAGTTGGTCAAAACCCTTTACCCCGCATTCCCCTATGATTAACCATTATTTTTCGTAATATTGTTGGTTATTATCCCCCATGGAAATTGGTTGGTGAACTGCTTGACCCATGGCATCCGTAGTATCGCGGCTCGCCGCTTCGCATGGACAGCAACCGGTTGCTTCGCAAATGTGGCGGTCCGTGACTTCGCCGCTTCGGCTCAGACGTTTAGGCCCGGACAGCCGCCTACGGGCACAGAACGATGGGTGCAGAGCTCGGATCTATGTCAGGGAGGCACCCCGATCCCACCAGCAATGCCATGGCTGCCATGGCTTTGATTTGTCACCTTGAAATAGGGAACAAACCTGGAACAGTAGAATCAGTGGAACATAGTGGAACTGCTACTGTCGACCCCAGTGTTGCGCAGTACTTTCGTGTTTCGTGTCGAAACTCCGGTGACACCGAGGTAAAGGTTGAAAATATTTTAACCTCGCAGCTGGCTTTCCGGCTTCAAGAAATGTCGAGGTGGCTTGGGAGATCGTTTTTGCATTTTCCGTGTGCACAAACATGAAATAAGATCTACAATGGTTTCGAAAGGTTCGCTGAACCAGTGGTGACGAATATACAAGTTCAGATACATCCATTTTCAACTTGGAAATGAACCCTCTTGTTTACTGTTGCTGCTCGAGAAAATAAGTTGTAGGAAATCTTCATTTTCTTTCGACTTTCTTGATCAATCATTTTTTCAGTTGACATTTTTCAGGTTTTGCTTTGTCAGAAATCTTTGCAGTTGCAGGATTGGATTTCACATGATGGCTCTAGAGGAGTCGGGTTTGCAGCTGCGATTGTACAGCGACCTTCCTCCGGTGCGTGATAACGTGAGTGCATACTCTGCTAGTCTGAGGTCTTTCTCAGCGTTGATGTTGATGCTGTTGGTGTTAGTGTTGATTTTACTGGTGTCGCTGTTGGTTTGGTCAGTTGTCGTCGTTCTATTTGTAGAAATTGCATTTATCATCGTTATCATCGTTGTCATCGTTGTCATCGTCATCATCGTGACCGCGACCCTCATACTTGTGGTTGTAGCTGTAGTTATAGTCGTAGTTGTGGTTGCGGTAATAGTAGCCGCAGCAGCAGCAGCTGGCGGCAGCAGCAGCAGCAGCAGTGGTAGTAGCAGTGCACTGGTGGCAGTGGTAATAGGAGTAGAAGTACCAGTAAGGCAGTGCCAGTAGGCGGTACAAGTAGCCCTAGCAGTAGCAGAATAGCTGAGGTATAGCCCGGAGCAGTCGGTATTTTTTGCCGTCGCTGTCGTTGTGTTGTTGCTATTTACTTTTCATGGTCATTATTGTCAATGATGGCTTGACATATGACATGATGAATGTGCTGTTTCACAGTGCAATTGCCATGGCAGCGACAGGACACTGCCAGCAGTGTGCCATCTGAAGTGTGGGGATGTGAGCAACTCAGTTCATCAGAATTCCAACTCCATGGCCACCCCCATTTTGTTTGCTTGGCTTAGTCGGCTTATAGTGCATTTATTTTGTTGTTACCTACGACATTTGGGTACTGCAGCTGGTGTATCAGGATTACACCCTCTTGGCCCGACTGCCGCACTGCGCCAATCCAATTCATCACTAGGACAGAACCCCAAACTGGCCAAGCGGCCAGAACTTATTGGTCCATCAAGGATTTCTGATCTCAAGCACGGACTAAACTTGTTCAAGGCAGAGTAGCAAGGACATCAGATGATTTGGCGCGCAATGCAAGGGTAAAATTGTGTACTTGTGATGCTATACTACGAATCACACAATGGTCATACGGAGATGTGAATGATAGGTAACACTTGTTGGTTTGTTTATCCGTGTCGGGGTAATCTAGCACTTATCTCGACAGGAAATTATAACGCTGTTCGAGCAGTGACTTGCAGCAAAACGCACAAAGTCCTACCAGGAGGTCATTGAGTGTCTTTGTGTCTGCCGAATTCGAAGGTCCCGAAAATTTCAGGTGCATATGGCCCACGATTTCCAAGATCTGGAGACATTGAACAAACCAATGAACAACTAGAAGCCACCCAGAAAGCCAATGAACAACTTGTTCATTGTAATTCGATTTCCATTTGTTGTACTTCAATTGAGACAAGTCGTTCAGATGAAGTCTTGCAAACTCAACTACAACTTCAATGAAGAACTTCGATGAACAAGCCGATGGTTGTACTCACACTGCGGTGACAACGTTGAGTTTCTGCGCCGAGGTGTGGCTCAGTGGTTGAACCCAGAGGACTTCGCACGGTTATGTCATTGTTCGTCGGGGCCGCCAGGGAAACGGTTCCGTGAAACGGTTGTGGTACAGCTGTGGTGAGAGCTCGAAGCATTTATGATGCTGTTGGCGCTAGTAGAATCTATTGGAATCGGTTGGAGTTTATTGGAATTGGTTAGAATTGGTTGGAATGGGTTGGAATCAATTGGAATCTGTTAGACAATGGGGTCACAATAGGCAAAGGTTCCAGAAATACATAATGTCTAGAGGTGCTGAGACGGAGATTTGTTGAGTCAGCAGTGATCCGCAATGTCTCACAAAGAATGGGGTTGTGAACATTCCGACTGATTGAGGATGCTGCAAATATTGGATCTAGCCGGGTTATTTTGGATGATATGGATCAAGCATGATCTATTATATAATCTTAAGCACTGCTATGCTAGCGTAGGAACACATGGTAACCATGCTTGCTATTTTTCTACCCCCTTTTCTCAAGCCCTACAAGGCATTGGCGGCTCCATCTGGCTCCACTCATCACCGCTCATCGGAGTTCAACTGGCGGCCTCCGAGGTTATCCCTTGTTCTTCGCCGCGAACAGCGACGAATGTGGCAATACTATTGTCACCTAGAGGCCATTGCCATGGCCATGGCCAGGAGGGGAGAGCTCCACCTTTGGTCATCCGTAAAAACACAGAAATCTGACGGGAAAAACCGTCCCTGCTATGGCGTGGACAAAGAGGGATCTGTTTGGTTCTGGGCGTGGTGAATAAAGAGTAGTAGAAAGGGAAGCAGGTTCAAGTTGGTGAAAGGAAAGAAAGCCAACGTAAGCCCCTTCTTCTTGAGAATGGGTTTCCCACGGGACATTACCTTCACCGGTAGCTTTACGGTTTCAAAACTCTTGGAGACACACGGTTGTGGCGGCTCTGAGCATGGAGTTGCAATGTCATTTTGGGCTTAGATGCTCTTCCGGGCCGTTTAGCCTGGCAGCGTTGGTTGACATTGGCTGGTAGCAAGTTTCACAAACCACCGGCGTACCATGCTGGTAATAAGGTTGTTGATTTAGCATGCTTTAGCTCCGTCATCCAGTTGTGGATCATGACAACTCTGAGCAAACATTGTTACTGGTCTGCAATATTCACGGTGGGGGGGTTCCTAAAGACCCTAAAGATCTTTGCAGTTTGAAAGGAAACCACTCTTTTTGCAATATGTCATGAGAATTTCCTTCCGCATCGCATGGTTTTGTTCTCCATTTTCTCCAACATGAGAAGCTAAGCGGGTGCCAGGGATATGCGCAGCGTGTAGACGCTCTCGACTTGGGCCAGTTTTGGACTGGTCCGGAGGTACCTTTGTCCGACTGGGACCCCTGGGCGCCTGGGAACCTGCAGAGTTGTCGTTAAAAGTGACCCAAAGAGGATGTGATAAGTTGGATTTTGTTGATTTTGTCTAGTCTACGGAGTCTAGGGAGTCTACGGCTTGCAACAGTCACAGTCTTCTAAGAATGTTATAACGATGGTGGAATGCAAGATCAACTGCTTACAGTTGCAAAAATACAACAGAAGTCAACTGCTCAGAAAATTCTTCATTTTTTTGGGGAGGCTGATCATTTTGAAATGGGAGAAGCATGAGTTTCAGCGCGGGTGCCATTTACAGGCTTGTGAACCCCCGCGGCCCTTAATTCATTCCAGAAATGAAAGTCTTTTCATAGCAACGTGTCCCACGAAGCACCAGTGAAGATCACAAGCTATTAGTGGTTTATTTCGTGGCCACTGAATCACAGTTTCGCCAATGAATAGCTGATTTCCTCAACGGATGGGGTGGTAGGATGTGGTAGGCATACGCATCTCCAATGGATCCGACTGATTGACCTCGGTCTGCGTTGCAAGGTCAATTGGCACCGATGCTTCGAGCTGAACAGGCTGATAAAGGCGCTTCTGGGGAGTCCCTGGTCCTGTTCAAAACTATTTTCTTGTCCACATTTTTTTACCAGCATGGACTTCCAATCTTTCCCTTAAACACTTTGGGCAGCAGTTTGTGAGAAACACCTGTTGTCAAAGCTTTGGACCAGGACAGAGGCGGCATTTGAGCAAAGCAGTGACCCTATCACGGCCTGAAATTACATCACCCTAATCATGTTCAGGACACCTGCAACTGCATTTCTGGCTTCATAGCGCCACCAAAACATCCGTAGATTCATCAATGGAGTGCTGTTCCTAGCAGGAAAAATGCCAGTCTTGGGCCCTGCAATAGCGCTGGCTGACCTTTGTCCTGCGCCGCCTCAGTCATCGCCGCATGCGTTCGCATACGTTCGGGTCCGGGGAACTCGGCATCCAGGATCCCGTTCAGCGTGACCACAATGGGGTGCCAAGGATTGCCGATATTAGGTGGTTTCTCAAGCCATAGGGGTACCCCCAGTTATCATCCAGTTGAGTAACCATCTATAGGAGCAAAGCCCAGAGACCATCCTATCTGAGGTGTGAACGAGTTTAGGGTGTCAAGTTTTCGAGTAGCCTCACCTGTCACATTGGAAGCGGCGTTCTGCATGAATCACTGTACATAGTCAACTTCCTCATTCATCACTTTTGCTAGTGCGACATACGATAGTTTTTCACGAGTGTCGGCCATCCCAACATTTGCCCCTTTCTGCATGGTGCGAGGTTGGGGATGAGGACCTCAGAATACCTGCAAAATGTGATGATGGCAGCACACTCAGTCCATTTCCTCCCGTTTTCCAAAGCCAAAGTAGACACCCCGTTTTTTCCCATGGACACTACAACCATGGTTCGTGTGTAGATGCTCGCTTTCTACCATTGCATTATGTCTTTTGTCTTGTTGTGACCCGTGCCCATGGCCATGCGGTCACAAGCACCGAGTTTCTAGGAGGATAGTGGTGGGAGGAAGCTGATTCGCCAGCAGCGGGGGACCATCGTTGGCGGAGATGGTTCTGATTCTGATCCTCACTGTTGGTTTCATTCCATGTTTTTTTCCCATAAGGACGATTAGAGGGGTTCAACACTTTGTGATCCTGAGTGTAGTTGGGTCAATGGTTGCAATTTGGTACGTTTGGGTTGAACCTTCAGTGGACATGGTTGCATTTTGGGGAGGCAATGACAGTGTTGCGAGTGCTACCCAGGCCGGGTGGGTTTGTGAGTACACGCTTCACTGATATATGACGATGATGACGATGATGATGGTGATGATGGTGATGATGTTGCGCTTTGAACAGCTTCTTGGGGCCTACCATACTCGGGATGTTTTTATCGATTATGCAGAGCCAATTCGTAAGACATCAAGAAAGAGGTCAGATATCAAGACTGCAGGGCTAGGCGCCCTGTCCCACAGCCATGAGAGCCAACCCACAGTAGGCACCTTGAAAACCGATCCAAGACCTTGCTTGTTAACTCGCTTCTCAGAGTGGAGCCCAAAACCTTTCAAGACGACTTACAGAAGCTGACAGAAGTGTCTGATGCAGAAATTGGGGTGTCATGTGTCATAGGGACACCTTCTATGATCCTGGTCGCAGTGCATCCAAGGTGTGTTTCGTTTGATGCAGATGGATGTATCAGGTCGGAACTGCCACTTTGCCACCAGGCTTGGTTATTTGACCATGGGTGGCGTCCACGTTCCGTTCTATCAAGAGTTCTTTGGCAGATGCTTGAGCGGATTCCTCAGCTCCAATGACCAGCAAGTGACCAGAAAACTCCTTTTGAAAGCAGGGAAATCAAGTTCGGCTTTGAACAAAGAAACCCGTGCTTCCACACAGCTTCGAGCACAGAAACGCCAGGCAGCAAAGGAAACAGTTTTTTTTGGTATCACAACACTCCTTTGAGCATCAAATCATCTCTTCGGGATCTCCAAAATGATACAACAACTTTTCGATACTTGTCTCTTGTGCAGATCAGCAGTCATCAGCAGTGCAGAGAGTGAACCACACAGCTGAGGCCCTGCGAAGTACCCCATCGTTTTAGAGATCTCATTGTTGGCAGGTGCAATGCTGGGAAATGTAGGGTTCAGACGAAGATCAGCGATGTAAGACGCCTTAGCAGTTCTGGAAAGCACCAAGGGACACTGCTGGGATGTCCATTGGCTCGTTGTAATGCAGATTCCCTTTCTCCGAGGTAGTCACCTAATACATGTACCAATGTATTTATTTATAGAATTTGATATATGAATATAATATTTATCATATCTACATATCTATATGTACAATTTCTTTCTTACGCATCTATACATGTAAATGTATGTATGCATGATTACATACTTATGTATATAATATCCATGCGTACTTTATCTCGCTCCACTTATACTGTACTCATGGTGTCTCAAAGGCAGGTGCCTGTCATTGATGGACCCTGCGTTACATCAGCCGTTCCGGTGCAACCACGGGTGTCAGGCCTGGGATGCTGATGCGCCTAGCGCGTCGGGGTTCCCAATCTTTACTGCAGATTTTTTGGGAAGTGAGGAACCAATCATGGTTAAATCAGCGGTTAATGATCACCAACCATTGGTTAATATCACCAACCATTGGTTAATAATCAGCAACCCACATGAGATTTCACAGGTTGGAATTCAATTCATTCGAAGTGAACATACGTAGTGAACATAAGGTGTGATGAACATCATTTTCTCAAAGTATCTCTCGAAACTTTGGAAAATCTCCGAGTCGCAAATTTGTGCGGCTGAGGTTTCTTTAGGCAAACTTCAGGCACAAGTGCGCGGGAACCCAGGCTGATCGACCTGTTGGCGTTTCAGCAGGTCGTAATGGTCTCCCAGCCTGGCAACTGTCATGAAGCTATTGACAGTCAGGCTTGAGATGTGAGGGAGTCGACTCGAGTCGTTAAAGGGTTGATATAATCAGACGCGGGAGCAAGAGACAAATCAGCAGGGGATTTCCCGACACGAGTTGCAAGGTGTCTTGGCCATGTTGCATCAGGACCTAGATCCAAAGTGAGCACTGTTGAAGTCCTTGAGGTACATGACATGAAGGCTTTGATTTTCAAAGGAGGAATCCCTTTTGCATGCTGGAGTTTCAGAGGCCCCAGCAGCTTACAGGGTAGCGTTCGTGTGCTTCCTCAAGTCAAGGATATCCCCGAAGAAATCAATGGGTCTGTTGAAATCCGACTTTTCTGGTTTAGGGCAAAGGTTGGTGCAAACCCCTAGCGGTTTCTTGGATCAATAAAGATTTCTCCGACAGACCGTTGGGCAACATTTGTTGGGTCAGCCCCTGATTTGTTGGTGGCTGAGCCCCCAAGGCATCAGTCGAATGGCCCATTGGCCGGTCACCCTCCGGCGTACTGGTCTCAGAGATTTCCGGCGTGTGATTCATAAGTTGGGTATATATTTATTCAGAAGCTGGTTGGTCAGTTGATGTTGACCCTGGATTAACAAAAGCCATCGGTTTACAGTGGTTATTAAGGGTTACGGTACTACCATAGGAAGGGGATGTTATACAAATGAACCAAGAAGAACGGTCAACTAGAGGGTAACCATAGGTGTATTGATTTAGGAGGTACCATTTTAGTGGGAAGTCAGGTTGCGAACCTGGGGGATGCCCCCTATGAATAAACCAGGGGTTTATCTTCATCCAGGGTTGACATTAGGTGCTTCTCTCAATATGCTTCATATCAATCAGAGGGTTAATATCAACAGGATGGTTGACATTCAGTAGACAGTTGATGGTTGATATCACAATGATTGGTGATACAGGTTGATTTGCTATTCAGCTAACAATCGTAATGATCGAAAGTCATTATATGTTGGAAGCCTCTCAATCAACTTGTCTAGAACTGCCGTTGGAAACTGCAATGCAGCCAAAGTTTTTATTTGCCACGGTTGGGCTGAAAACTCTATCATGTGCTTGCAGGTTCTTTTGTAGAATGTCCCCCATGACTGCCAAAAGCCAAATGGGTGTTTCTCAAAATTGGGAATCCTCAAATCATCCAATAGCAAGCATTTGTAGTATTGAACCAGCCATTTTTGGGATCCCCTATTTTGAGTAACCTCCAAATGAACATGTCCAAACCGGGAAGACGTGTCCCGTGAGGGATTTATGCACTGATTGAGTTTCTGTTATTAGCTTGTTACATATTTCTTTTTTTGTTCATTCTCTGAAAATTGAGGAGTCCGGAACGAGACTCCGGGTTTTTCTTGCAATGACAGGTCAACAATCCATTTGCATGTTTTGGGGGTGGGTGGCTCAACCACTGAATTTGTGTCCCCACGTAAATCAATCGGATCCGTTTCAAATAATATTTGTGGGTCATGCCTTAGATTTGTTGCTTCACCGGTTCAAGACAACATAAGCGATTCATATCCACCATAAATCGTTCAGTTCTCCTGGTCCATCTACAATCTATACATCGGACATGCGTTCATATATGTATGCAAAAAAATATAGACATAGCTATATTATATATACAGATACGCATGACACATGTATGTACTTAAAACAATATACATGCGTATCAACTCACTGATGCTGCCCTGAGGATTGGTGCTGGCGAATGCCACCCCATACTGCAGCCCCTTGGATCCGGAATTATCAGCACCCGATTCCTGAAGGTATCACAAGAGCCAGCCATAGTCAGCTGTCCTTTGCTAAAGCTACACTCGATGCCGAAGGCGTGAAGATTGGTAAGGCTTCCCCACCTGCTCCATGGTTGTCGTCATCAGCACGCATTTCCCTTTGTTGCAGCTTCACCCGTGGCCTCGAGGGGATCCAATTTAGTTTGGGGTCCAATTCACAAGCTTCATCGCAAGTGATATCTTTGTCTTCATGTTCTTCACGAAGTGATGGTGCAAGTGCTTTGTGGCATGTTCCTAGTCTCAACTAGTATGGCAAGCGTTGGATAGTGTCGCTCACACTTAAGAGCCCAGGCTGTTCTGTGATGCTCTTGAATGTTCTAAAATGTTCAACCAGAGTATGGTAGGTTTGCGCAACTGCAGCCACACAGAGTTGGTGAAAGTGAGTGTGACAAACTGCCTTTGAAAAAAGTGGGACAAACTGCAGGGAGAGCAGTTCTTTGGGGTTTCAGCCGCTGACCAATGGATGCTCCAGGAAGATGCAGCTGCGGCAGAGAAGTGGGAGGACCTGCATTTCCTGCCGCATCACCGACTCTTCCAGCTGTGATCTTCCAGCTTATGACCCAATGGGTCTCCTAGTCCCTCGGAATCTTCTCTGTCTGCGGGCTGACCAGCCAGACTATGCAGAATGCTATTTTTGTGAAGGAGAACTAGAGAATTGCTTGCCATCCTTTCCACTGAAGAAGAGAACTGGCAAGCTTGGATTAGCCCAAGTTTGTACCAGTTGGGAAACAAGAGCTTTCTAATGTCTTGGAATCCTGTCTTGCTGCTTTGAGTTGAAAGAACGTGCTTAGTGACACACTGGTGATTCTTTGTCCTTCTCACTGCTTGAAGAAAACAGTTTTGTTTGCTTATTGTTTTTTGAGAATTGCACATGTTGTAGAAGGGTTTTAATGTAGACTACGAAAGCCCGTAGGTTTTTGTAGGTAGATTGTTTCGGGCGGCTTCCAAAGGGTTTCAGTTGGGATGTCTCTGCTCTAGATTGCTGAAACCAACTGCAGTTACTATCAGTTTTGGCTGGTTGGCCCAACCAAAGCCTGATGACAGTAGCAATATGTAGCAATGAAGCTTCGGGAAGCCGTTGTGGTTACCAGGACAGCCCTTCCGTCCGCTCGGGGCATTGAACTCAGCTTTCCCTCTTGCATGATCGATCTCCACAAAAAGTGGACACTGGTTGATAGTGGTCAACCAGCAACGGTTGTAGGTAACAGCGGTTTTCTGCTGTTTTCGGGGCTTGACCTCATACATGGTACTGAACAAGACGTACTCCATATGAAACATGGTAACAAGAAGTGCTTGGATGACATCCACCATCGAGCACAGCTTCCTGGCGAAGGGGATGACCCAAGGATGACACGAGCCGCCAAGGCTTAAGGCTGGTCGAAGGATGTCTCTTTTTTGGCTCCGATTTTCAAATATTTTCAGACCTTCATGTAAGCTGGTCAATTCGAGGGGAAATTTAAGGCAGATCATCAAACTTGAGTTGCTTGTACACCGCGCACCCATTTTTTTTGGGAGATCCACCTTGAGAAACGATCTGTATTTGCTGGTAGCACACTAGCTGTTTATGGTAAGCCATTTGGTATTGTCAATCAACAGCAGGATTTTCCAGGATTCACTGGAAACGCTTTGATCTCCACTCGTCACCAAAAGGCGAATATATATTCCGGTAGCTTGCCCTATGACATTGGTTTTCGAGGCAGCTGAATTTGATTTGTCTTTTTTTGGTGAGCTTGACGCAATCTGAGACAACAATTAATTGCTTTTTCTCCACAATTCGCTTGCTGGATTATCATTGTTGCTTTTCAATCGCAATGCTCACTGGGCTGCAAACCTCTTAGGGCTCAACCCTTAGATCAACCAATTCTTAACCAAGATTCAGATCCGTTTATGGGAGAAGCACGATGAATAATGCTTATGACTTTATGAGATTCAGAAGAAGCACAATGAAACATGTAGTGTTTATGATTCTTCACCAGGATAGCTAATTCTAATCATTGTAGTTATAACTACTGATCGCTAGAATGATTAGATTATCATCAGTTATCACTAGCTATGATTAGATCATAGTGATAATCACTACTGATGGTACTGATTCTCATCATGATAGCACTGATTCTTCACCAGGATTCACCCGAGGCCCACCAGGTCCCATGCAGTCTGCACTTAGGCCGCACCCTTGGGGCCGTGGTTATGGCTGGCTGGTGGAGCTGAACTTACCGGTCAGCAGCTCAGAGCTGGCGAGTCATGGATGGCAATGGATGGATGAAAAACCAGGGACCAGGGCTTGGGTTCGCGCCGACATAGCAGTAGCAACCGGTAATATACCAGTAATATACTGGTAACATGTGGTGATTTATGTGGTGAATATACACAAACACACCAGTAACAGATTGGTACCAGTCATGATTCATAGACCATCAATATAAAACATTGAGTAATATCCAGTCATCAGTTTTTTCTAGCATAGCCTGTATTCAGTTATGGAACACATAATTAAGATTAATTCATTGCCTTTCATTCATATTTGACTCATATGACTATGTTCGTCAGTATTGTTGTCGGAGTATGCAAAACCAGTGGGGCTGGTTGTAATGTTGAATTGCAATGCTGGACAGCTGCTGATGTGCAGGATGACCATCGAGAAGAGATGGGCATTCCGCTGAACGCGGCCCCTGCACCACGTGCATCTGGCAACTTTGGAGCAGCGTAAAGAAGCCGCAGTGATGTTTAGAAGTTTAGTCTCAAATTTTGGGTAGCCACAGCCACAGCCATCAAAGCATAGGCATTTTCAGTGCAGAGCCCCTGCCCCTTTTTGGTGGTGCACACCATTTATGCCCAGGGACTCTTTTTCTCTCTTCCAGGGGGTTGCCAAGAATGCTGATCCAGTTGCCCGTCTTTACCCGACATTCCTCAACCGAAAAATCTCTCGCTACAGTGGATTCTGGGGTGGCCACTGGTGATGAATGACGGAAAGTGGGAAAACGATGGAAACCGTATTTCATTCACCGGCTGGGTGTTTCTCAAAATAAGGGTACCCCAAATCATCTAGTTATAATAACCATGTACAGTAATAGACCAACCATTTTAGGGGTACCCCCATGTTGAGAAACCACCATTTTAGGGGTACCCCCAACCATTTCAAGGGTACCAAGCCCATTTTAGGGCTTCGCAAATGTCACGATGCAATTTTCAAAAATGCTCAGCCTTGGGAGCCAGGTTGGGTCCACATTGGTTCACGAATCCTTGCTGGAAAGTGCTGCGTCCCAGTGGCGGGTGCGGCGGGCAGGCTGTGTGGTCTGGGTCCAGCAGGGTTGATGGCTGATAGTTGTGGCAAATGATGCGGGAATTATCCATGAGGAAATTCAGCCATTTGGAATGCTAAAGCGTCCTTAGATTGGAAAAACAACAAAGCTTTATATAATTTGCTTCCAGAGGAGAAATGCTCGCAAATGCCACTGCTTTCGATGTTCTGGCCTTCTTGCACGACGTGTTCTTCATTTACGAGAGCATTCTGTGTATTCACACTTTCAAACTGGCAGTCATCTTTCGGGCTCGATTTTGTCAACTGCATTTTGCTTGTTTCATGGAGTAGATCTCTTGCGCTTCTTTAATCTCTCCAGGTCCATGTCAAAATTCCGCGCTCTGCCAACAGTATCTCTGGCTGTTCGTGTAGTGGCCATTCACTGAGACTCAAAGTGATGGGGTCGGTCGATGCGGCAAAGTTTGACACGACGGCGGTGTGGCAAGCGCTGCAAAGTTGCAAGAAATCTGGAGATTGGGCTCGGGCCATAGCTGTGGTGGCAGATCTTCCACCTCTGTCGGGTCGGTCACGTATCAAGTCTCTGGGGTTTTGTGCAAGCATCTGTGCCAAAACGTCCCAGTGGCAGGCGGGGTCGCGACGTGCTAAGTTGATGGAGTAAAGGATAGGTCCAGACTCTCCAAGTCAGGACGCCACCCCTGCAGGCTGCCCTGCAACTCCTGGCGGACGCTGGCGGCAATGACGTGGTGCTGGGCAGCAGCGTGGTGACGGCGTGCGGGAAGGCGGAGGAATGGTCACAGGCATTGCGAGCGGTGGAAGACTCCTTGGGACGTCGGCTGCGGGCAGATACCACGTTTTACAACGCGGCCATCAGCGCCTGTTCCAAGCGTTGGCCTTGGAGCTTGGAGATGTTGGGACGGATGAACAAGGCACACGTGGAGCTGGATACTTTCACCATGAACAGTGTGCTGAGCGCTGTAACTCGGGCTGCCAATGGCTGGAAGATGGCACTTCAACTGATGGAGGAGATGGAATCCATGCAAGTACCAGCAGATATCATCAGCTTCAACACCTTGCTCAATGCTGCTGGGATGCAGGGACTCGGAGCAGTTTTTTCCTTCTTCGATTGTATTTGAGATTTGTCACCCTGTTAAGACACCTGACTTGGATTGGGATGGATTTATTTGTTACTATACATATAGTCAATTTGTGTAGATGCGCAAACAATTCTACGGTAAAGCTTAATGTGATAGCCTGAATTCATGTGTATGGCAGGATAGTCAGGACATTCCGTGCACCCTCACAATTATATGCCCACCTTTCATCCTCTCCCAGCTACTCAATTACTCCCATGTCTTAGGCATCCCTTTAAGCATCTACTTACAGGATATCCATTTTTGTGAAAGCTCCGGGTGCGAAGAATTGAGCCAGCAACAGGCCCTGAGAGACACCAACTTGTACTCACCTTCGCCACTGTGCATCAAGCGTTGAAACCACAGCTGTGCAGTGTACCCAAACTACCCGTGTACCCAATCACAGTTGATTCCAGAGCGATCATACTACGATCAGTTGATTCTACTGGTTGCTGGGTGGAAGATTTTCACCCCTCAAGTAGCACACGTGATTGCTCCCCTATTTGCATTGTGAGCAGTGGCAAGAAGATCAAGAAGCCTTCTGGGTTGCGTATCACATGCGGGCTTAAAGACACGCAGTTGGTTTCTTGTCGATCAGAAATCATAAATTTGTAGAGAGTTGGCTAATAAACGCAGCAATGTGGCTTTATCAAATGATGGTACTGTAATCCCAACCGTCCTCAAATTGACATCTTTGACATGGAAGCCTCATGGAAGCCAGCAATACTAGCAATAGCTCGGGTAAAACTACAATTTGCTCACATATCCAGACCCGGTCATACCCAGTTGTTAGTTCTTGTTGGTATGTCCCACTCCTCTTGGAAAAAAGTTGATTATGAATAGTCATCAACAATCAAGCACCGTGAAGCCATTGCTAAGCCATGATCCGATACTATCCCATTACTACACCGGCCATGTAGGTCTTTGACAGCTGAGGCAGATGCTGGCTGGCCTATGGCCTTGGCATTGCTGGCAGCTCTTCAGCTGAGGAAGCTCAAAGTGGAGACTTTGACGTTCAACACCGCCATCAGTGCCCCGGCTGAAAGCTGGTGGTCAGATTTTGTTGCTTGACAGGTTCTCTTTGGATTTTTGTTGGAGACTGGGGATGATGCAAAAGCAAGAAGAGTAGGCAGGTGTGCATCTAGAGACGTGGAGACACTTTGTTGGTGGAATCTGAGAACCAACACGATAGTAGGCTTTCTCTATCAATTGCAATATACAACAGCCAGACTCATCCGATCTCAAGCTTAATCCGTGAGCGTTCGGGGCGAACTCCACAAAATCGGTTTCACTCATCTTTGCGGACTGGTTCTTCTTGTTGCTTCATCTTTTCCGGGCTGCCAAATGATGAGACCCTCTTGGGTGCCGTGGGGATGCCACTCTCAGGTGCTTGTGAGGCTTCTTGGACTCATGCCTTGGATTTGTTGCGGCAGATGCGTTTGAAGCAACTTCAGCTGGACGGCATTACCTTCGGGTCTGTCATCAATGCCTGTGGAAAAGCAGGGCAGTGGCAGCTGGCCGTGGCCATCTTGGAAGAGAGCCTGGCAGAGGAGAGCCTCACAGCTGTGGGAGCATGGGGAAGCTGTGGTAGTTGGACTCAGAACTGCCAGGTTTACTTCCATTCGTTCCTGCTTGAATCTGTGGTTTTGGCTGCCAGTTCACCCTGTGTGTAGCATCATTGACCATTGGATTCCAACTATTGTTGTTGGTTACCCCCCTTGAAGTTGATGACCA
The DNA here is from genome assembly GCA_009767595.1 of Symbiodinium kawagutii. Lineage (NCBI taxonomy): Eukaryota > Dinophyceae > Suessiales > Symbiodiniaceae > Symbiodinium > Symbiodinium kawagutii. The sequence goes on along the minus strand of VSDK01026435.1, from coordinate 260,572 downwards.
ATGACCATAGCCGTTGCTCAACGCCTTGGATTTCCGTGGGAAAGTTGCGGGACAAGCCCTGCAGGGTGCGGCCAGCGCGGTGGCTTTCCACAGTGCCGTGTACGCCTGCGACCTCTGTGGTCGTTGGAATGTGGCCATGGAGCTGATGGAGAAGTTGATGGCCGCTGAGTTTCCGGAGCGCCGCGGTTTCAAACGGGTCCCCCTCAGTGGTTTCCCAGGTGTGGCTATTCACAGGTGCAGCTTGGAAGCCAAGTTACCTTTAGAAACCCAAGTTTTGGGGTCGAAGAATTCTTGACCACTGGAATTTTTGGGTTTTGCCGAGTCATGACTAGTGCTGAGTGAATCATTGGTCCGCACAACTCGCGCGCCGCGACATGTTTGGCAGATCAAGATGTAGGGAGAGGAAGTGCCTGGCTGATGCCTCGCTGATGGATGTGGACCTGGCAAGCGCTGCGGCCGGAGAGCTGTCGCTCAGCAGCATGAAACAACGTGTGGTATGAAGTAACAAGTGAGCTATGAAAATAGTTGATTGCTTGGTTGGCAGGTTGGTAGGTTGGTAGGTTGGTAGGTAGGTCGGTGACTCGGTCGGTTGGTTGATTGGTTGGTTGGTTTGTTGGTACTCATTTGTTATATAGGCTTTGTCATAACCACCTATTGTGATAAAAGTCATTAACCAGGATAGGAGTACTTTTCACAGCTCATGTAATTTTGCTAATCATTCGCAATGTCAAGCTTGCTTGGGTTTATGAGTTGTAGGGTGGCAATTTTACTATTAGTTGCAATTCTCCACTTTTGTATATGACTCCTAAATTCTCAATACCTGGATCTATTTATCCTGTGTTGATCTTGCAACATGTGCTGAGAAGCGACAAGAAACACATCAGTTTTAGAAGGTATGGTGGACATTTGTGCCGTTAGTCTTCTTCATTCGTTTATGCAAATCTACCCATCATGTCATTTGCTACTCTACAGGCACCGATGGGGAGTGGCGACTTGGGGAACCATGGGAAATCCACCAGCCAGTCAGCTGATGTGAAGGTCACCGCCGCTTCCAGATGTGGGTGGGCCTTCAAGTACAGGTGCTGGACAAGGGGGACAAGGGACCGTCTTGGGGACGAATTCAAAAACTCAACGAAGTACTTTTTCGCTTTCAACTTTCCCAAGTGCGGGATCTCTTCTCCATGAACAGTCTACAGCACTCTTTTTGCCGCATATGCATGCTCATATCAATGTACATACCTATGTAATCCTATGTATTCTGATTATGATCTACTTTATTTTTAATCTATATGTATATATATATACGTATATGTATGTATATATATATACGTATATATATATAAATAAATAAATAAATATATATATATACACTTATTTGATTATATCTTTAGATAAACATATACTAATGTGTATATATATATATATATGCATATATCAACATCGACGCATCGCAAAGGAGTACGTTACAGACACACACACACACAGACCCACTAAGATCAAAATCCACCTCGTGTGACTGATCCCCAATTTCAGTGGGTGGATCGGTATAGGTTGCTAGGGTGTGAGTGCGATTTTGTGAAAGTCTGGATTTCCAGGACTCTCCAAGCTAGCTTTAATGGCCAAATAATTTCGTTTTGCTGGTTCACGAAGATACATGTTCTGCTTGGATTCATTTCAATCGTAGACCCTTCCTGTCGCCTTGCTGCCAATGTGCCTCTGCTTCTCTTCTTCTTCTTCTTCTTCTTCTTCTTCTTCTTCTTTTTCTTCCTTCTCTTCTCCTGTTCACAGATATCTTTCTGTCATCCGCCAGGTTTTCCTTTGCCGAACTTCTTCGAGTCATACTTTCCCTTGATGGCTTTCCAGTCAGTCTTCACTGACAGCACCCTACTCGGTCGCCCAGTAGATTTCCAAGATATTTGCCTACGATTCACCCTGCAGTTTGAACAAAACATGACACTGGTGCCTGTAGTTTTTAAGTGCGTGTAGTTTTTGACCAGCATACCCTTCATTTCGGTTTTCTTGCCCCCCACTTTTCATCGCTCTACCAATCCAACGTCTTGACTTTATGATGGTGTACCTTTGATTGTCGTGCCTTTACTGGCAGTTTTTGATATCCTTTTGTTTGGACATGTTTGGACAGGTGTCCCCATAGCCTTTGATAGTCGTGAGATCTTTTTCTCAATGTTGGCGGGTGCCTTGCGAAGCAATATCCAGGAGTGCCAAAATTGTGGTACCAGGATTAGTTGCCCAATGGGTGTTGCGTTGCCTGACCAACGATGGTTGGTGACCTCCCTGATCAGCTTTCGTTTAGCGACTTTCTGAAAGCATGGGCTTCCTTTGATTTTTTCTTTCTGCTTCTCTTTCCAGACGGTTGCACGTTTGAATTGATGTTTCCGCCTTTGTGGTGATACTGACCCTTCGCCTTTGCTAAAAAAAACCAACATTTGCTTCACTTTTGAAAGATAGCTGCTTAACCACTATTGTTGGTCATTATTCCCAAATATTCCCTATTATTAACCATTATTAATTGGTCATTATCCCCTATTATTAACCATCATTAGCCACTATAAACCAACCATGACTAGCCGTGTCATCGTTGTTGTTGCTGGCTGTGGTGGTGGTTCTTTTGCTGCCCACAGGGATCGAGGACGACCTCATCCCTCGGCCACCACCACTGCGAGACGGGGTTCCCTTGACGTTAAGCTATAGCGACTTGGCGGCCGCGACCTTGGGTTTTGATGGTGGTCAATGGTGGTTAATGGTGGTTGATATGGTGGTTAATGGTGGTTAAAGGTCAATGGTTAGTGGTGGTTGATATCTTGGAAGTGATGAAAAATTGGCTTCAGACCACCAACATGGCGACCAATGTTGATAGTTTCACACCGACATAGTCAGTCAACAAGTAAGTGTCGGTGATACTTAATGATCATGGTTATCATAGGTAATGAGACTCGATGCAAGCTAATCATGGTTGTCTAGCAGTGACCTTTCTGAACCATAGTTCACTATGATCCACCCAATATGAACATAGGTCATTGCGAACTATTGTAGAGCCTTCTTCAGCATTATGGAGCGAACCGGCCTCCGTGATCATACTCCTGGCATCGGCAAACACACAGCCAGACACTTGCTAAAAGGGTGATGGCAGTGACCAAATCCAGGAACTGCAGGAACTCTGCTGGAATTAAGTCTTCCAATGCTTTGACTCATGTGCACGTCAGCAAACAATCACGAACAGCCATGTGCTGGTGGGTCAAAACCAACCTGCGATTCTTTAGGTCTACAAAATGATGTTGTCATCAAAGCATAGTTGGACAAGGCCGCTGTTGGATTTTCATTGATTCTTGCCCTGGTACCCATGACTCTTATTTTTGATACGCTTATGTAAACTTATATATGGATGTTTCTCAAAATAGGGGGCGCCTCCAAATCATCAAACATTAACGATTTATAGAAACCATCTTAGGGAATTATTTTGGAGGTTCCCTATTCTTAAGAAACCCCCATGTATGGGGACATATCCCTGTCATTCTTTGGGTATATGTCCCCGTGGTACTGCGCTCGGCCAAGGTGATCACCGGTGGCCAGGCTGTGCGCCTTGACGTTCAGCCGGTGCCAGTTCTTGCGGAGGTTGCTGATGTATCATCAGTCCTGCTGGTCATTGATTGGATTGGCCTCGGGGGTACAACTCTCGCTGTGTTGATGGTTGTTTGGATGTGCTTTTTGTTGACTGTACGATGCTCAAAGAACACATGTAATAAGAAGGCATGATTTTTGTATAGATTGGGACACCGGACATCCACGGCGCTGCTCTCAGGTCATTACCGAGAGCATTGCCATCGATGATCAAGCTGGACTTCTGATGTGGTGGCGCCACGTTGAGTAGCTTGTCCTCCTGGAACCAGCAACGTTTAGGGTGGACACAACAGCAGTGCCGGTGACCTTCCCAGTTGCCGTTTGGGTTTCGGTGTTGAGGCCGGGTGAAGATGATCAGGATCTTCCACAAGCGTCGGGCAAGTCCTGGCACTGGGGCGGTTGTTGGAGATTCTTGGCAGCACCGAGGAGCTTGAAATCACTTCATGACCAATGGATAGGCTGTGGATATGGGTATGTAACAAAATATGGTAACCAACAACCTACCAAAAAGTTGTTTTTTTTTTTCTGGGAAACCACGGGTTTTGGGCGGTAGCACTATTTTGGCACGTACCCATATGGAATCTCTGGCCCATTTGAATCCTTGGGGTAGGGACTCGCTTTCCACTCCTCCCGCGATTTTCCTCTGGCCCAGATATGTCCGAAATCGTGGGCGTGCGGTATACCACCATGTTTGGAGACCCTGGTCGAGAGTTTCTACAGAGTGGCTCGGTTGCACGTCGTTGCAGGTCCGCCAGGTCCACTGAGTGGTTTCTTTTCGTTTCTTGTGAGGGTTGGGTTGGAGTAGATGGTCCGGCAAAGTAACACCACAGAGCACTTGGGGTTCAGATCGCAAGTTGTCTGTTGCTGCGACATGAACTTCAATCCAAAGATTGAGATGTGGATAATTTTGACCTGAACCCCCCACAGTCAAAAAGGGACCTCTAACAAAGCAGTAAGAAGTTCTCGTTCAATACGATTTTCCGTGACCAGCAAAATCTTGGATCTTGAAACACAGTATTTGCATCCCAAGTCAAGTAGAAAACAGAGGTGGAAACAGACCGTCCTTTTGCTACTCTGTGCTTCCACTGAAACCACCATAACACATGTTTTTTTTTTTGAGGTTGTGGTAGCAACAAAACAGATGGTGACAAGCGACGAGAGCCGTGATCACAACTAAGATCTTAAGTTGCTCATTGGATTCTCACTACTGGTGTGATGACCAGTATCCAGATGAGTGGCCAGTGGCACATGCGAACACCACGGTCTACTCTGTTGATTGGATGATCAAAGTCGATTCTGAACCAGTGCTGTCCAGGTCTACAAATAAAACATCATGATCAAACAGAGCATGTGAAAAATCCCAAATCTCCCTCTTGCCGAGTTTTGAACGTTTTGAGGGACACAAGCTCCATGCAATTCGCATGTGTTGGTACCTGGTGTCCCCTGCAAGACCTGAGCGTTTCCATCCCGATGATTAGCCGGCGCCTTGATGGTAAGGTGGAAGCCGTGCGGCCCGGATTTCCCTGTGGGCCCTGACACTGGACCGATTTGCGTTGCTGTTGCTGAATCCTTTGAGCATCACCTTTGCGCCACTGGGATGGATGGTGGGCTTGGTGAAGCGGAAGGGTGAAAGGGGTTGAGAAGAGGCATGTTTATCAGCGGCTGAGTCCGTCGCTTCGAACAGTGCTTCAAAGCTTTTGGGCATGAGGCATATTGACATTTCCTGAAAAACTATGGCCATGTGTGGGTCATCCCGATGTCATCATGAAATTGGACACGGGAACATCCGGAGGAGCAGACGATTCGCTGCTTTTTGTTCTGGGAGTGTCTCACCCTTGTGAACTCATGGCCCCCATACGTTCTGTATTTCATTTTTTTGAAACACAAGATATATGTATATATGTGACATGTATAACACATATATTATATACTTCGAATATATATATATACACACATATACATGCATATTCATGTCTATATGTATGTTTGGACACTTGCATGTGAATATTCTTAAGAGTGCGAGCCATTAGAGCGGCCGTTTAAGTCGTAGCTGGAAGTGTTTGGTGATCCTCTATGATTTGTCGATTGAAAAACCAGCTTCAAACCTTGGAAATCGATGGCATGTTTGATTTAAAAGCTGAAACATCTCAACTCTCAGCATCTGAATCTCACCATGACCCCAGCCTGAGAAAATCTCCCATGGCATCGAACATTTTTCGCCTCGGATGACTGGGATCGTGGCAGCCACAGCAGTCCCCCATGTTCTCAGGTTGGCCATCGTGCTGGCGTGGCAGCTCTCTGAGATCTTCCCCAGAAGTGGAGGTTACGTCGAGCGCGGTGTTGGGGCCGGGTGCGGTGCCGGAGAGATAGCCGCTGGGGTGCGGTTGCATCTATGAAAGGAATGTTTGCATTGGGTTTAGTTTCAGGGACTCCGGAAATGCCAGTATTCAAGAATGCCCAGTTATCATGATTGGCCCTGAAACTAGCAAGTTATAAGGGTTCACCATGGGCAAACTGGAGGGTTTCTTTTCCCCAGGTGAGCCCCAAGTTGTCCGTGGCTGATCCGTTCGCTCAAGACTCAGAAAACACTTCTCCTGGTATGGTTTCATGGTATTGTGAACCTGTGCATTTGGTTTCCCGATTTTTCTGGACCACTTACTGCATTTGATGGTTTCTTAAAACGGGGGTACCCCAATCAAGCAATATCAATCATTTATAGTAACAAAGCAACCGTTTCTAGAGGATCCCCTATGACTGGAGAAAGACTCATATGATGATCCTCCAACCATTATTTATCAATAATTATTAGCCCATATCAACCATTAAAAATCACTATTGACCGTATTAAATGGTTAACGCTGGTTAATAATTGTCGTTTGAAGCACTTAGTGCTTGGTTTATCATGTTTAATCAACCCAAATATTACATGAATCACGTATTGGTTGTCGACGAAGCACTAAGCCTTAGTACTAAGCATAGCTAACCACTAACCACTAACCACTAACCACTACCCACTAACCACTAACCACCAACCACTAACCACCAAGCATTGCTCTTGTCATTCGTTGCGGGGGGATCAGCTGCATTGCTCCTGAGCGGGGGCTCACTGGCGCCAGGCCTGCACGATATGGCGCAGCCAGCCAAAGAATCAGCGCTGCATGCGTCCATCGCAACCGCCTCCGTGTGTGCATGCCTCAGGGGGATGCAACATGTGGTGGTAGCCATAGGGGACCCCAAGTTATGGAAGGTTCATAACTCTAGATGGCTCATCAAATGGATGATTTAGGGGTACACCTATTTTGAGAAACCATCATGTAGATCTATCCATGGGAGACCCCCAACCCTTTCTTTGAATGGTGGCGAAAAAATGAGGCTTTATGGCTATTGGAAGCAACTGCAAGTAGTTTCATGTAAGCAACTACTAGTAGATTAAAGCCCACCGATTTTGGGGGTTCGCATTTCGGGACCCTTTGGCAAATTCGGCCTTGTGAAGAAGGCCAAGCTGTTCACCGTCATGGTTGATCATGGTATTAACCAAGTATCAACGAAGTATTGCCCAAGTATTACCATCACGAGAATTTTTCAACCATTGTTCTTTTGCTTTGCCTCCTTCAACTGCTGCTATTGGTCTGAGAGTATTCCGCTGAGTGTTGATTTGAACAAGTTTTGCAACCACTCGGGGAAGCAAACATTGTCGGATCATGTCGAGAAACATTGCATCATGCGGAGACAGCCTGAAAAGAATTGGAGTTGGGACTTCAACCACCAGAGCAACTCATGTAGATACAGTGGACTTGATTTGGACACGGGCATGTAGCGACATGGGATTGTTTGACGAAGTGAATCCCAGAGCCATCCAATCTCAAGGACAATTTTGCCGGGTTGTACTGTAGCTGTAGCTTGTTGAGAAGGGGATCGTGAATGCTTTGTCGCAGCTGGTGAGAGGTGCCATCCTGGCATTCGTCTCAATGTGGTGGTTGGGGGTCTTTAGCTACTGCGTGCCTTGGCTTCTGATGAGTGTGGGCTGGCTCAGACTCGGGGAGGAACATGGCCACCAAGATAACCTGTCCGGGATATGCGGGAGACTTATGGGCATCCTCTCTCAATCCTGAACCCTTAAGGATTTCGATGAGAGTTCTTATCCCTTTCTTAGAATGAGTAGAAGTTGGAATGGCTGCTTAGGTGGCATCAATCTGTTTGTTCCAGTACGATGTGATACACCGTTTTCATTCTCAGTCATTTTCCATTCAAAGGTGAGCCAAACGATGAGTTTTGCTAGTTCTTGCGCGTCCAAAGTTTGATGAGGTGGTTTTGGAGATTTGTTCAATTTGACTGTTCCTAGGCACTTTTTGTTTATTGCTTGGAGAGTTTACGCCTTACTTGTCAAATGGCGTCACGCTTAGGTCAGACCAGAGCATCAACCCAGTTGTTTGACCAACAAATTGGTCGAAAAAAGCAAGTCTACTTGATGCAAAACATCTACGCAGTATTGTTTAGACGCAATGAATGATTGGAATCTATCCAAATTTTTCCTTGCATGGTTCGGCAATTTTTGCACAAGTAGGTTCTTTTTGCATTATATGATCGGACAACCGCCAAATGCAGACAGCATGACTTGACGACGTGTTGCTTGCCGACGGTTCTAAGGCTGGTCCCAAGCACCTTGACGATCGTGGATGCGCATGGATCGCTAGTTGGGACGTTGATCACAGACATTGGCGACGCATGAGATTTGCAATTCAGAATCTTCCGCCAAGGATGTTCGTGCAAAATTGCATCCCATGGGGCGCTGCTATTAGGTTCAGTGACTTGCTTGGTGGATCTGAGGTATAAGGGAACCCATCTGGGGTCGAAGTCTACCTCCAGGTGGGGGCCGCCCTGCCAACTTGCTGAGCGAAGGATTTGTGGGTCGACCGCGTTATCCTAGGCATTGGGCAATTTTCGATTTTAATTTTACCGTGGATAGACATTTTGGATGATAATCAAAAATCTTGGACAAACATCTCAGATAAACATCCCAGCAAAAAAGACTCTGTTCAGTACGACGACCATTTATGAAGGATGGGAGAGTGCAAGAGAAAAGTGATGTAATGGGGACATGTCCATCATTTGGAGCCCAAACCAAACCAGCCATTTCTCACCAAAATGTCAATGCTTTGCTGTTGGACACAGAATATTTTCTCTCGTATGGGAATGATTCAAAATCCTACCCTCGCCCAGGTTCGTAGATTCTTAGAATTTCTTAGACATGTCGAAAGGACCTTGAAGCCACAAGAGGTAATCCTCACCAAGCTGCGAGCATGGATGCTTCAACAGGCGCTCCATGAATCCATGCTGGTCTCCAGAATAGAAACTCAGCTAGACTCTGCAAATTTCTTTGCAAAAAGTGAACCACAGAAATGTTGTTCTCAAAACCAGTTTCTTGGTGCAGCCATTCGTGAGTGGGTTTGTCCATGATTGGCGCATGCCGCAAAACTGGCACTTTCCCTA
>VSDK01026435.1:241013-251429 GCA_009767595.1 Symbiodinium kawagutii | reverse complement strand
GAACCATCATTGATGCACCCATATGATACCCGCATGAACCATTCTTGGCTACCAGGTACCATGTCGAATCATTGGCGACCTAGTTGTTTCTCCAGAATTTGGCTATCATTTCGGAAAGCAGGCCCTTGTGTTCTTTATCCCGCCGGCGAAAGGAGGTATCACAGCTAGTGATTACGACAGGTTTTACAAGATGAGAAAGGAGATGAAAGTATCCAAACAAAGCCAAACTATGGCATTCTTCTGAAACTTTGTGAAATGACCAAAGGAACCCCTATGTTTGGATACATCCACTGTCGCTTGGATTTGAGCTCGAGCCTTGCCTGCGGTTCATTCCAAGCACTGCAGGTGGTGGTGGCAGAAAGTTCTCAGCGAGTTAACTTTAGAAGTTTTCTTTGGCCTATGTGTCCGGCCGCCAAGTGGCCAGAGAGTTTGCCGAAAGCGGCATGGCCTCACAGAATTGGATTTCTGGAGATCCAGTGTGTCCCAAGTAGATCCCCTTCAATCCAACAGAATCTCAGGGTAGGGTTCCAAGAAACACAATTCTGCGACCTGTGCTGACTGGGAGAGACATTCCTTTGGACGATGGCCCATCGGGGTCTAATTTTGGGATCTCGGGGATTGTCCATCCATGAATCCGGTATCGCCAGAGCGTTTGTCACCATCATGAACCTGCTTGAGCCATCATGAACCATCATCAGCCATCATCAAGCATCATAACCTATCATCAAGCACGAACCATGAGCGAACCAATTCATCATCACTAGCAGATACCATTTTTGAACGATTAGTCGTTGAGCAGCATCCTCAAACAGCTTCAAACATCCTGAAGCATCCTGGAACCGCCCACCTGTTCCAGCTCAGGTGGTAGCCATCGTGCTCTGCATCGTGACTGAGTTTTCTCAGGAGGGCATTGCTTGCCACGACCGGTGACTGGGACCGGTACAATGGTTCTCAAGATCAGGGACCCAAGAAATGCTGGCTTTATTCCTAGAAAAAAATATTCATATGGCTGTGGAGTCAAAACCCTGTACCCCTGGTTCCCATCATTAACCATTGTTTTTCCTATAGTTTTGTTAGTTATTGTCCACCATTATTGGTTGGTTCATATTGACCCATAGCCATATGGATCATTTGGGGGTTCCATATGGCTTGAGAAACCCGCATATTGATCCAGTAGAACCAAGAAGCCGAGGCAACGGGACTTCCTGTAGATGACCAGGTCCAATCAGCGGCTGAGGCTCTCAGATGCTGGCAGAAGATTGCAGGCCACCCATTGCATCAAGCAGGCGCCGATCTTCAGCTGGATTGGCGTTGTGAAAAATCTTACGAAGCTACTGAATGGCAAGCCTGGATGAAGCTAAACCCCTGGTTGATTAATAGGGCCATAGGGGGTAGCGCGCAAGTTCGCCAACTGCTTTCCCAGTAAAATGGTACCGCACTCAATCGATAAACCTACAGGGATTACTTGTCCGTGGTTAACATCGATGTTTGGGAAAAGGCCAGAAAGGACCATGAATTGGGGAGAAAGTCAATTTTTTTTTTGGGGGGGGAAGATGAATCAATGGAATCAATGGAATCAATGGGGAATTGGAGGTTTTTTGGACTCGCCTTCGCCTGGGCTTTCAGGTGGGTCTAAATCAGACCTGCGGCGTCAATGGATGCTACTGCGACACGCTGTCGGACCTCCTCTGTGATGAACCGCCGCTTCCGCAGCAAATCTGCGTCAAGGCGAGGTTTTCGACCGCTGAAAACCAGGGAAGGTGTGAAGGCTTGGTAGCTGGTGAGCAGGCTGGTGTGCAAGCTGGTATGCTTGTTCTTGCTGTTGGATGGTAAGCTTCTTCGAAAGGGGCGAAGCTGTGCAGCTGGCGATGTTGGTGGCTTCATTTTCTAACTTCCACTGTGGGACCTGTGAATTTGCAAAGGGCTGGACAGTGTTGCATGAGTTGGGACTTCATGCGACGTAAATCGCTCCAAGTATCGTACAATTCTTTGGTCCTACTCGCCTCTCATTTGATAGACATGCAGCGTACAGTTTCCCGTTTCCCTTGGACACTGCGGGCTGAAACTGAACTTGTGGGTGTGTCAAGTGGGCAGACCCAAGGTGTGCCAGGTTTTTGAGGATCGAAATCATTTTCTCGGGTCCAAGTTCAGGTTGTTCTGCCCCTGTGTGCGGCTGCGGGGACCAATGTGAAGACCAGTGGAATGCACCAGCACTTGTTCAACGTCATGTTGACGTGCATCATTCTTTCGGCGCCTTGGACCTGCAATAATGAATGGAGGTCGAATTCGCGCTTCCAGGAATTGGGGCCACGAATAGTATGGTTCACAACGCTTTTTGATACATATGGCATCCGTTCAAAAATGTTGATACAATATTATTGTGACTCTTGTTTGTATGATAATCACTTGACTTTGGTCATTGTATAGGTTTTCCATTGAAAATCATCCTTGCTCTGGCACCCCCTTTTTTTGGCTTATCACCAGGCTGTGTGGGACTACCTCGTATAGCCGTCGACAGGACGCGAGGATTGATAAATCTTCTGAATAGTGGGGAAGGATTTGTAGGAAGCCATCACTTTTTTGGGGAGGAACACCCTGAAAAACCAGGGTTTTATTACCGGATTGACATTCAGAGTGTTTGGTAATGCTTTGGCCGCACCCAGGGAGGCATTTGATAGAGGGCAAAGGATTCAAATTTGGTGCAAACTTCTCAGGAACGGCCATAGAGGGCACTCACATGGCCTTTATCAGCTGCGAGTCACACCTGGAGCACTTAGGCATTCATCTTCTTGATCTGGATGGTCACTGCATGGGCAATGCTCCTGCGTTGGATGGGATACCACATGAGGAGATCGTGGGAGATCCCGTTGGTTTTGGGGTGTACTTGTTGAGATGGTCACGGAGTGGCTCATTTTGACCACAGCACCCTTGCTTCTCAATGTGGAGGGTTCTCAACATAAGGAACTCCAAAAATGTAGGTTTACTGCTAAAAGTGATTAATAAACTAGATGGTTTGGGGGGTCCTTGTTTTGAGAAAGCACCATGTAGTTACTGTACAGTACAGAGTTTATAGATAGATAGGTAGGTAGATAGATAGATAGGTAGATAGATAGACAGACAGCCACACACGTATTACAATACTAGACTCAACATGCACACACACACACATGGAAGTTTTCCTACATTTATGTGGCTATGGGCCGTTGGGTCAATATTAACCATCAACAACAGAGGATCATTCCCAACAATTTCATCGGGAAGCTGGTGTTGCTGCTGGGGGAACCAGGGGGACTAGCCGGGTGAAGCCCCGGGTGCGGCTCGCAGGAATTCCCGCTCCGTGGATCTGCCCGTGAAGCCCGATGTGGAGTGCCCTCCCAGGGGACCGGTTTTTTGTCACTGTTTGTTTTGAAACATCACTTGACATAAAAAAAATAGAAATAAGCTAAGGTGGTATCCCCAACAGCAAGAGCCACAGATCTGAATGATTCCGCGCGTATTTTTTTTGGGGCATATTGGTATGTAACAAAGAAATCTGAGGCATGATCACGATGGCATGCCTAAGAAACATTCATTGAGTTTGTGTAAATATCGCCCAGGGTGCTTCTGCGCAATCCTCATGTTTTACTTCCAGAACGTTCCTGAACTTCCCACCACCTTGCCTGAACTCCCCACAACATTTCGGAACCTCCGGAACCTGAGGGTGCAGCTTCCCGGAACCTTCCGGAACCTTGCCTTACATCTGCACGAATTTACCGGAGCCCTCCGGAACCTTCCGGAACCTGGCCTACCATCTGCACCGGACATCCTGGAACCTTCCGGAACCTTCCCGGAACCTTCCAAAACCTGGCCTGCCATTTGCACTGGACCCCCCGAAACCTTCCGGAATTTTCGGAACCTTCCGGAAAAATCTGCACTGGAACTCGGAACTTTCCAGATCCCTCCGGAACCTTCTGGAACCTTTGCACCAGAACTCCCCGGAACCTTCCCGGAACCTGCCGCAACCTTGCCTGGCAAACTCCCTGGAACCTTCCAGAACCCGCGGAACCTTCCGGAACCTTGCCTACCATCCACACCGGAACTCCCCGGAACCTTCCAAAACTCTCCGGAACCTTGCCTGGCAACTGCACCGGAACTCCCCGGAACCTTCCGGAACCTCCGGAACCTGAGCCTGGAAGCTGCACCGGCTCACACCGGAGCTTAACTGGGCTGAAGACCCCATAAGCTTGCGCTGTTGGGGAAAAAATTGTTTATATTTGTTCATTTATTATAGAATTATATATATATATATATATATTTTTTTTTTTCATATATCCATGTATTTCTATTTAATATATAATGGCCAAAAGAACCGACTGGGCCGCCAAACGTTGTCAGTTCCAAGCTGGTCTTTCAACAGCGCGGCGCCTGGAAGCATCTGCGCAACGCAGCGATGGATCAGCGATTCATGGCGGCCCTTTTTGTTTCATCTGGAAACGATGGCCTGGGGTAACAGGTGGGTCCGTGGGTCCCCAGATCAGCAACCATCCAGGGGAGTCACAGCTGGTCTCGTTCTCCTTGACCTTAGTGGAGCTGGACCCCTGCTCTGCATCACTGGAGTCTCAGCAGCCGGGGGCAAGACATCCACAGTTTACGTCGGAAACATCACCTGGGCACCTGGAGCACAAGCCTTCACCAAACCATGGGAGTGCCTGGGTCGGGTGATGTGCACTTAACTGTTTAAAATCATTACCCACCGTAGGTGGTGTCGATTTAGCATTCCTCCCTTGCTGACTTCAGCACATTCCCATTCTAGTCTGGTATGGCATCATCGAGAACGAGTCGATTGTTTGCTTCTTGTCGGAGGTTACACAACTAAACGTTGGGGACTGTTCGGTCCGACTTGATGATATGGGAACACAGAGTGATAGCAGATGATCATGATAGTGATAGACATGAGGTGATGATCCGTAGCCGTTAGCCATAAATGTTTTCATCACTATCATTCTTCCTAGGTATTGTTACCATGATTTCACCTACGATTGTTGGCTTTGTCATGCCCAGTATACACTATTCTTAGCACTGTCATGAATGTTAGTTGATTGTTATTGTGAATAACGCTATATGGCCAGATAAGCATTATCATGAAATGTATGATTTATGAATATCACCATTCTTTTTAATTGCTATGCTTGCACAATTTGGAGCAATATGTATCGTTATTATGGACCTCCGTACCATTACCATGACAGAAGTATTGACCAATGCTATAGTTTTTTTTTCCTTCTTCTTCTCATTCTTATTTCTTGTTATTGTCTTATCTCATTTTTATATGGTGGTTTCTTAAGATAGGAGTTCCCCCCAAATCATCCAAATGAACCAAGCATTTTTGGGGTACCCCCATTTCAAGAACCCCCCATTTTGTCATTCGGATTCGGCAATGATGAAGGCAATTCTCACGTGATGTCACCCCCTGCGCCATGTGAGGTACCACCGCTTCACCGTGATCTTCGAGTCGATGTCGGAAGACAGCCTGGTCTTCAACGTCGACAGCATCGAAGAGCCCGAGGAACTGGGCGGGCCGCCGTGTTTGTTGGGGTGGTTCCACCCGGGGATAATTCTGTGATTTTTTGGGAATCGAAAAATGGTTGTAGTAAACATCATCCAAAATGTTTTTTTTGTAAATCTAAGAGTTGATCAAGGTTTACAATGGCAGATGACGCTAGTAGTGCTCACTGGCTGAAACTCTTCGATGAATTGGTTCGTGATTATCATGGTGGTGAGTGCTGGTTGATGATGGCTAGCTGGATTTAAACTCTCACCACCCATGGCTGAGAATTGGGAATCGATACATAGCTTCATGGGCATCCAGGGGAGACTATGCGATGATCACAGTCCAGGAATGATGGATTCCTAGTAGGGCATGCTTGTCGATGTATAGTCTTTCTTCGTCATTTTTTCCTTTTCAGAACCAAGGACTTAAGGTAGAAAAGTAAGTTATATTAACTTGATGGTGGGAACCGTTGAAAATTGCCCCATGGCTGTGGATACGGCAATGATCCAATGCCACGGTGGTGGGAACTAAATCAACACATGAGTGAAATCCGGTAGAAAGTGAGAAATTAGAGGATGAACCGAATCACGACCAGGATGATGCCGTTAGCGCTGTCAACATCATGGATGTTAAGAGCAACAGAGGCCCACGCCCCCCTTCGTGACGCCCGCACCAAAGACAATGGCCCCCCACAGCACCAATCAGTATACCTCGTGAACGGCAGGTTTGGTTTGCGACTTTCCCATCCACGATCTTGAAGAGATGGTACGTTGGTTGGGACCGTTTGGTTGGTAAATCTATGGCAACCCGCTGAGTTGCAACGGCTGTGAACATCCCAACTCCTTCGGTGCGCAACGCCACGCCTTGGATGACTTGCGAAGGTAATTAGTGTACTTGCCTTGGTGCCCCCAAATGCAAATGAGATCATCCTGGATGAGCCACAGCAGTAGATCATGTCATCTTAAGGTTGACTCATGGTGACAACAGGTTGGTTTCAGGTCAGTCCTGTTTAGGTCGTTGGACCCAATTTTTGTGGCAGCGCTCAGGCCATTGCGCAGATTCTGGCTGGCTTTGATGATGCCTGAGCCACGCTGCGACCACAGGAGGTTTGTTTTTTTTGTAAAGAAGGTATCTTTGGTTAGGCAGATGTTGGAGATTGTGGGAGTATCTTTGGGTAGAGAGATGTATGAGTATCCGTGTATCTCTATCTAATATCTATTGGATCTCTTGAGCGATTTATGGATCTATCTTTCTCTCTATGTATACACCCATAGATGAAGTATCATTTACATTT
This sequence comes from Symbiodinium kawagutii, assembly GCA_009767595.1. Classification (NCBI taxonomy): domain Eukaryota; class Dinophyceae; order Suessiales; family Symbiodiniaceae; genus Symbiodinium; species Symbiodinium kawagutii. Next base: position 244,605 of record VSDK01026435.1, on the reverse strand, counting down.
CTTGACAATCAATAATTAAATAATGCTATCAAAGGCAGATGGGGTCATGCATTATTTGATCGGCTTCCCAAAAAACTAGTGAACTACAGCATCGACAATCTCTATCCGTAAATGAATTTGTTCAGCTTTCCTCAACCGACATTCCGGGTGTGGGTCAAAGCCCAACCGACGATCAGGTGACACGAAGAGTCTGTGCAAACTTAAGATTTTGCAATTGAACATACGTGACCGCTTGACTCATACCCGTCATCTTAATCTAGTTTCACGTCATGTTTCACGGCCGCTGCCCATTCGCACAACAGCGAATCGGCGTGGCTGATGGCATCACCATCAAAGCAGACGAAAAAGAATGACTGGTTGCGGAGGTTTCGTTGCACAACCAAATGAATTGACTCGACGCTGTGGCAAACCGTAATCCCCAAGAGGATCGAACCATCCATTCGGACTCTGAATCGGGCACAGTTTACCTAGACTGTGCATATAGTGGATTGTATACGACACAACGAAGTGCACCATGTTATATGACGTTACTCCAAGCAGCATGGAGCTGGGAGAACTTGGTAACTTGACCATAGAGGTGATTTTTTTTTTGCTGAGACACTTGGTCGGTGGCGGGTGGGGCTGGGTCGGTGGAGAGTAGGGCTGAAGAACCAAACATCTTCCAATGTGTTGTTCATCTAATCAAAACAGTACAACCACCATTCGATGTTGGTTGATTGATCTTGCTTGCGTTGCTGGTTGTTTCATCGAAGAGAATGCTCCAGGTCATACTGTATGACAATATACTTGAATTCATCCAGGATGAACCACTATTTCAAGCTTCGGTGGATACAAGGTGCAGCTGGGTTGCTGTTTCAGGCATCAGCGGGGCTAATGATGCCACTGCATTCCCAACTTGCAGGGACTGCTATTGCAACGGCAGGACGCGATGGTGGAACGAGTGAGATACATCCGGAAGTACGCGCACAGGCAGGTCTTCTTGCCTCGACGTTTGAGGGCTGTTGGGAATGTGGCTTGCGCCCAATGATATCCACCTGAGGTGCGGATGTTTTTCTCCCACATTTGCTGTACCTTGGTTGTTCCTTGGTTGTAAATTGTAGTTCTTTGGTTGTACCCGATCAATTGCAGTTGCAGGTATTTGGCAGGCGGTCCAGAAGATTGCTTGAAGCACATCACTTTGGTGGCACTTTTGGAGCACATGGTGCAAGATAGTCGCCCGGCGAACCGATGCAAAGGGCAAGCATCAAGGACGAGTTGGGATTTCTGAACTGAAGAAATGATGGCTGTTGTCCCATTGTAAACTATACTTCACCACACAATATTCCATCGCAACGCTTGATGTCAAGCAAAGCAGATGTGAAGCACATTTTGGGTAGTGTTTCGTGGTTCGTGGAATGAGGCTATTCCCATCGTAGCAGTAGAGCAGTGGGCACATTACCAGGTTTGCTGGGGATGGTCCGAAATATCCACCGGGCGAGACAACAGGGTTGTTGTTCACTGCTGAGTTGGGATGTCTATTTCCCACTCCCCATTGGTTGACTGGTTGCTTTCCCAACTGAGTGGCTTAGTCATTGAATAGCCCAGAAGAAGAGATGTCAAGAGAAGAATGTGCCTCAGCGACAGCTTATGGGGCCTTTTGGCGGAGCCTCGCAGGGCCTCCTTTTGCTGTAGTTGATTGTTTAAGTACCATTCCCCAGTTTCATTGCCTCGACCTTTTTCCAGAAAAGTTCACTATGTGCTGATAGTAGGACCTCGTTTTGGGAGTTCGCATCAGCAAACATCGCTAAACTCCTTGCACCAAAATTGGTTTTCTGCCTCTAAAGGAGCATGACAATTGTTTACAGAAAGTAGTGTGTGGACGTTTCCTTTGGTCGGTTGGTCACAGCCTTGTCACCACGGGAAGCCTTGGCCTCGGAGCTGACCAAGGCCGACCGTTTTCCTACGTGGATGCGCATGCAGGTGGAGGTCTATATGATCTGCGCAGCGAAGAAGCGCAGGTGTTTTGCAACTTTCAGGTGCTGGGATGTGGGGCTGGGGGAACCACAAGGCAACCTCCATGGAAGGTGGGTATTGGGCAATGGGGTCAGAACACCTGAAATCAAGCGCTTCAGGATAGCAAGGAAGAACGGCAATTCAGCCGCGTGGTTGAAGAGAATGTTCGGACATGACGGGAGATCAGTTTGTTCATGAAGCCTGCATATTTAGATGGCAAATCACCAGATATTTATAGATATTCATGGTTATTATTTTCGTCCACTGCTGGATCTTGCCCAACAAGGCACCCTGTAGGTCCAAGGTCGAAGCAGTTTGCTCCAGGATGGCATCGGACAGCTGTTGGCCGACTGCAGTGGTCCTGGGGCACTGGGCAAACTCCAGCGGTGCGTGGCACGGTGGAACAAGCCTTGGGCGGAGCTGCGGTACTACTTGGGGTCGCCCATCTTGGCCTTGCAGTTTCTGAGGAGACAAGATGAGGACGGGAGGTTTTCAGTTGGAGTCTGGGGGAAGGCGATGATGAATCATAGGTGCGACAATGGTTGGAGAGCGGCCATGAAGGTTGAAGGGTGCTTTCAGCGACCTCAAGATCAAGCCTGAACTGCCCCCCACGACAGTGAATGCCCCGATTGTATCATTTTATCATGGTGACGGCTATCATGTGTTACACATCGACTAGATACAGTTTTATCATGTACAAGTGTACGATCAATATCTCTGGTTGTGGTTTGTGTTTCCTTTTGTTAATATGCTGCTGTATGTTATGGCTCATTAGACTGTGCCAATCAGCCAGCAGTAACCACACCAATCTGCTAAAACAGCACAAGCCGCCACGTACTTGGTGAATCCTGTTACATTGTAAATGTTATCCCATAAATGGTGAAGAAAATGCCAGACTTCCTGAGGTAATTGATGGTAGAATCTTAGTTTCCTGTAGATTGTCGCACCGACCACCGACCAATCCCAGTGATATTCACGAAATGACTCAACACCAACCATCCGTAAATATATGTGCATATATGAACATCTAATTCCGCAATGGTGTAGATAGATACAGCAGATAGAGATAGAGATAGAAGGGATATGCATAAATAAGCGGGCCGGACTCGTTACCGGCCCATCAAGTTGATGAAAATGACATTTGCCCCACAGCGAAATGCACATTTCTGCCTTTAAAGATGCCCTAACAAAAAGGTGCGTTTGTTTTGTCAGTGACAACCCTTTATGGTTTTGTGTCTAAAAGCGCCCCGTGTTTCAGCCCTGCCGTTTTTCTCACAGGTTACGCACAGTCTGTGTTGTGTGTTTGCACAAGTTTGAATTGATTGAAATATATGAAACATGTGACTATATTTCAAGAAATAAGTACATCGATATATATATATATATATATATACACCAAAAGATATGGATAGATAGAGAAACAAACCGATCGATAGATGGATAGATCAAAACTTAGAAATCCATAGATGAATATATACAGGTGCGATTGGAGCTTCCTTCCGGAGACGTCGCCATCTTATTCACTCTCAGTTGGCCCCTCCCGTGGCAGGCCCATCTCTTCGAAGACTCGAGGCCCGTGGCGATGGATTTGCGGAAGAGC
>VSDK01026435.1:228476-241003 GCA_009767595.1 Symbiodinium kawagutii | reverse complement strand
AAGAGCGTGGCGCAGGCGAGCAGTTGCCGCAGCGCAGGTTGATCAGTGCATAAGGAACAATCGTGAACTATGAACCATGAAACATGCGCATTGGAGTGCGACAATATATTGCTGATTCTGGGTCTACATGGTTGGTATAGCTAGATGCAATCAGATTTGATCAAAATACACACATTATTACAAGAATTTGTTGCTTCTTATCAAAATACATTTCTGATTTCTGACCATATAGCTTCAACTTGTTGATCAACAAGCAACATTTGTTGCCCACGTTTCTTATTTGCAGTTGCTTGTGGGCAACCAGTGAGCTGTTAAGCAACTGTTGTGATTCGCACAAACAGGTGACCAACAACTGCCAGCCGCGGGTCAACGTGCTGGAGGACGGCGTTGACGTTGGTCATGGTGGACGGGGAGTGATGATTACAGGAATGATGATCCAATTTGCTGGCTTATTACTGGAAGTGTTAATATAAATGAGTGTTCAATGATGGTGATTGATCATTGTGAATTGAAAAAACCTAGCGAAGATGGTTCCTGACAGGAACAAGGAGATGATGTCAATTCTGATCGGCAAGAACGACAGATGTAGTGGTGCCAGTTTTGCCCAACGTTTTGACACACCAATATGAGCGAAAGAAAGTGAGAGTGATTAAGGGGCAGTGTCATGTAGAGGTATGTGTATGTTGATGTATGATGCATGTATATAGGATTTAGAAGCTGAAATGGGGCAAGGCAAAGCAGCTCCAGAGCAAGTCGCCCCATTCTTGGAGGAAAACAGTTATCAGCGCCTCTTGAAAGGGCCAGAACAGACCAAGCTGAATGACAAGGCATTGATTTTGCTGGATCCTCCCTACGACTCAGGCGTGGCCTCGATGGTCTGAGGTCTCACATCGCTGAAACAGGATACATTGACAGAGCTGTCTCATCCACCAGAAAAACCACTGACATCGCGAAGCAGATTGAATGCCCAGCAGTGGTTGTGCTTGAGTCAGTAGGCAGTGGGTCAAAACCCTGTACCCCTGGTTCCCCCATCATTAACCTTTGTTTTCCATATCATTTGTTGGTTGTTATCCCCCATTAGTTGTTGGTTAATATTGACCCACAGCCAGTAAGCCTGGTTGAAAACCCAGAGAACTGCTGGCAATTTCGATGCTGTGGGCCAGGGAATTCCTACTTCACCTGGAACCTCTTCATCTTGCGGAGGCTGGCAAAGTCATGGCCCCATGCAACTTGGATCCAGCAGCTTTGTTCACCCCCGAAAACATATAGTACTTGAAGTTCGCCCTTCAACAGGTTTACCTCACCCGAAAAAAGGTCGGTAAATTCACCCTTCAACAGGTCTACCTTGCGATCTGGTTGGTCCAAAAGCTCTGCCTTGCGATCTGGTTGGTCCAAAACCTCTAGTTCCGAAGCTCCGCAGCACGAGCCGAGGCCTGCATCGCGCTGTGGTTCCCGTGCTACGACGACCTGCAGACCCAGTGCTTTCTGAGTCGTGTGGACGACTTGGACCTCCCCGGCGAGGCGAGTCGTGGTGAGAAGCGCAGAAGTCATCGGTTTTTCAGAACCATGGTCATGAGCGGCAAATAGTGGTTGGTAGTGGTCAATAATAATGGTTAATGATTAATGATATCTCCATTGCTGACCATTGGGGGGCAGTGCCCGCTGGAATAATGATTAATGATAATTGTTAATGATATATAATGATTAACAATAATTGTTGATAACAATTGTTAATAATACTGGTCAATAGCAATGGTTGATAATGATGATTGATAATGATTGTTGATAATAATGGTGTGAATTGTTAATAATAATGATTGATAATGATTGTTGATAATATTGCTTAATGATGATTGTTGATAATAATGGTTAATACTAATTGGTAATAATAATGCGTAATGATCATTGGTAATAATAATGCGTAATGATCATTGTTGATAATAATGGTTACTACGAATGGTTAATAATGGGAATGGGGATAATACAAATGGTTCATAACAATTAACAATCTTGATTGAGCAAGCCATTTTGAAGTTCACATATGTATAAGTTGTTATGAATCATGGTGAATAGTAGTTTACTGGTTATACGTGATAAAACCATGATGAATTCACAACATGTTGACGATAGTCAGTGATCATGACAAGCAAACATGGCTATATACTCAGCGTCTTCGATTATGATCATGGATGCTTACCCATTTGCATCCTGAAGCCATTATTGGCTATGATTGACTTTGGTGTTGGCTTCTTTGATTTGCCCCCTAAACCATCAATCAATCCCAGAAATGGTGGGAGAACCTCCGGGAATCCCCTACAATTGGTGGTGAAAACAACGGTCTCCTGTAGATTTTACCAGAAAAAACAACCCAGCTCCCACAACTACACTGACTGAGCATGGAACCCGGGCGTAAGCATTTCCGGTTTGTCTACATGCCACCTTTCAGGGGTGCCTCCCACAGCCTTGTACAGTAGAGGTGCTCAGTCAATGCCTTCCCCTGTCAGAACGCACCCCCGCAGCCCCCAAGCGGAGATTCCCAATGCTCCAGGGCTTCGAGGTGTTTCGATGTGAGCACCATTGTTATTGGCGACTTGCAAATCATGATTCAAACATCAACATTTTGTTAGGCACTATGTGGTGGTTTCTCAAAATAGAGGTACCCCAAAAATGGTTGGTACTATAAATGGTGAATGAACGGGATGATTTGGGCGTACCCCTGTTTTGGGAGACCACTATATACCCATCATAATGTGAATGTTCTAACCATTCACCACCGCTATTGGCCTTCTGTATTCCTGGATTTTTGGAGCCGAATCATGCAGCCAATGCGGAACTGGTGCGTTGTGTGGTGGTCTATAATCCTGTGTCTACCAACTTTCCTGACCGACGAAATTTCAGGATCCTAGCTCACGAACCCAAATATCACCAGCTGAACGTTGGCAGAATAATCCCCTCCAACAGAGGTCATCATTGACCTCGATGAACTTCTATGATTAACCGCCGTTATCACCAAATCCAATACCACATCATTAAACTCTCTTGTGGAGCATCTTGAACGTGTGATCATAATCCATCATTATCCACTCTTTATGGATTTTTATGATACATATCATGAAGCTCTCCAACAGAAATTCAGCACCATGAAGCTCCTAGGGCCCCGCCATGACAACCACCACGGAAACCGCCAACCACCATGGGTCACGGGGTCATGGCTCGACCTGGAGGTCCTGATAGCCCAGCTACGCTTGGTGCGCTCCAGCAAGCAGTTGATGGGCTCCGGCATGCTGATCCTCCGTCCAAGTGGGGCCTTGGAGGTGACGTGACGAGACTTTGGGTGGCCCCGTGACTCGTGGGTTGGCCTGGCCTGGGCCTGGCTGAAGTTGGTTTCAGCGGTTGAGGCTTCAATGGTTGGTGGTTTGATTGGCATTTTTCATAGGGATTATAGTTGTAAATGGTTGGGATGATAACAAACAATAATGGTTAAACAACTCCTAGTTGTTGGTTTGATTGGCATGTTTGAGTTTCCCAAATGTATTGAAAAGATGTTTGGTTGGTCGACTGATATTTTGAATAGGGGTGGCTGAACCACCAATCAGTTCAGCAATTTCAGATTTTTCAAGGATGGTCCATGGGATGTAAGGAGAAGAATCACATGGTTTGCCTGGGCCAGAGGGGTTCCCGACTGAACTGATGGCCCAAGGTGCTTGCTGCGCAATCTTTTTATGGCTTGGTTCAGTTACCAAAGTGGTCAGGAGAACACAGTCCAACAAAGACCATGGTTTTATAGATTTTTCCAATCTGGTGATCAGTGTCAAGGGTTCTCATTTTAGAGATAGAGGAGCGTGACCCCCTGGAGTGCTGATTTCAGTTTCACGCCAGGCAGAATTGCAAGAAGTCTTGCCGAATTTGGAACGCATGCTGGGCCTTGGATCCTTGGCCCTTCGTCCAATCGCTAGGAGTAGGCCATGTTTGGCTGGCTGACAGGATGACTTGGGATGGTTTAGGAGGGTCATCCCACAGGGTCATCCCACAGATCCCATGGTGCTTGGTAGCCGAATGGTCTGCGAATGTCCGCACCACCGAGGCATGCAGCCTGTCACATCGGTGTTCTCTCTGAGCAGCTGGCGGGAAAAAAGGGGTCGCAGCGGCGGCAGTGTGGATCTCTGTGGGGATGGCTGTGGATGGCCGTGGTCACCCTGCTACAAGGAGATGTCGCATATCATCTAGTGAGATTTTCTATCAAGCTTGGCCACTACTGCTATTAGTCATGTCATGACCAACTAGATCGATTGGTGACTTCGCTGTTTCAGCAGATTACTCTGCAATCTACCCTGCCATGTTTTCGCTGGATCCTCATGCGGTCACGGAAGATCCAGCAATTCTCCCATAGTTCGGGTGAGGTTGGTTACGTCCCAGCAATTTGAACGACACCATTGATGACATATGATCAGCATTGTGCATCAATAAACATTGCTTATGAAGGCTTGTGCTTAGATCAATTTGTCAGTGACCCATCATGTTGCTTCTCTCATGGTGTTGGCTACATCTAATGCTTGCTATTTCCTAGTGACGATTGGTTGGCAGCCAGCGCATTTCGCTGGGATTCTTCCATCTCCGCTCGGGGTCGCATGGTCGCTGGCTTTTTTCAGTGGAAGTCCTGGAAGCGGTTCATGTATGGCCCATGGCCTATGTTGTGTCCGTTCCAAACTTTCCAAAGGTCATTGCTTGGGTGGTATTGTAAATGGTCATCAATGACGGTATTGCAAATTCTGGCAAACAACTACACAATTGAATGACTTTGCGAAGCGGCACAGTTTGGGATGCCTTCATTTATGACAGGCTCAGATCTGAAAGATACTTGCTGCTTTTCTGACTAAGTTCCAGAATCATTCACCTTCTATCGTTTGCACGTCTCAACCAGTTCTTTTCCGGGTCTGACAAGTAATAGGTAATAATCATTAGCCACCAGAACCAAGGGTTAGTCAGAAACAAACAGTGGCCTCTTGTATGAACAAATATGCTTCTATGATACCATCATTAACCACCAATAGCTAGTTTTGACCATTACTGGTATACCACAACTAATCGCTCATAGCTAGTATTGTAACCATTCTAAACCATGATTTACCAGTATCAATATCAACAACTTGCATCCTTAGTGCCGGTGGGTGGCTTCAAATCACTCAACTGCATGCCGCTACTCCACTTGCGGACTCTAAGGATCACTGTGGGTGATCTGTGCAGTGGGATCAAAGACCACATGGGTGTCACTACCTTAGCGGATGGGCTGGACTCCATTTCAGGTGCGTGAAACTCCAAGATTTCCATGATGTGCCCTTGGTACTGGGCCAAACATATGAGCAAGTTCGGTTTCGTGGGTGGTAGTTTGATTGCCAACATGATCATGAATTGTGCATGTTTGGGTGTCCACTGGACGGACAGAACAGACACCTTGCTTTCAGTTCTTTTGCTCCTGTGTGTGGTGCTCTAATTGTCCACAATTCCAGCTCAAGCATGGTGAAAGTGACTGTCACAAGGCAGGAGGCCAGTGTTGTTTGATTTACATCCTTGGACCTCCAACTGAGTGGCTCTTTGGGTATTTCAATCACATCATGTGCGCCCAATTGTCATAGGTGAAGAGGTTGGTTTGGCCAGTGGGTTTGAAAGGAATCAGATGGCACTTGGAATCCCTGCAATTGTCCGCTGCTCCGTGGTAAGTCACTAGTTTATCCGCGTCTCGGCGAAGACTACCAGATAAAGAAAGGTACGTTGAATTAGCATCGTGAAATTCAACCTCATGCTGTGGTGGTCAGTGCTGGTGGTGCGCCCCATACCTTGCCAGTGCTTTGCCAGTGGTGCTGAGGCGATGGGTTTTGACCTGGACTTGGACGTGTTGCCGTCCGCCACAGATGTTTGGGCAATTGAAGAGAAGGCTGTGAAGCTGGGTGGGGGCCGGTCGTACCACGGGGGTTCCATGGGAGATTCATATGGTGGTACCCTGAAAATGGAAGGCTTATTACTGTACTATAAATGGTCATTGGGTGTCCCTTTTGTCCCGTATTTTAAGAACCTCATTATGAATCCTCACTCGAGGTCAAAATGGCTGGCAATTTTACAACAAATGAGGATATTAAAGCTGGTTTTGATGATTTTCCACTGTGAACATCTCAGCAGCTGGACGACTTCGGCAGTCTTTTCGGATCTTAAAACCAGAGGTGCAGGGCTCAAGGCGTTGACTGCCAAACTGGAGCCGATTCTTCTCAAACATAGCTAGCTTAGCAAGGCGAAGGAATCTATATATGCGTTTGTGGGATGCCCTTCCGGGGGGCTGAGCTTGAACCAGCAGCCAACCACTGTTTGTCATTTGGACTTGTCATATCTCCAACATGGTGGTTGCCCGACTGCAAGGTCCGGTTCGGGGTGGCAACTTAGCATACCAACATGGCTAGGACACTAAGGGACTGTCTCAGTTCTTGCTTGGAACTCCAGCCTGGACCTGACAAACCTTTGTTTGGATGCTTAACACTAAGAAGCAATGCCCGAGTTGAACATCCTCAAGCCAATGAATGGCTCAACTTCAAGAAAGTCCTTTCTGATAATAACATGCACGTATTAATTCATGTGCGCATGCCTTGAGTTGCAATCTTGATCTTTTGCCAACCAAAGCAACGAAACTTGACATCCAATTTTCAGCAACCAAAGCAACCGATATCAACCGAAGAACCCAAAGCGGCTCGAAAACATCGATCCAAACGCAACCCGGGCAGTACTCTGCGCAGGTGACCCCTCGGTCTCTCTTGCTGACAGACCTACGCTGGACGCAAGGAGAAAGGTGCGGAGTTCTGGGGGCTGCGGGTGAAATCTGTGAATGAGAGCAGTGAAGTTTCTATTTACACGCATCACTCATGTCCAAGTTGTCAGCGGATTGTCTCAGGAGCTTTTTTCTGTGTAAGTGGTGGTCACAGTGAGATTCCAGCGCTCACTGAGCGACAAATCAAGTCCCAGCCGTTCGAAACAGACCATGAAGTGGTTCACAATCGTTGCTTTTTCCAGGAAACAAATCGCCGAACTGGGGACGTCCTTAGCCATGATGTCGCCTCTCAACTTGTTGCGGGAGATCGTTTCCTGACCAACTGAGTCCTGGTTGAAGCAGTGCTGCTTGACATGGTAGCGAACAAAACCAGTGCCAGGCTGCTGCTGAAAGAGTCGCCAGTTTTCCATCATCTTGGTGCGACCCCCAGGTCTGCCACAGGCCAAGGGGAATCCCCTGTTGAACAACGGGGGCCAGGAACTCTGTGAACATTGCCTGGCGAAAACTGGAAAACCATCATTTTTCTTTTGATGGGAAGAGGTTTAGAAGTCTCCTGCAGCATAGTCTGCTCTTTTCAGCGCTTAATAGATCTGCAACGAAGGGCAGCCACCAACGCTGCCGCAGATAAGCACTGCTTGATGTGCTTGCTGCTGGGAACTGCTTCACATTGGTAGCCGAGGCAGACCGCAGAATCGCGTCGTCCTCTTCAAGAGAGACTCAGCCACTCTGCTGCATGTGGGCCCTGCCAGGGAAGTCTCTGATGGGTTGGTGACTTTCGGGTAGCTGGGGACCTTGGTTGACACTCGTGACATTGACCCAGCATGTAAAGCTGGCCTGCCAAGCTGGAGAAGACCTAACCCTCCACCCCCGGCCACTTGCCCAAGTGACTACGCCGCGACGCCCATTATCATCGTAAATGACGATCCTCACCATGATGTCAAGGCCCAACAGACGCATTTGTCATTCACGTCTTGCCACTGTCTTGTTCCTGAATTTGGTCCATGGATGATATGCCTTCGTTCTCTTGGCTTGACTCTGTCGAGTCAAGTAAGACACTACCCACAAATCAGTCACTGGAGTCGTAAACATTGCATCGTTTGGACACGGGCGTCTTGACCCATGACCTGAAATGACCTCACTCCATAAGATGCATGTCATATCCTCAGTCAATCTCGAAACTATGCTCTAGAAGAATAAAACTATATTCCGTTGTATTCAGTAAGCGATTACATCGAGCGTCATGAACCGGAAAATGCTGAATAAGGGCCCGAAGTGCCTGCAGTTATTCCACATGATTTCGACCAAAATTTGCACACAGTTTGTATATAAACCGTGCTTTAGATAGCAACAGTTTCATTTTCTTTATATAGCTTTCAATTTCCATGGTGATAATTTAGGATTGATCTTCTATACTTCTTTTTTTTTTTTTTTTTTCGCAATTTTTGCAGCGCTTGCATGATGACTTGGTCTGTTGGAGTATTTCTGTGGTACAGAGTTCACGATTGACTCTTGCCGAAGAACGAAGGGATTTAGCTTATTATACTTACTTTTTCCCGTTGCCTGTGAAAGATTCGCTCAGAGGATCCAAACTGAACTTCCATTCGACATTTCCACGCAACAAGAGGACATCCACGGATGAAACGAATGGATGAGTCCAGCCTGGCCTGACCAGCCAAGTGAAACCCAAGAAATCGAGAGAGCTTAGCCCTGCCCTGCCTGAAACCCACCTGAATCCGTTGTCATGAGTGCCGGACACGACGGTTGAATATTTCAGTTGCCCCCTTGCAACTGCTTAAGGGATCCACCAATGGAGTGACGACGTCAGCAAAATCTGATTGTCACGGATCATGTCGCACATTCGCTTTTGGGACTGAGATCCTCGGTCCTCGCCAGCAAAGATTAGCAACGCAGGATCTACACATTGTGGCTGCGAATTATATTCCCTTTCCATCCACTTCTTTCATATTTTCGTCGATTTTCTGATTTGAGGAGGCTTGACACGTGAACATGACACACCGCATCATGATGCCAGCAGGGCATGTCAAAGCCCAACAGGGCATGTCATGATACAAAGATCATGGAGCAAGATCATTAGACCATGAGCAATGATGATGGTCTTTACCAATGATGGTGGGTGATAGCCTCCTATGCTCCCCACCTTTCCTGTGCTGTCCTTCGCTCAGGTCCGAACAATGGTGAAACCTGGCTGTAGGTTGGACACCGGGAGCTGCAGCTGGCCTGCCCAAAACAATGGGTAGGAATGGTTCATATGGGGTTGTCCAAAAACGGCCCTCCAAAACTGTGCGGGTTCCCTATGAATAGTGGTTATGAAGTTGGAGAGCACCACCATGGCGGACAAACCATAGCCTAGGAAGTGGCTACAGCCGGCGACTGATGGTTGATAGATGTTGAAGCATGTTTCGCAATGGTCAAACGGAAACTGCCCCATGGTTGGTTTCCGGGATGCCAGTGATCCTCCTTTCCGCGTGACAACAGGGGGAGTTGGGCGACGGGTTGTGAATCACTGTGAAGGGGCCCTCGAAAGTCCAGTAGGATGGAGCCTTGGGAGAACCCTGGCAGACCCCTGAGAGAAGCCTTCCTAGCCGCAGATCAGAGCTTTTCAAGAGTGGTCGGATTTCGGATTTTTGGCCGGTGAGCGTCGAACGTTTGTGTTTGTTCAATTTCTGCCGCCAGCTTGTTGCCAACAGTAGGTCAAACTGGTGCAGTTTTTGGGGAGCCAAGTGGCATTTTGCCCCTGCCAAAGCGATCTGGGGAAAACATGATCAAACAGAAAGTTGAAAGGTGGCCAAATTATTTGGGTTTGCAGGAGACTGTCTATCTAATGTGACCCGAAACAGCTTGCCACCCGTTTGAGTTCTGGAGAGTGGAAATCAGGATGCACAGATCAACAAGAGATGGGTGTGGATCAAAGTCCAGGAGCTCTTCGGGGTCACTCGCATCGTTTCGCCCGAAAAATTCACCCTAGCCGTGCTTCAATGAATTCAGCAGCAAAGCATCACTTAAATCTACGATGATGGGCCATGATGGGTATGCTTTCCATTTCGATGATGCTTAGATGAGTGGTTTCCCATGGTTTCCCTACGGTTTTTCTACGGTAGGGATCTACATGTCGCAGGTGGGTCACCACAGCTCCACTGTTAGGCATCGACCCTTCATCCCGGGAGTGGTTCCCAAGGTGCAGGCGAGGGCTGGGTCCAGTTTCAACCCGGAGATGGGTCCAGGGGACCTCGCAAGTGCCTGCAAATGGTGTGGGTTTCTGGTGATGGGATTTTTGGTGTCGAAGGATGAGCAAAAATGAGGAGAAACCAGGGGCCACAACCATAATTAGCAGAGATCCAGAGCCTTTGCTTGTGCTTCAAAGTGGTTCGTCTAGGGACCATGGGTCAGAGAAGAAAGCTTGGCACAAGCGTGATGCGTCACCAGTATCCTGAGGGACTACCCCAGTGATGGCAAAGAAAATATCAACCCGGAATTCATAAGTTGACCATGTTGCAGTAGGAAAGCTTTACCGCAGAGCCCCGCTATCAACTAGGGCTTCGTCACGGAATGCGAGCTGCCTGGATCTATAGTGGTTGAACCCACGGTGCAACAGCCCTTGTAGCAGGTACAGGGCTCTGGTTGTCGGAACCTGGAGCTGCTCCTACCGGTCCGAATCGCCTACTACTACCATGAATGATATTAATGTTATCAAGATGTCAGCACCATTGTTATCTCATTGTCATGATGGTGGCCCTGGATTCCAACTCACGAATGTCATGAGCAGCCACTTTGAACCAGCCGGATCACAACTCACGAATGTTGTGAGCAGCCAGCTTGAACCAGTCATAGAAGACTCATATGTTTGTGAGTCATTTGTATCACTGGCTCTTCACATCAGCTAATTACTAGCCGAGGGGTTGGGATTGTGGCTTGACGTGGAACCAGTTGTGACCACAACGTGACTTTTTTCAGATGCGCTTGAGGATAGCCAGAGGTGGAGTAATGCGGTGATAGCAAAGATAAGATGATGGCTAACCTCTGGTAAACTAATGTGGAAAAAATCACTATTCTTATGGGTAAAGTTAGTTCAATGGTGGATTTTCCACTTCCAGATTAGTTTACCAGAAAGTACCAGTTGATTGGTACTAATAAGGCACCCCCCTAGTCTTACCAGAAATAGCTCATGAATGCAGGGCATATCCATCAAGTGCCTTAGACCATTCCAATTCGATGTTTTTTTTTTCTTCTTTTTTTGAAGGGAAACCTACCATTAAACCAACCATTTGGTGTTTCTCAAGCTAGTGGGGAACCCCAAAATGGTTGGTTTATTACTACAAATGGTTAATATTGGATGATTCGGGGGTTCCCCTATTTTGAGAAACATCCATTTGAATGGACAAGCCGGCAAAGCAGGAGGATCCTTGGCGATCAATGACTCGTGTGAGAATATCTGCGATTGTAAACAATAATCAACCACTAGCAGCCGCCATTGAACACTGACTATAATTGCTCACTACTAGCCATTCCTAGCCATGAACCATTGTGAGCGATTTTAGCCCGAAAAGTTTCAAGCGTTATTTTCACAATTCTTAGCGCCATAAAGTCGACCATTACTAGCTAGCAAACTTTTTCTGTACCTGCAACGCTGCTAATCATTGCTAGCGCATCATTGTCAACTTCACCACTCATTCACCACAAGTAACCATTGGTCAGACATTCACCATCATGAACCATTAGCCACCACTAGCCAGCATTAACCACCATTGACCACCATTGGTGCTGGCGCTGGTTTGGCCGAAGAAATCCTGAGGCTCCGGCTCCACCGAAATTCGCTCCGACTCATCATCACCAGGAGGCGCCGCCATCATGGCCATGGGTGGCATCCAAGGTATATGGATGCACAGGATCATGAGTAGCTAAGAACGGATGAATGATCAATCAGATATGTAAATGTATATTTATATGTATATGTATATGTATATATGTATATATGTATATATGTATATATGTATATATGTATATATGTATATATGTATACATGTATATGTATATATGTATATGTATATGTATATGTATATGTGTATATGTGTATGTGTATGTGTATGTATATGTATATGTATATGTATATGTATATGTATATGTATATGTATATGCACATGTATATGTATATGTATATGTATATGTATATGTGTATATGTATATATGTATATGTATATATGTATATATGTACATATGTATATGTATGTGTATATATGTATATATGTATATATGTATATATATGTATATATGTATATATGTATATATATGTATATGTATATGTATATGTATATGTATATGTATATATGTATATGTATATGTATATGTATATGTATATGTATATGTATATGTATATGTATTTGTGTATGTATATATATATATGTATATGTACATATGTATATGTATATGTATATGTATATGTATATGTAAATGTATTTGTATATGTATATGTATATGTATATGTGTATGTATATGTGTATATGTATATGTATATATGTATATATGTATATATGTATATATGTATATATGTATATATGTATATATGTATATATGTATATGTATATGTATATATGTATATATGTATACATGTATACATGTATATATGTATGTATGTATATATGTATATATGTTCCAGCCCTCTTGGCCCCCCTCCCCCCCCTCCCCATCCTCACCCCCCCCT
>VSDK01026435.1:206563-228050 GCA_009767595.1 Symbiodinium kawagutii | reverse complement strand
GTTGTCGGGGCCTGGGGCTGGAACATATATGTATATATGTATATATGTATGTATATGTATATATGTATCTATGTATCTATGTATCTATGTATATATGTATAGATGTATAGATGTATATTTGTATATATGCATATATGTATATGTATAGGTATATGTATATATGTATATGTATGTGTATATGTTTATGTACAGGTATATTCACATGTATTTGCAAATGTAACATTATTGCTGTTATAGTGGCATACAAAAGGACCATACAAAACTTCATGGTTGTATATATATATATGTATATGTAAGTAAATAAATATATTTATATATATATGTATGTAAATATATATATATATATTTATATTTATATGTAAATAAATAAATGAATAAATATATATATATATATATATATATATATGTAAATATATATATATATATATATGTATTTATATACACACCAGCATTACGGAACCAAGAGTGATCCACAGGCGATTGTTAAGTTGGGATTGTCATGCCGTGTTTTTTGTTCATAAGTGGACTAGCCACTATATGTCAGCCCCTGTTTGGGTACGTGCAGCTGGGGATCTAGCTCCGATAGTTCTGGCCATGTCGTGACTGGGTCAGACCAAGTTGCGGCTGGGAACCACAAGCACAATTCCTGCGAAAATGCACATGCCCTTGTACCTCAAATACTGGGGCAATCAGACCGCTGCGGAGAAGGGGAGAAATGCCTCTGGGTCTCTGTACCCCAACTGGTCACACCGGTGGGTTAAGATGTTACTTCGATGGCTTTTGGTGGGCCCCGAATGGTGATTGGTAGAGCGCCTTTGTTGATGGCTGGATCGGGAAATGCTCAGAGCTTCAGCAGAGGCATCCCCCAGCAACAAGCGTTTCGAAGGTGGTTTTCATCCACTTTCATAGCGAAGAACGGTGAAGAACTTACATGTGAGGAAAGATGATGATTTCCTAATGTAGATGCTTATAGTAATCATATGATAATACTTGGGATACCTTGGCGGATGACCCGTGCCTCCCTGGAAGGTGAATGTGAATCCAGTGACAGCAGTTCGCAGGGGAGCCAAGTGCCAGGTCCAGTGCCATGGTGAGGTCGGGTAGATGACTCGTGACGCCGAGCGTGCATGTGGGATTAATGACGGATTACTGAGCTATCCATGGATCATTAATCTCACATTAAATTATGGATCCATTAACCATATGTGATTAATGATGGATCCTTAATTTCTGTTAGTGGATCATTCATGCTGGTGATCGACTGGATGACTGCAGTCCTGGCAGTACCCCCCATGATCAATCCAAAGGACCCAGCTCTGTTGGATGGGTTGGTAGTTCAAAAAATTGCTGGAGGCTTACAAGCAAATGCTGCGCTGCAGTGGGCTCCGAGCAAGACAACGACATATCCATTGTGCATTTCTGCATTCACAACCATTTTTTTTCAACGTGACAGGCGTAGACTAGTCGATCTATTTAATCAGTCCATACTAAAATTCTAAATTGCAACTGGCCAACCTGATTTCTTTTGAATATATCGAAGCACACATTTTGAAAGTCAGCTTTCGGGTCTTTGAAACATGTTCGCTAAACATTTGATGGTAAAAATCAATAGCGTGGGTATCGCAGCGGTAAGAAAGACAAATCAGGGCAGTTCACAGTTCATCGCAACTCATCGCAATGTCTCCTGAGATTGCCTTGTACGCTGCTGCAATCGCAACGGCACTGGTTGGGATCGGATCATTGCTGAAGGCGCTGAGAGCCAGTCGATCCCAGGGCTATGAGCTTTTTAGTGACTCAGAAGAAGGCACTGGCGACTCAAGAGGCACTGGCGACTCAGGAGGCACTGGCGCCGAAGATGAGCCACTTGCTCATCAGACCTTTGTGATACCATTGGCCTTCAATGTAATGCTGGCTGGGTACCTCCTGCTCCTGGCACACAGCAAACCCACCTGGCAAATGATCATGAAAGCTGGCCTAAGCATTTTCTGCATCCTGTGCCAAATTATGATTTCAGTGTGGACTCCCATAAAAAATGGAAGAATCGTGGTGTCACTGATGTTGAACATGTGGATGCTCGGGATGCCCTTTGTACAATGCCAGTGGTGGCTCTTCGCAGTTTCCATTGCCACCTGCACATTCAGCGCAGTGGTGCTCCACTATGCGGATCTTGATAAGGACAAGCATTGCTATGGCCTGGCTGCAAGCCTCATGGCGGCTTGGATGGTAGCACTGACCATGCTGAGCACCTGGAGGTGGGCCTTTGTGCTGCTGACGACTCCATCGATGATCGGCTTCTATTGGATTCCTTCGAGGATCAAAGGCCTGGAACTTGGAGATGTAAATCCTTTCTTCTCTACGCTGCTTTTGCTCTATCTGATTTGGTCCATGCCTCTCCCATTGTTGAGCAGTGCAAGTTGGCAGCTCCCGGCAGTGATGTTGTTCGCTGCATTCGCCGGGACAGCTCTCCTCATCGCCGCTTCTCTTGTGGACGACGGGTTTCAGGGAAGGGTAAACGTTTTGGAAATGGGGCTATTTGGAGTCGTTCCTCTTGTCATTGCAACATTGCTTCCCTTGGCAGTGGTCTGGTGGTCCGGCCAGGTGCCCCAGGTGCTTGAAACTGTGCCTCCATGGATGCTTCGCCTTGGGCCTGTGACCTTTGGAGCGATGTACATTTTGATGGAAGTGGTCTACGTGAACTACATGTCGGTGAAAAGGCGCCATCCCAGAGGCAAGGAAGTGAATGCCAATGCCTTCGGGCAGACCGCGGTCATGACCAGAATCTTAGTGCTTCTGATTCTGCTGGCAACTCCATGGGCCTTGGCCCTTGACACAGCTCAGCTGCAGCAATGGGGCCAGAGCCCGAACCTGTATTTGCCAGACTATTTGACGCTGCAGTTTGGTAAAAACGAAACCTGGCAGAAAATTGAAACTTGGCACCTTCCCAACGCCACTTGGCATAATCCCAAGGCAAATTTCCTCCATATGACGCAGCCAACATGGCCGGATTTGGCCACCACCACCTCCTCGATGGCAAGGGCGAAATTCTGGGTTCCTTTCATTGTCATCAAGCTTTTTGGAGCAACGGTCTTTGCAACGCTGGTGCTGGGAATACCATGTTCAAAGGACTGATTTTCAGTTTGGATGGCAGTGGCGTAATGTTTGATAAGAGATGGAAAGAATCCAAAAAGAAACACTTGAGGGACCTGTTGGCAATCTTCTTTTGCTCACCATTTCAGGATACCCACTCAGTTCGTGCAAACATCTTACATGAGAAAGAGAAAGGCTTTTGATTATTTTTAGATATTTGGCAATTCGGGACAATTTATTTCTATTTATAACCTGCATGTATACATTTTGTTCAATTGAACCAGAATTTTCCAATCCTTTTCCACTTGCATAAACGTGTAGCTGCAGTTTCAGATGGGGAGCCGGATGGCGACGCTGAAAGTGGCCAATGATTTTGAAGTAATGAACCGGACAGCGTGGTTTTGGAACCATGTGTTGGCCATTCCCTGGGTGTCATTCGTGCTGATTCTTGTTTTGTTGGGCTTTGCAACTGCTTTGACCCTGACAGGGACAGATGCAGCAAGACGAACGAGTTGGGGACGGCAGGTCTCAAAACCAGCTCAAGGATGTGCAGCGAACCTCGATCACCATTTGTTTGGTGGTCGCCAACCTGGTCGTTTGTACCAAGCTCACCCTGACAGCCAGCATGGCTGGACAATTGACATCAGGTGGCATGGTCTGGGAAGGGTTCGATGAAATCCTTTCTTGGGGGTTGCTCTGGCTGATGGCTCAGGCCATGGCCTTGCGGCTGTTGAACTGCGGTGCAGCTTACGCGGCATTTGACGTAGCTCTGAGTGCTCTCTTTGTATTTCCGTACCTTGGAGATCCTTTTGATACTCTCAAAGATGCCATGCTGGCGTCAGTGGCGATCCAATCGGATGTCCTGTGGCTTGGATATCTCGGCATTGCTGGAATGATTTATCTTTGGGTTCTGCATCTTTGCGTCCTCCTCCCTGTGAAGAGCTCAAGACTGGAGCTGCAGAGCTCATATCTGCCAGTGCTCCTTTTGAAGCCAACTAGGACAGGATCGAAGTTTGCACACAGCTGGTGGGTGAAATTGTGCGCGGTGATGTACAAGCAGTGCACGCCCACCAAGCAAAAAGCCATGTTGGCAGAAGATCTGCCACAAGCATTGTTGGCATGCTTGGTGTCCATGTCTTCCAAAGGTAGTATGTTTACGGTCGTAACCAACATAGCCATACCAGTGGCGCGTCTGACTTTTGCTGCTTTGCTTCAGGATTCGCTGGCTGAGATTGTCAAGGATTGGCTCCTTGAGCAAGCAGTAGAAGCTTTGTGCCACGACAGGGTGGAGGCCAGCAATGAGTTCACCATAGCTATGTCCAGATTGGCACAGGTCACAGGCAAAGACGATATCTGGGAGTCAGATCTGCTGCAAGAGTCCAAAGACAGACTCGACCAAAAGCTTGAACAGGTTGAACCCCTTCGGGAAGACGTCGAATCTCTTGAAAAAGCAACCTTTTTTCCAGTCTTTTTGCAGCTGCTGCTTACCTTCAAAGGCTTGGAACAAGGGACGGAAGATTCGCAGAGCAAGGCCTTGGATACCTTCGTCAATTTGTTGAAGACGGCTTTGAAGGACCCATCTTGGCAGGGCATATGCAGACAAGTGAGCACTTGGTTCGGGCCGAAACTCATTGCAATAGGAGACTTGAATTTGAGAGGCGGAAAAATCAATGGTGACGGTGTTGCAACATTGGCTGATGCCATTTCCCACCTGACAGCCATCACCGAGATGCAACTGAGCTTGGCGTGGTGCAACATGAGCAGGGAAGGCTGCAAAGCCGTTGCCAACAGCTTTTTCAAGTTGACGAACCTTCAAGAGCTGGAGCTGGACTTTGATGGGAATGACATCGGTGTTGAAGGTGCCGAAACATTGGCTGGTTCAATGTCCCACTTGACAGCCATCACCAAGTTGGACCTGCGCTTGTTGTATTGCAAGATCGCCAGCAAGGGCTGCAAAGCCGTCGCCGCTGGCTTGTCCAAGTTGACCAACATCCAAAAGCTGACTCTGGCCTTATACGGAAATAACATCAGTGACGAAGGCTGCCGAGCCCTGGCTGAGTGCCTCCCGGAGCTCCAGGAACTCGTCGAGCTCAGACTGGACCTCACTTGGAACAGTGTCAGCCCGGTAGCCGGTGCGGCCCTGGAAGAAGCGGCGGCGAAGCTGCCACGTCTCACTGTGAAGGATATCAAATTCTCTTGATGCCTCAATTTCAGATGGAAAACGGCACATACCTGCATTGAACTGCTGGAGAAGGTTCGGGGTCATGAGCATCTCTTGGGCACCACTTCAACAGTTTTTTCATTCATTACAACAACCTGACTGGCGTGTCGGGGGATGCAACTTTCGGTTCTTTCATTTCAGTGAATCGGCTGAGACTGGAAATTGAGACCGTTGTAGATGGACCTTGTACTTCTTTCCCTCCCATTGCAGAATTTTCTTTGCAAGGCAATTTGACTGTGTTTGATACTGCATACTCATATACCATTGTCATATCTATACCTATATATATGGTGGTTTCCTCAAATAGGGGTACCCCTAAATCATCCTTTATTAATCATTTATAGCAAGAAACCGTCCAATTTTGGGAGTCCCCTATTTTGGGACCCCCCCATATACATATATATATATATATATGTATGTATGAAAAACACATACATCAAATACAATATGCACAGAGCTTTGACCAGGCATTGCTAAACAAGGGTGAACACCCATCAACTTAACAAGTTCAAAGAATTGAAGTGAAAAACACAGTTCGTTGCTTTCGCTCGTGTGATTTCGGGTCTAAAGATTAGTTTAACAAGCAGTATTTAGTTTGAGTTTAAGAATGCTAAAATTTAACTTGTAGTTTAAGTATATTGATATTTGTTTCTTCATTGAAATAGCATCCGTTTAAAAAGAACCAGCAAATCTCGTGCCCGATTTTGATCGACAGGACCAACTTCTGGGCAAATCCAGTCAGGTGACAAAGTCCAGTTGCAATGACCGGTAATAATACACACGACCGTACAGATAGATCTATGTTTCAACGCAGATGCGCATACAACACCTATACCCAGAGACATTTTTACTCATAGAATCTTATAGATGTATAAATGATGTAGATATGAATTGTACATGTGAGTTGTATGTGTATGTAAAAAGATATGTATATATATATATATATATATACATATATATACACATATATTGGAAACATCTACATCTTTCACTATCTCCTGCATTTAATAATAAAGAAAAACATATGCCAGTTAATTATCTTGGTGCCAGTTGGAAACATCCACTGCCTAATTTCTCCCTATCTCCTGCATTGTTGGGATCTCTTTCCACACTCCAGGTCCTCCTGGCGCATCCCTCGGTGCTATGAGCTTCTCCGGCGTGGCCGGCCTCGTTGGGATGACCCAGCCGCTTCAAGCGTTGGGATTGCCTTGGGGTTGGCGGGTGGGGGTTGTGGTTGGGGGTTGGGGGGTGGGGGTTAGGGGTTGGATGGGCTGGGTTGGGGGCGGTTGGGGGGGTTGGTTGAGTTGGATGGTGCTGGAGTTCTTTCTTTGGTTGGGTTCGTGGAGTCATGTTACCATCCAGTGGCGGAAAAAATCGCGTCGCCGAAAATGGCAACTCTGTAGGTATGAGTGTAGGCTTCGGAGACACAGCCTCAGTGCATATGCACTTTGCTGGGAGTGGAGCTGGATTCCCACTTCGAAACCAGTACCGGTCGATGACATGACGGGTTCTAGCATGTTACAGCTTTTCAGAAGCATATAGACCAAGCAATTATATTGTTTCACTATGACGCACAATGGGTTTGGGATGGTTAGGAATTATTATATGCATCATTAGATACCATGCACATCAGATTGATCCAACACATTATGACTCGAGTTGTCCTGACGTCCAACTGACTGTGGATCGTAAATCAACAAAAATCCAGAAAGTGAGTAGACTAGACAAACATTGGCCTTGACGATGTTGTGACGGGTGGGGATTGTGCACCAGTGCCGCATGTAGCAAACATTTCAGCGACCTATCACCTTGTTGACTCTGCTGTTGGGTAAGACATTGGCACTAGTAAATCTGCTAGCCATATGAACCACTCATGATCAACATCCATCAGCTGTTTTTGGGGTCGCGGCCTCAGGTTGTGTGGAAGTGGCTATGGCTGATGAGGCACCACTTTCTTTAGGGAGAGGGCGGCATTGCCGTGTATGCTGGACAGTGGCCGAAAACCGCCAGTGTATATGATCTTCTTTGGGCCATCTCCGGGATTTTACTGAAGGACGTGCCAGTACAGGTACCACGTGACCAACAAAGAAATCAGAAACAATCCATGTTTAAAGGTTGTGAAAACAGCTGCATGTGTGGAGTTTGGGAGTAGTTCGTAGCTGCTCCTTTCTCTTGGGTCAACATTCTGCGGCCATCCTAAGAAAAAGCGTGCACATCCCCAACAGGCATTCTGTTATCACTGCGGATCTTCCCCCTGGGCTATCCATCTTCAGAAATTTTGATCGGAGCCCCATGGAGCCTCTGGTTACCAATGAGGTCACTCATGTGAAGAGTTCCGGGGCCAAGCGTGATCCCAATCCAGCAAAGTTCAGATCAGAATCCTGCAGCTCATGATGATTGTGGATGCTTGTGGAGCTTTATCATGGACGAGTTGTTGGTATCCCAAACTTCCAGGTCACGAGATTCGGCTAAGCCACCCGATTGGTTTAGGGGCGATGGACGTGCACCTGATATTGTTGTGTGATTTTGATGAATTCCTTGCAGATCAACCCTTGAGGCTCATGATTCTCATGATACAAGGGAATTTCATGAGGACGATGAATGCCATGATGGCCATGATTATCATGAACTTCATGAATATTCATATCATTCTGGATTCTCATTCATTTACCGACCAATTTCTTATTGCAGGCTGTTCTTGACGATATCATTTTTGTGGAACAGCTAAATAGGCCTTGGCTGATTTCAAGTCAAATTCCATGGCGGAAAAACCAGCCGGCGGGCGGATCGAGGGCAGCACGATTGCATAGAAGGGATTGGCATGGATAGGCTACACATGATCAGCCAAGCGCAGCCAGTGGGTTACACAGTGACCCATGACACAACTTCAACTCATCCGGGGCAAATAGCTGAGAGAAACTCCAAAGCCCGACGAAAGCCGTTCTTCGACTTGGCGCTTGCCCCAGAAGGGCGTCTAGTTGATCTTTCCCACGAGAGTCGTAACAAAGTTTTGCACTTCTGAGGGTCTCATCAAAATCGTCTCCGATCCCCAGTAGTCTTTAGCATGTCCTGCAAGGTTTGCAAGTGCCATTTTTGGGAAATTGCCTACGGCTGAGGGTCTCCTTTACTCGTTCAGAGTGTGCTACTTTACGTTTAGTCTAGCAGTGTCGTGGCATGCCAGCCATCATGTGCGTTTTTTTAGGGGCCGGTACAGCCAATAGCAGTAAGCACCAACCGTGAAGACTGGGTATCGCCTTGCAGGATGAATCGTGGCAGAAAACAGAAGAGGTGC
Organism: Symbiodinium kawagutii; assembly: GCA_009767595.1. Taxonomy (NCBI): domain Eukaryota; class Dinophyceae; order Suessiales; family Symbiodiniaceae; genus Symbiodinium; species Symbiodinium kawagutii. The sequence goes on along the minus strand of VSDK01026435.1, from coordinate 219,450 downwards.
TGCGGCTGCACTGGGGTCAGATCTCCGCTGTGACCATGGAATGGACGAGTTCTATACAGCTTTGTCACACTCCAATCATGAAGTCATGGCATCTTTTGCCTGATGTTCCAAAGCTCTCATGGTTTCAGAGTTCGTAGATCCTCAACACTGACGAAATGGAGGTTGTATCAAGTTGTGTCAAGCTGTTTCCGTGGCGCATGCAGGAGTTGAGATCTGTTCCGGAAAGGGCACTTCCTCATTCGTTGCTTGGCGAATCTTCGAGAAAGTTGATGGCTGACTAGGGGATACTACGAGGATAGTACGGGGATAGTAATGGGGAGATGACATGAAATGATGGCAACTATCGATCTATTGTGGTTGTGTGCTATGCGCAGCATTTGTCATCGCATTGGGACTTTTCACCATGATGTGGTGATATCAGATGATTACCCACAGTGTTTCGGGGCTTCAGGGCGGGCGTCAGGGTCTAGCGGGAGAGGATTAGCTGGATTTGTCCTCGTCCCCATGCTTGTTTTTCAAGGTTTCCCCGTGGTAGACAATAACCAAGTAGCTCCTGGTAGGCAACCCTTGGTAGAACCCAAAAAAGCAGAGATCCTTCTGGGTAAGATGGCTGGTCAAAAGCCCATAGCCCATGGTTGCTACATCCCAGTTACCCGTGGGGCTCACCCTATGGCAATGATCCAGCGTTCCACGGAAAAGCGAGCCGAGGCGTCGCTTGATCCTGTCCAGCAATGGCACCCGACAGTTCGAGTGGCTCGGCGGTGGCACCTTGATCGGCCGAAAAACGGCAGAAAGTAGCATGAACAGCATAACAGTTGCTATATCATATGTTAGCATCGATATTTTGGCTGTGACCATTTTGATTCCAATGGTAGCCAATAGGACTATAGTAGTTACAATGTTATATGTTAGCATCGAGCCACCTTTGTTAGCTGTAATATATAGCTATTGGTAGCCAATAGGTAACAGTTACAATGTCATAGGCTAGCTGTAAGATATAACTATATTATAAAACCATTAACCATTGGTAGCCAATAGCACTATAGCAGTGACAGTGTCATATGTTAGAACGATATTTTGGCTGTGATCATTTTGATTCCAATGGCCCCATTCCCTTGGAACCTGTGCAGGTTCCATCCGCAACGAGCTGATACAGTTCTGGCGGGTCGAAAGGACTGCCAAACTGTTGGGGTGATGTGAAGTGTGGTGAATTAGTTTCGGTATCCATGATGAACCTGACAAATAAGGACCATCTTCGGAAGGCTTAGTAACCAGTGAACGATGGTTTAGGACCAGCTCAGAATGGTCAAGAATCGTTTATCAAAGTTACAGGTTGTTGATCCCTTCCCCCCAACAGATAACCCCTCGGTTCCTATACCTAAATTTTGAGCTCTCGGGGTGGTTTGCTGCTAGAAGGAAGGATACTGTAGCCACTGGCCAGTAATGACCCCAATGGCACTATTGCAATTAGGCGGTTTTTTTGGCGGTCCCTGCTGGGTGTTGGTGCGAGGTGGCGTAGCCAACTCATTTTGTAGCAGTGAAAAGTGAAGTTCGGTGTTGGCTTCTCAAGAAGATATCCTCAACTGTTGGTAAAGAAGTGCAGTTCCCATCAAAGCCAAAGGTCCAGCAGGACTTTGCTATGTTGGAAGGCTACATTGGTGTGATCGCTTTCCCTTTGAGTCAGACATCCTGATTGCTGTTGGGCATCTATTCTTGGCTTAAAAAGGGTGGGCAGCGGCTGACATTAGCAGAATGAACCATAGTTAGACATTTTGAATCACTGTTGGGCATAGTTTGCCCATCACCACTCTTCGAAACTGTTTCGGGCATAGTCTGCGAAAGAAGCCAGGAGTAACTGCGAAAGGAAGGTAGGAGGGTATCAATTATCATCAATCATCCACTGCTTCGAGTCATAAGTTCAATACTGACAACTATCATCACTGCTATTGGTATTTTCCATTATTACTATGAAGTATAATCAACAATTGGTGATGAGCCGGCCGCGGGTGCCAGGACGGGGTGGTGGCGATCATTAACCACGAGGACCGCAGCTCTGGGGTCCGGCGGAAGCTGTGTTGGAAGCGCCGCCCGAAGCTGCCAGGAGGTGTCACCAAATGGCAGGAAAGCAGTTGCCCAGTTGCGGTAGGATGTCCGTAATGTTGGTTTCTGATTAGTATCTACCCTGTTGGTTTCATTCACTACTTTAGGGGGGGTTACACTAATCAGAAACCAACATTAAGATCGAAAGACATGCCAATGTCCGCATGATCAGATTACACAATTTGCATGCTCAGATTGCTCATCCCAGAAAGTTGTCGGCAACTTAATGCGTGTAGCCTATTATTAGAGCACCACAAGAATCTTAGCAGCTGGTCACTGGGAAGTCAAAAAACCCTCAATTAGAATCCCTGGCAGCAGAAGCAGTGCCTATCACTATATGAATGAGTCTACTTGGGCCTACCCTCCAGGAATCGCATGTTACAAGGTGATTGCAAGCCATGGCATCCACTTGATTCGATTCAAGTTGGCTTCTTCATCGAACAGAAACATCATTCACACTGATGATGAACGCTCGAAAACCTGTAAGCAGGACACGGTTTAGATTTCACACCTGCCACAGGAGGATTGCACAACACACACTTTGGAGGCGGGGTACTGGGTAGTTCCACTGAAAGGTGTTTACCATCTCGTAATCTGACATCTCTAGGCTGGATAATGGGAGATCTAGATCCATATTGATAAGCCACGCAATTTGGATGGTGAAACACATGCTACAGTACTGACAGCAATGTTGAGGCTGGTTTCTAAAATCGGATCTCACAATCCGCTTTTTCTCGATGATTCACCTGTTGATCCTCCACTCTGCTCAAAGCTATGATGCTCAACATGCAAGGTACGAGGGGACACAGTGGATATGACATGGGTTTGATAGCCTCACGGCCCTCGCGCTTAGGGTAGTCTCTACAGACTGCCCTGTATGCTGAAAATATCTCTTATACACTCAAGTGACATCTTTTGTTCAAACTTCACAGCCATGCTGCATGCAATCCTTCTAGCCGAACTGTGAGGGTCATTTTTTGTGCTGCCGTCACAGTTTGAAGTACTCAAGTCGAATAGCTGGTAGTTGGGCCTCAGGGCAGGTTCAATCCCATTTTTCAAAAAACAGTCTTGACGCACTGTATGCTTACATATTGAACAGTTGCGCATGAATCGTGGAGCCTTGTGCTACCTGCTACTCGGTTGGCTGGAAGTCATTGTCCCACTTAGTTGGACGCGATGGCATGTCCTTTTGGCGGTGAAAAATCTCCTCATTCGTTCACGTTGTTGTGGCTTTCTGCTGCTATGCAGCCGAGCATGGTTAAGGCAACGGAAACTAAGTCATAAAGTCTCCATGATGGAGTGCGAGCCATTGCACTTTCATGATTACTTCGATGCAATATATAGATATTCATGGTAGATCTTCGCATGATCTACGATGGGAGTAGTGACTGTATCAACAAATCAGTTGTTCGCCGGCTCTGCCAGGTGGACTCCTATCCCATTTTGGGTTTGTCATGGCTTCATACGAATCCGCAATGGGTGCCCCGGGGAGGGCCGGGTAGGTATTGGCTGCTGACGGTTGGCTGCCCTCGAACACAAGCAATGGAACTAATCGTTCGGTGCTTTTGGTTAGATCCAAACGGGGGTTGCTTGAAATTGGGAACGCTAAAACGGATGGTTTATGACTGACTATTATATATATATATATATACATATATATATATATATACATACATACATACATGAATAACATTGGATGATTTGGGGGTACCCCGATTTTAAGAAACACCCATATATTGACAAACCATTTCTTTGTTGGCATAAATCACAAGTGATTGAGCAGGGAAACTGGAGGGCGTGTATTGAGATTGGGATCTACCATGAACGATGGCGATGATTAACTGATGGTATATTGATGATTAGTGATGGTTCATGAATGGATCATCTATGGTAAACAGTGGGAACGTCGTTCAAGCTCAACTTTGTCATCCCTCCCTTGTTTTTGTGCCGGTTTTCATCGTTAAAGTGGGGCTGGGACTCAAGCTACCGGCTAAAGAGAACTAAGTCGAAGCGCTTTCGAAACATTGGCAGTGTCGGAAAAAGACCAGCTTTGACTGAGCTGATCGTTTCATTTGGACTTACTGTAGCGGGACTGTGATTTATGAAGATCCCTTCTCAACAGTCGTTAAAACCTTTTGGGCCCCAGGAAAATCGGTTGACAGGCTGCTTGGATGACACAGCTACTGGCTTGCTCAGCAGTCCAAAAGTGTTTGTATACTGGTTCATAAGCAGCTTGATCTTTAATAAAGGTTGGTATTGCTTCCAATGATGGTCAGAAGTGCTTGCAATGGTTTTAATCGATGGAATTGAATCAGGATTAATCAAAGGGCCGAAGCCACCAATCACAATAGCTGCAATGCCGAACCTGGATACTACATCCACAACTTCATCATTTTTTCCGCCACATTTTGGCCGTGGTGGTGTTTGCTCTTTGCCTTGGTGACGCGTTGTGGTTTGGGATTCTTCTTGGGATAGGAATCCACTGGATACGAGATCCTGCTGTGGCACTTGCGAACTGCCTCAAGACACAATCTGTCACTCCATCCTCAAGTCTATGCTTACTGGATGGTAAGTGTGGCTACTCGGGTTGTCCATAGGCCAGAAATGCAAAAATGTATAGGGAAACCCGCAGACTTGGTGACGTGAAGGTACCCTCAGGGTTGCGCTTCACCACCACATCTAGCTTGGTTGAGCCTACCCTACAATAGCTGTAGTGGTTATACGTTGGATCCAACCGTTGACCCATGGTGTGTAGCCCCGGCGTAGCTGATCCCTTTAATGCGGGGAGTGGTTCGGACAGGAGCGGCTCGCATTGGCCTCTAACATAGGTTCAAACCATAAATCATAGTCAATGATTAATCATTAGATACCCTGTTGTTGAACCATCAATGACTAACCATAAATGATACCCAATGACTCAATGACTAATGGTGACTAATCATTAGATACCCTATTGTTGGTGATTCTGCGTCAACTTTGACATGAATTCACCTCGGCTGATCATCACCTTCTTGAACTGACCATTTCCAAGATCACTTGCCTCTCCAGGCCGTGTGCGGAGTCTCTCAGTCCGGCACGACTTGCCTCGTGAACTACAACGAGTGCAGGCGTCTAAAGCAGCAGGTGTAGCGTGCATGTAGAAATGCGCACCTCAGAATCTGTAGAGAATGGTTGAGAAACAGCTTGAGAATGAGAAACATTCCATGGAAATGCTTTTGAATGCTTGGGATGTTGAGAATGAGGTATGGAACTGAACAAAGATGATTGGCAAGATTTTAGTAAGCAGCGATGATCATAGATCATTAGCCACGCTCGGTTTGTCATGGTCATGAGTGGATTGTTTGTCGGTCCAATGTATTTCTTTCGAAACCATTCACTGCATATCACGCGATGTGATGCAAGTCATGGTCAATAAGAGCCTTGGTAAATGGCTATGGGTCAATATTAATCAACCAACTAATGGGGGAGAATCTCCAACAATAATAGGGAAACCAATGGTTATGGTGGGGGAACCAGGGGTACAGGGTTTTGACCCACTGCCAAATAACGAGCCAGCAAGATCCCATGAGTACACTTAACTTTTGGTGCTCACGTCACTGCGATTCTGGGGCACCGAAACCACAGGAGAAACCTACGGAGGGAAGTTTTAAAGGGTAGGAAGTTACCTGAATTTGTGGGTCCAAATCGAATCCAATGGGATTCCAATGGGAGAGTGCTTCTTAGACTATCTTAGACCACATTCAACTTCCACATTGAGATCCAATCACTTCGAGGTTTCCGACCGTTTCCCAGTTGCCCTGCCAGCACACTGCTTCCAGTGCCTGCCTGGTCAGTGTAGGCCTGGGCACATGGAAAGTGTGCGGCTGGAACCCTTCGCCCACCTCTCCTCGTTGTCGGTGAACTGCACTGATGAGAGCCTTGGCAGTGAAAAGCTTGGGACTAGATGAACTGCTCCTGAATTCACCCCCCAAATCATCCAAGATTAGTCATTTATAGTTATAAACCAGCCATTTTTTTGGGTTCCCTATGGCTTGAGAAACACCTACGTAATCATCCTGAAGCATTGAAGCAAGTTGCCACCCTTTTGTTTCAGGAAAGAGCAATGTTTAGGGATGCTAAGTGCTGCCACCACATGTAGCTGGTTGGACCATCCCAACATATCTCAAGCCAAACCTTGATTTTGGCAACATCACATCACTGGACCCATTGACTCAGCTTCTGTTGGGAGAGTGGGTTTGACCCCAAATTTCGGCGTGTTCAGTCACATGGGATTGAAAACAAGATTGTCTCAGGCGTTTATGGTGGAAGTTGTGAGTTCTCGAAATCTGAGAGTCGAGTTTTTGTTCAAGACTGGTCCTTTTCTCAAGAAGGTTGATACACAATTGGACAGGCCTTCGGCACTGCATGGTTTCACTATATTCCAAGTTTATTCTATTGGCTTCTGTTGTTCAACCGGCTAGGTGTCAGGTGGTGAACCCGTCCAATGATCTTTTGGGGAGAGTGCATGGTACCCATTGCAGCAGGCGTTCACGTTGGCAACTGAATGTGTGACATGTGCGGCTCTTAACCTTTAGTCACCTGGATGATTTAGTACTATAAATGGTTGATATTGCATGATTTAGGGGTACTGTAACCTCCATTTTGAGAAACCACCATTATGGCCCTGGCGATCTTTCCTCAGATGCCCCTGAACCATGGCTGGTGATAAGTAGCAACGGTTGTGCACAGCGAATCAGACGGGGTTTTGTCATAGATGACAGTGTGCAAAAAATGGCGCAAATAAATCCGGCAGCTGGTTGTTGCCCTTTCTTATATCCGGTCCAAGTAATTCTTCTGTCCACTCAAAATACTCCTTGGGTAAAGCCTTTCAGAATTGCTGGATTGCAATTGGTCCTAGTCGTTGGTGCTGATTGACTGTTGGTCACAAGCCGTCACTGATGATATATTCTTGACTAGCAAGACACTGATAGCCAGGATGGATGCTGATCAGCTGTGTGCTGCTTCAGTTGATTGGTTCGGCTTGTTGCTTGAGACTGCTGGATAGGGCCCAGCTCAGGTATTTCATGACCAGCGGCTTTTGTGTGGATCTAGGCAGGGCACACCAGGCAGCAATTTTGGTGGTGCGTCACAATCCAGGTTATAGCTTGGGTGTCCGTGTGTACCCCATATATTCCAATCCCATCCGACCATGAAAAGTCATGAAGACTCAACAAGTTGCCGGCGCAATGCAGGTCACTTTCCTGGTGTGGGAGCATCCCAAAGGTACCGCGAGGAGTGAAACCATCAGTCCGTCTCTCGCGGCTCGCCAGGCTTGTATGATCTGGTGACGGGACGAAGATTGAGCACGTGGCTTGGCCTCGTTTGGGAGCCTCATGGGCGAAGCAGTTGCTCCAAATGCACCCACGAATCGGTCTGTGGACCCCATTTTTTCGGGGCTTTCTCCGAAGGTATGTTTGCTGCCTCACTTTTAGTTTCTGGATCACCATGTGGCACTGTCAGGGATATCCACCCAGTTTTTTTTTCGAAGTGTACGAGGAGTTGCTGGTTTGCTTTCCCGCCACCTGCTTTCGGCTGCAAGGTTTCAGGGAATGCACCAGAACTTTATCAACATCCTGCGATTCTCACACAGGCCGGCTGTTGCCGCTGTGGCAACTGTGGCTGTTCTTTCGTATTTTTTGGGAACACGAAAGGTCTGCATGGCACCTGCGGTTGTCCAAGGCCGCTGATTTTTGGGGACCTCGGGGCTCTGCAGGTCGCCGCACGTCTTCGCCACAGCATCTTTCGACCATTCCTGCAAGGCTCTGGCGGCAGTGTGGTTGGGCTTGGTTTGGAGGTGGTTGATATGGGCTAACCTACGAGTGGCCAGGGGTTCCCAAGGGTTCCCAAGAGGCTGACACAGCTGAGTGTTCATCAAGCGTACCCTCTGCTGATCATGAAAGGAAGGGGTACAGGCTTTTGAACAATAATTCTTTCCCAACACTATGGGGGATTATTGCCCAAGAATCAGATGATTTTCGCGGGGGTTGTGAATAGCGCATGGCATGTCTGTGGCATTCTCATGCATTCTCTTCACAGTGATTTCTGACTTGAAACCCATATTTCCAGGGTGTAATTCTAGGTCTGTAAACACGCAGCTTCCCGACTTTTTGGGAAGAACTACATATTCCTTCTTCTTCTCCTTCTTCTTCTTCTTCTTCTTTTTCTTCTTCTTCTTCTTCTAATTCTTCTAATTCTTCTCATGCATTATTGACCTTGAAATGATTTGCCAATTGCATTCTTACCCACTATATACTGCCCACCATTTGCAGGTGATTGACTATTTTTTGACTATGATCAAATATTTACTTCCTTGATCGTAATTTACAAGTCTTAGTTAGCTATTCACCTTATCATCAGCCACTTGAATCCATGACCTTGAAAGTCAGCTGGGTGACATTCCGAACTGCTCAACACCGCAGCTGGTGTGGTGGCGCTGGTGATTGGTGGTTATCGGCCATCGCAATAAGGGTCCCTCAGAAGGGTCCTCGCTATAGGTCGCTTGGAGTTGGTACATGGCCATGCGGTGGTTTCTCAAACCAGGGAGCCCCAGAAATGGTTGGTTTACTATTGTACACGGTTAAGATTGGATGATTTGGGGAGTCCCCTATTTTGAGAAACCACAATATATACACACATATATAACCCTATTAACGTGCTATAGTCTGTGCAGGTTATCCCCTAACCCTTTTAACCCATGACCCAGTAGCATGGTTCCCAGTTTCTTCACCTTGCGAGGTGTGGGACTTGAGACAACCCATGCAGTTGGCCAGACCTGCCGCGGGCTCGGTTCAACGTCGAGCTGCAGTGCTGCAGTCTCCCTGGATGGGCTGCGCTATGCCAGATCCTGGAGCCCACCATGTAATCGTAACCCAAGGATTTGGTCGCCGGCAGGTGGAAGCCATGGGGCAGGTGTCCATGCAAAACCCGGGCAGGTGCAAGCCCCTATCATCAGCGGCATCACTCCATAGCACTGCTGAGGTGAAGCTTTTCACCACCGACAGCTTGAATGTGATGTGCACTTTTTCTCCGGACTGGGGGCGCTGCCGTTTTTTGTGCTGGGATGCTGCGACCATGTGAGGCGAAAACAGGGGTTGCCTCTGGGCACCAATTTCGGTGAACGTGTTACACCCAAGCATTGGTTCAACTGGTCAACCATAGCTGGCTAATCATATGAGCTTATAGCACAATCAGAGTGATGAATTTTGTTGGACCGCACATGAACAGCACAGCACCGGGCCTGGCAGTGCCTTGTGAGGATGACAAACACATTCTGTGTTCCGGCGTGGTCTGGGACCTGAGGGGAATCATTCGTGGGGCCCGGGGTATGGATCCCCGCTTCAGGGTTGCCGATTCAGCTGAACGTCATACAGTGGTAGGGTAGGGTAGGATAAGAAGTCTGTGATTGGCGGATCTTCAGTCTTAGTTAGGTTCGCAAAATGTTTGCAAGAGAGCGACGACCAGGATGGATCCTCCCCAAGAATAAAGATGTAAAATAGCCGTGAGGGAGTGGCCCCTATCACCAACATTAACCCAGCATTCATTGCATGTATTAATAGTAGATCACCACCAAGAGAGGGCTGCAGGGGCACTTCCGTTTCTTAAAGAATCAGGTCCCCCTGCAGTTTTGAGAGATCGTGACCTGCAGCTCACTCAAGTTCCAATCCACAGAGAGTGAACGGACCATCGTCCACCCGCCGTTGAAAGCTGAATCAACTCTCTACTGTTGGATATTAGTAAAGCACCATTAGTTTCCCATATTCATAACTGATGATTTAGCATCCTATATAGGGATATATTACTACGGCTCTAGCTGAAAAAGTTGTGGATCCCCAGGATGAGCTCCTCGGTGAGAAGCAAACCCGAGGATTCGTGCCTGCAACAGTTCAGCTTGGCGGATACCTCAGAGGTTTGTTGAGGGCACGGTCACTGCGGTCACTGCTCATCAGTGCTTATCGCCCGCATGAATGCTATGAACCTACTGTATCCAAGGGTATCGGTATCCAATGCTTAAGCATGAAAACATTCTGATATAACCAGATATGAATATGAGTCAATGAGTCAATGCCAACAACCCAAATGAAACCTGTAGCGTTTGGGGCTTTGGTTACCAGGGGTCCTCGGCTAGGCTTATGACATTGATGAGCGAAGATGCGTTTGTATATGCAAACAGAAATGAGATTTTATCATATACGGTACCCCCCTGGTACCCACTTTTCAGGCTCAATATATATTATGTATTTTGATATATATCATCTATGTATAAATATATGTATATATATATATACACACTTCTTATTTACTTATATATATATATATTTCTACAAATGCATACACATGTATATATATATATATAAGTAAATATATACGTGTGTGTGTGCATATATATATATATACATGTACACCTTTCTAAATGTATATATAGACAAATGTTGTATTTATATATAGCCTACATACACATATCTATGTATAAACATACACGTATATATGAATATGCATACGCACATTCATGTACTAGTGTATCTATTTGGATGGCATGGAAGTTCTGCATGCATACATACATACATACCTACCTACATTCCCCGCACGCCAAAAGACACCTTTGGAACGGCAATCAACAGTTTCAACCTCTCAATGCAGCAAAGAGACAATGCAGTCGCTAAGTCCATTGGCAGAATGCATGCTTTCATGACGGCCATTGATCTGACTGAGACGGTTTGGAGTTACCAAAATCGCAGGTTGATCAGGACTCTTGGCAGTTCTACTAGCTGTCTCTTCAGACTTCTCATTCTGTTGAGACAACTTTCATTACCGGAATCCAACGCACTCCACATGGATTGCACAACGACGGGCTTTGGTTGACATACGTATTCTGAGGTCAGTGCAGATGACGCGGCTGGCACCAAGTATCCCTTGCCCACTACACATTGCGCGACGCAGGGCGACCTAGAAACTAACGATGGCTGTGACAAGACTGTCCAGAGCTGCGAGTTTTGGCCTCGATTTTTGGATTGCTGTATTGCCACCTTTGAGTCAAGAATCCCATGATTATTGGTTTCGAGCCACCCTCTGATCATTGATTTTTGATCGATGAATGAAATTTGGGGTGTCTTAAATGTGGCAAATGGTTGATGCCTATCCACAAAGTGCGATTGCGGGTGGACCACCGCTATGCCGTTGGCCCCACCCAACGAGTGATCATTTCAGATTTGTCTTTGCCAGGGAAAGTAGCACTTCTTTTAGACCCCAATCTAATCCTTGATTTCTTCCAGAAGTGTTGATTCTTGGACGGTAAAGCCGGGAAAGGATAGATCCAGCCCTCATGCACCATTCTTAACATTGATTCTGGAACACCGGGTCTGAAAAGGCACAGCTGAAGGGGGCTGGGGATTCGGATAGTTGTGACTCTCAGGCTTCAGCCAAGCACCGTCCCAGAAAGGCCATTGATATTGTGCCTTCACAGCCATCCCCTCCTTTGAGCAGTCCAACAACCCCTGAGTTGATCACCGGATGCTCTCCAAACTGCAGTTTCCTTGGGAAGCTTTGGAAACTGCAACCGGACATCATTTCCATGTCCGGGGTCTGGACATCCGATGTCCTGCCAGCGGGCCAGCGATGCGGTTCACGCCCGCAGTGGTAGCCTTGGCCGCCTGTGAGCTCAGGAACTACCGTCGTGCGATGTATCTGACGAGTGGCGGGTTGGTCCGTAGCTCAGAGGGCGGCCATGGCAAAACACCCGGGACTGGTGACTGGAACCAAGGTGGGGGAATGTTTGATGAACTAATATAGGTAAGGTTATGATAGATATTGATAAATTGATTGACCATATTTTGATAAATAGCGGCTATGGGTCAATATTGATGAACCAACCAGCTAATGGGGGATAAGTTCACCAACAATTTCATAGGGAAAACAATGGTTGATGATAGGGACACCAGGGGCACAGGGTTTTGACCCACTGCCATCTATGGTTAATGATTAGTGATGGTTCAGCCCATTGATTGGTTAATGACTTGTGGTTCACTAATGGTTAGTGGTTGATGACGGCTAATGATGGCTAATAATTTCTGATGATGGTTGGCGACAATAGTTTGCTTCAACTTTTTTCATGGTTCACAGTTAATGGCTCATGCTGGTTATTGGTAGGTCTAGCAAGTAGTGACTGCTTTAATGACTTCAATCCCGCGTAAGACCTTGGCTGCTAGCTTGCAATCTTCTTTCTTTGGACTTAGGTGTTTGAAGAGGCGTGATATTGGGAATCAAGTACGAACTAAGAGACAGATAGTCCTGATGATCATATTCGTTGTGATGCAATACCCACTTTGGAAAAACTTTTACTTGTTTGGCATGGGACTCCTCATTTCCCAACCAGCTCAGGGGAAATGCAGCACATTTAGCGTGGCAATGATGGACATGGTGTGCAGCCAAACCCAATGTCCACGGCACTCCGCCAGCCTTGTGTTTTTGTGATTTGCACATGATCCCAAGAACTTCAAAGACACTTAAACATGTGATGTTCGTGCAAGACCGCAATATATTAGCAGGTAGGCCAGGCGTACATGTGTACATGTGTACATATCATTTATATTTACATAAATTATATATATATATACTGTATATATACACATGCATATTCACATATGCACCGAATAAGATGACATCTATATGTGTGGAATAGGACATGTAATATGCAGACCTCCTATCCATCCATCCATCCATCCATCCATCCATCCATCCATCCATCCATCGCT
>VSDK01026435.1:188697-201751 GCA_009767595.1 Symbiodinium kawagutii | reverse complement strand
AAACCCTCGGCGTTGGCGGCTCGTGGTTGAGGTCCGGCAGCAAACACTCGGCGTGAATGGTCGTGGTTGAGGTCCGGCGAGGAGAAGAAGAAGGAGAAGGAGAAGGAGAAGTCAGCTGTGATAAAATCTAACAACCCTCACCTGACAGGTGGGGAAAAATGGGTTTGCCTCCAAAAACTGGGGTAAAAAACATCTAACCACCGCAGCTGGAAAATGTTTCAATGGAAACCCTTGCAACTGTGGGATGAGCCACTTGCTTCAGCGTCCTTGGCTCAGGTGTCTGGTCGAAGCATGAGGACTCAAGCATCCTTGGCAGCAGGCCACCAGTGTGAGCAGCGGCTGTTGATATGTGGAAATTAACATGGTTTTCCATTCACATTGGGATGTGATCATTTGAGGTTGAATTCATTCAAATGGCCGCGGTATTTCTTTTTGCCGACCTGATCCATGCTTTGCCAATCTCATGAGCGTAAAGGGACGGGAAGAATCGCCGCCACGATCAAACCTTGAGCTGCTAGATTTTGGAGTTGCGAAATGCCCCATGCCGGGCCAGGTGTGTGGGTCAGCTGCAGTCAGCCCTGATAGGTGTTTCTCGGAACAGGAGAACCCCCAAATCATCCAGTTTCTTCACCATTGATAGTAACAAACCATCCATAACTTTGGCGTCCCCTATGGCTTGAGAAACTTATGGCAAAGGTTCTTCATTGGTGGAAGTTTTTTCCTGAAGTGGGACCATTGGGGGGTGATTAAGCACCATCGTTCACCATCGGTCAAGGATTCGCTAATCGCAGAATCGTGCAGAATTTCTGATACCAAGTGATTCGGGGTCACAATTCACAATCATCATGAAGTCATTAAGCATCATTCAACCATCACATTAGGGCATTTTTGAATCATCATGAAGCATCATCAACCATTATTAGCCATCATTAATTCTGGATTATTAACCATCATTAACTCACCATTATTGACCATCATCAACCATTGTAAAAACCATCATTAACCCTTCGAAAACCACGGTTTTTCTGGATTATTAACCATCATTAACCATCAACCGCCAGCACCACCTCCCTGGTGGTCCATCACGCCACAGGTTTGACAGGCCGCCGCAACGATGGTTTTAACCAGTTCCTCGGCGAAGCCGAGGAACGCGGGGCGTGGAAGTAGCAAGGGAGATGCTGATGAAGATTCGCTCCACTGGGACAATGAGGCACCAATAAGTGGACGATGATGGTGATGATATGACCAACCAATGGTTTATAAATGGTTGGCTATTGGGGATAATAAGCAACAATACTAGGAAATATAAGGGTTCTTGATGATTATGATGATGATGATGATGATGATGATGATGATGATGATGATGATGATGATGAACTGATCATTCGCCAGTGGTTAGGTTAGATCATGTGAAATCATGGTCATATTCGGATGGGTTGCTGATTTTTGAGTTGTGGTTGGATGGCTATTGACAACCTATGATTAACCACAAAACACGACGGTGAAAATAACCATCCATGTAATCACTGACGGCACAAAAACACATATTTTGACAGCAACTGACGGCAAAACAGATGGGGACTGGGGTTTCACCAACCGGATTAGTGGTCACCAAAGGGTGGGACCCCACCGAAAGAGGGAAATACTCAGCATTTGTCCTCGAGCTGATCTATTACATGATCAATGTGCATCAATGCTTGTCTCAAAAAGAGGCATCTTGTGATATTGTGCTGGTAATGATGTCATCTCCGAACGGGTATCGCCAATGGGTATCTGATTATTTATTCGTGAAATACGATGCATCGTCCATCGTAGAACCTGATGGTTATTGTGGATATGATCAACTTATGCCATTATAACATCATATTGATACGTATACCTGTGGTAATCAAAGCTTTTTTGCCGCAGGGAAGGACAACAGCCAGCCATTTGCTCCAAGCAATCATGGACCCTATAACTTGGAGCCGTTGCGGTTTCTCAAGCCATAGGGAACACCCAAAAATGGTTGGTTTATTTCTATCACTGATTCATAAACTGGATGATATGGGGGGGGACCCCAATTTCGAGAAACACCCGTATGATATTAAAGCGATATTTGGGCCAGATATGTGTATACACCTCTCTGTATACTGTACAGATACACACACACATATATGTGTATATATATATATACATATATGCATATGCAGTGCGTATGCAACATATCATGCACATATACAACAAACTGAATGAGCAGACCGACCCGACCCCGCCTGACCAGACCAGAATGACAGGCAAGTAGACATCCATAAAAGGGTTTGCTACCCCGAAGAAACGTTTTGAATCGTAGCAGAGGGTGCACATCATTCTGTTCAGTCGATGTTTCAGAAGTGCATCAACAGCAGCCGTTTTGATGATTCTCCAGTAATTCCTTTCAAGAGGATGCACCTCAAGATGGGTCGTTACTATGCCATCATTGACCTTGACATCCCTTGACATTCCTCAATGTGATCTTTACTTTGACCTGTTTCACGTGAGTGTGGGACCAGCCGGATACTTCAAGGAGGAGATACCATGGGCCAGGACCGTGGGTGTCTGCCCCCAGACTGCCCTCAAAGCTTTTCATCAATGGTTATTGAGCCACCAGTTGACCATCATTCAACCATGAATCAGCTATCATTTGATCAGCAAAATGTCACCAGCACATCCAACGAACTCAGGTCCCCGAACACGGAGGAATATGTGCAGTCCCTTCGATGCCATCCGTAACTCGGTACTGGATGGAGGACATCTTTGCGTGAATCAACAACCCAGGGCAGGTGACCATGAGACCTCAGGGCAGGAGGTGAATGTTGGTGATTGATGCCTCAACAAAAACCAACCTGGGGATACCAATGGCTTAGTAGTGGTGAATGATGGTGAATGATCTGTGAAAACTGCGAGAGGACCTGTGAATCCTCTCATGATTGGGGAGATAAACACACAGGAGGTATGGCCACAGGAAACTGGGCGCCTGGACATGGGGGATGCGCGGACGACCGTGTCAGGTGCACCAATGACTGTGGTAAATGTAGGGCTGTCCTTGTCGCCACGGCGGTACCTACTAACCATCCAAGTTCACAACCATTATTGATAGAGAAACCACCTTGGGTGTGCACCATTTGTGGACCCATATTTTGATTGATTTCGGACTGACTGAGCAAGCATTCCGGCACTAGCCAGCTCTACAGCAAGACCCTACTGAGCAGTGTGAAAATTCGTTTTGCAGTCTCATTAGAACCTCCATGTATGTATACACATAGATATATACATATACTCACAGTATATATATATATATGTATATATATATATATTAATAAGTCTCTCCTCTATATATATATATATTTATAAGTATCGATACATATACATGTACGTATAAGTACAATTCCACTTTACACTTGATTATCTACTTGATCTCTTCATTCATTCTTTGATTCCAACTCATTTGCTGATCTAATTCATCTATTCAAGTTGGAATCAAGTAGAGAATGATCCGTGAATTCAAAGTCTTGCTTGATTTATCTTGATTGAATTCCTCTGAGTTCTCGGAAAGATGGTCCAAATCGCTTGCCAGTTGGAGATCCGCTGGGAGTCCGGCCGAGGTTAGATCCGGATTCGCTAGGTGTTCTTCTCTCAACCTCAGTGCAACACCCAGCACGCAGAGCACCGCGGCGAAGAATTTTTGTTAAGGCCAAAGTATGATGAAATGCTGGTGAAATGGTGATCAAATCGTGGTTGCTCAAAATAGGAGGCACAAAAAATGGTTGGTTTATTGCTACGATGACTATTAATGGATGATTTGGGGGGTCTCCGGTTTTGAGAAACCATCAAATGGTGGTTGACTGTTGTTTTATGATCCTTCAGAACAGCCCGCAATCGTATCAGTGGAGTCACTTGGAAGCCCAAATCCAAAGGGCACAGGTACAGGTCAGGGCCATTTCGATTTTGATAACTTGGCAAATTTGTGGAACATTCGAATAGATCTTGGATTGACAAATCCTGGTCCCTGGTAACTTCTCTTGGTACCTCCCTCGAACTTGGCATTAACCGTTGAGGCATTCGAAGTGGTTGACCCAACGGACGCGCTTGCGCGCGTCGAGATTTCGAAGGGATGGGACGCCTTTGTTGTGCCTTTGAGGATCCGCAGCCCGAATCCTACATCGCCATGCTTCAGCTTGGACCAAGCAGCGATGCTGGGGAGCCAAGCTGGCGATTCCTTGGTAGCGACGTCGGGAGCTCCCAGGAGTGTCCGAAGCAAATGGTAGCATGCCAAAAGAAGTAGATCAAAAAACGGGATGTGAAATCAATGCGGCTACATCTTGGTTGCTTGGTTGGCTACTTGGAGCGGATGTATATATATATATATATATAAACTCATACCCGGCTCAACTGGGAATCAGGATTACATAAGCTACTGACCAGCAAAATTTGGTTCACTATTCAGATGGCAGGAAGAGAAGGTTTTGACTGTTTCAACTGGATCTTTGTTTGAGGAGCTGTCAAGGAGAAGTGGTAGCAGCGATAGCATGTGGATTTTGTTTGACGGCCAGCATCAATGATTCTCAACAATCATTGAACCATCCGACTTATTTTTCCACAGCCTTCGGTGAGGTCGAACTCCTGCTACTTGCAAAGACGAAATCGTGGACATCATGGGTTCATTGCCCTTTAGTTAGATAGAAACCATCATAGTTATAGTTATCTGTATCAATCAGTAAGAGCTGACTCTAAGCATCAGTCATGGCTGTCGGTTGGTTGCTCAGGTGGTGGTCCCCTGGCAGGAAAGCTGAGTGGGCAGCAGATCTTGGATTCTGCGATCCAGTTGAAGGTGTCAAGCCAGCAAAGTGCTCTCAAGTCATAGGGAACTCCAAAGCTATGATTGTTTTATTACTAGTCAATGGATGGAAATGGTTCACTTCATGTCCGGATTCTCAAGTCATAAGTGGTTGATGATGGTGAATATAAAGGAAAAAGCAACAAAAAAGGGTCAAACTACTTTTTGGGGGTTTGTTAAAACATGGGAACCTCCCAAAATGGTTGGTTTAGTACAAGTAAGCGTTGAATAAACTGGATCAAAACTGGGGGTACCCCCAGCTATAAACCAAATGTCCGGATTCTTCTCATGATCTGAGTTCCGCCTTGGTCGAGCTGGCGGCCTTTGACTGGTCGCAGGTTGAAGATACCTCAATGTTCCTATGATTCGTTCCGCAGGTTCGGGTGTCGCCTTCGGTCCCGAACTGCAAAGCTGCCGGCAGCAAGAGCTGTATGCCACACTTCGAATATGGCAGCTCCACGGACCGTGGAAGAGAGTTCAAAGATGGTCGAGAATTTGGATGATTGTTGACATATATATATGTATATATATTTATGTATACATAGTGATATACTATGGATCAATTTGGACATTTTACCAGTGAATATGATAATCATCATGATTGGATTATGATTGGAAGCAAGTGTAGCATCAATTTATACTTGATTAAGCGTCACACGAGTTAACATGGATAATGATTATGGATAAACATGCACACTTGATACTACACCAGTGAATATGGATGACGAATTGTAGTAATATGGCACTTTTAGGAATTTGTTAAGCTGTCCAACTCCTCAAAACGCTTGATACGTTGCACACGCACACAGACACACGCACACGCACACACACACACACACACCGTGATGTGTATCAAGTGGCTGGCGTCATGGGGATGTCGACTGTACAAGCGACTCTTGTACATCAGGTTCTTGTGATTTAGATGCCAATACAGCACAAACATGCCATGTATCGTGCTCACCAACAACAATGGCATTCTCATTTTTTCAACAATGGCATTCTCATTTTTTCTGTGTATGTGTCTTGTTCTGTGAAGTGCATCGCATTGCACTTGCTGTAACTTTTTCGTTTGTGAGATTCTGGATGACAACTGTTTCTTTCAAATCAATGAACGTTAAGTCATCTTAATTCATTTTCAATACCATTCTCATTATCAGTCAACAAACAGTTGATTCATTAGAAATCTTGTGAGATTCTGGATGACAACTGTTTCTTAAAGATCAATGAACGAAAAAGTTGTTCTTGTGATCGGTCGTGGAGGATTTAATCTAATATCTTTCTTGCATCTCTGATCCCGCGTGGTGATGCGATGTGTCAACGGTACAGGGCAAGTGCCAAGAGGGCTGGACAACAAAGGCAAGCGCCTCCCGTTGCTGTTGGCTGACGGCTTGTTATGCACAGGATGGAGAGGATCAGATGACAATTAATTATGAAATATCATCAGATTGTTTCCCCAGCAACCTGCTGGGATGTTGTCCTTACCCGCCCTTTCTCCGTTGTGTATGGCTGGAATTGGTGAAGAAAAGCTCACTTGACAGCACTCCCTTTGAGGATTCAGATGTCCGGTCAGGCGGGTTGCATTGCAGATTCCGCGGCTGAAAAGTTGAATTGTCCGATGACTGAACTGTTTGGAACATCCTTGAGCCACACATGGCTGATGGTTTCCATCAATATGTAGGTTTATATTGATATGGATCTCCCATTAGGCATTTTGATTGGCCCAAAAGATCCACGAGACCGTTGGTCTCCATTTCTCTAAATGTGCTTAAAAAGGGAAATGCAATTTGGTTGTTCATGCTTAGAGTCCACCGGAAAGACAGTCTGCCACCGGAAAGCTGTTTCAAGTTCAGCGCCGTTCATCATTTCGCGTGCGATGCACCCCTGACTCCGTACGTATCGATGCTTTGGCTTGCCGGACAAGGCAAGAAACTTAGCTCGAAGTCACAGTTACATTTGGGTCGGCCACCTATAACCGACCTTTGGCCGTCCGTCGGCAACGTGGAAGTCCACAACGGAAGTCCACAGCTTCGCACTTTAGGGAAAGATCTCTACACAGAGCCAGAAAGTTGAAAAGAAGAGCGGGTACAGTTGATCACCAACTATTAGCAATGGTAACAATGGTTGGTTAAACAATCGTTGGTTAAACAATGGTTGGTTAAACAATGGTTGGTTAAACAATGGATCGTTGAACAATGGTTGGTTAAACATGTTACCAGCAATCAACGACTAGTGCGTGCCCTAAATCGTAGCCAAGAATGGATGCACATGAAACCAATTGCTGCTAGTGATTGTTGCTTAAATGCTAGCATGTCATTTTCCGGGATGTGCATCCCCAGTTCGTAGCTGGCAACCATGGTGATAGAGGTTATAAGCTACCTTAAAAGGTTTTAAATCACTTCAATTGTCGCACATGAGGACCCAGAGACGGACAGTTTTGGGCCCAAAGATGGGTTACTAAATGGGTTTGCCTGTTGGTTTCCCAATTTTTTTTGTTGGTTTCCCATGGTTTACCTGTCAGTTTCCCATGGCTTATTTGTTAGTTTCTGATTGTTAATCTGTTGGTTTTATGGTTTAGTTGTTGGTTTCCCATGGTTTTCCTGTTGGTTTTATGGTTTCTGATGGTTTGCCTGGTGGTTTTACGGAATGATTGTTGGTTTCTGATGGTTTACCTGCCTGTTGGTTTCCATGATCTATCCGTTGCTTTCGTATGGTTTGTCTGTTGTTTCCCTATATTTTTTTTTCGGTTGGCTTCCCGTGGCTTACCTGTTCACAATGATGATTTCATAGTGGATGGACAACTAGACACCGATGTTTGACACAGCTTCTGCTGGGATGTGCCAACAGCCTGGGTGCATTCGATATGGCGAGCGACCGGGTCAAGCAGCTAACCAACCAACTTTCATGGGGGATAATCATCATAATCATCACCACTAAAAGGAAAGGCAATGGTTAATGATAGGGGAACAAGGGGTACAGGGTGAAGTGCCCCACAGCAATATCATTGTGTATTGTCCGATATCGCAGACTATTTGTCTATGAAAAGGTGGCAACGCAATCAATGCAATATCTTGAGAGCGAGATGTTCATTCTTGTAGTTCTTGGAGCATCAAGACTAAGCCTTTCAGGGTCAGGGTTTGCTCTTGACCTCCAGTCCATCCCAAAGGTCATTCCATTTGTGATTCTTTTGTTTCTGGCCATGTGTGGGGCTTTCTGAAAGGGCGTAAAACTGCTGTCGCAGTTGCATAGTGGAACAACACTACTGCCACTGCAAGACTGGCTGGTGGTTGATATCGCTTGAAGTCAGTCTCAAGAAGATCAGTAGAACAGTAAAGTCTTACGCATCGGAATGTTTGCCAAGCGCATTGTTTGTTGCTTGGTCGGTGGTGCAGCCTCTTTTGCGAGTACCACCAACCAGAAATGTCAAGTGTGGAGCAGCATGGTGCTTTGCAATGCTCAAACTTGGCGTGAATATCGTCTCTTGCGACGGATGTCAGCCGTTTGGTGAAGTGGTCGCCAAAGACAAGGATGGAGTCTGCACAGTGGAAAGATAGGGTGTCCGTTTTATGCTGCGAACTCTATAGTAATGATAAGTAGTTACCCGCCTTTGAAACAAATACTGTCTCTTAAGATGGTGATGGTTTACCGTCTTTTTGGCCCCAAGAGAGAGAGAGAGAGAGAGCAATGGATGACATTTGACGTATCCCACCTTGTACCAGTCCTCAAGTTGTGTCATGCATCGACGACTTGGCCTGGGCCCTTCGTAGATTTGGGTTCTGGCCCTTGGCCCGGTCGGTCTCGTTAAGTTGCGCTTGTGGTTGTGTTGCCGAGGGTCTACATTTGCCACCAAGGATTGATATATGGTGGTACCATGGTGAAGAAACTGGATGAATATGGATGAATATGGATGAATATGGTGGTTTCTCGGAACAGGACCCCCAACATGGAGAGTTTGTTACTATCACTGGTGAAGAAACTGGATGATTTGGGGTACCCCTATTTTGAGAAACCACCATATTGGTGTAAATCAATCATAGCCCATCTCCCCTGGGCTCGACTTCTCCTCGGATCCACCAATCCAACTGACCGAAGTTTCTTTCTTTTCAGTTGCCATGCGGAGCGCTGCCATGTCACGTACCCCTGACCTCAAGTACACCACATCTATATCTATCTATATATATATATATCTATTTCTATATATATATATATTATACACATATATATATATGTATATTACATATATAAATATAAATAAATATATATATATATAATATACACATAGATATATACTTACTTCGCTGCGAGTTATGTTCACAACCAGATCATTTGGGGGTATTGGAGACTCCAGAGGTACTGGTTCATCGTTCGAAATGATTTGAAAAGGATGATTTTGGAGTATCACCATTTTAAGAAACCACCATTTGAATATATTTTTATCCCCTCAGCCTGAACTGAACGCTAGGCAGAAGTAGGCACACTGCGAGTCGATCCCTTTGTTCTGGTGGGGATGTGAACAGCCAGGGTTTTAGGGTTCTGACCCACTTCCATTTTTGGTAAAGAGGCTAGGGGCGAGGGGTAAGTCAATGGTAACTTGGCCATGGTCTTTTTTCCCTTCCCTCAATGTATTTAGGTTGTTTTCCTCTCTCTCTCTCTCTCAGTTGTCTACAGAGGTAACCCCACTACACACCACAAACGTGTTGTATGAGGACTTGCTGTACCGTCCCCATATTACAAGTCAACAGTAGCCAGGAAGTAAGCATAAACGGACGTATGTTCATGTTGATTACATGCATTGGTTGCATCGTTGGTTCTTGAAAGAGGTTGCAGCATTCACGATGCTACCAAGCACTGAAGATGTTCGTGGTACCCGCGCGTGCATTTTGGTCAGGGGCTATCATGCGAGGAATCCTGATATCCCAGCGCCCTGTGCCAGTGTGAAAGAAAGATGATATTGAAGCAACTGAGACTCAGTGCCGCTTTGGTGCGATGTCTTGTATTGTATACTGTTTGTTGTAACACCATAAGCCAGTGCAACATATGTTTGGAGGTACTTACATCGCCAGCAAATCGCGACAACACTAGGGGTTTATGGATCATTTCATCTTAGTGGCTGGCTGCACATATGGTGAAATGAGATGAAATGACCAGAAATCCCCATTCTGCGAAGACTTTATGGCAACTGGCTTCACCACAGCACCAGAAATGGTCGTATCCGAAGTCCAAGAACCAGGGCATGACCAGGGGCTGTTGATGTAGCCCATCAGTCGCCATCAGGAAGACACCCATTTTGGAAGGTTTTGGGCATCGCCACAAGGCATCATCGAAATTGGGGTATCATCACAAGCCGTCAATCCCCTGCGGGATTGTTGAATCCGTTTGCGAGTTGGATCCTGCAAATGTCAGTTCCAAGCTTGGCTTGCATCCAGTTGCAAGCCGAAGCGCAGCAGATTGCTCCACCGCTACCGCTCTGGCTCAGTCTTCCAAACCGCTTTGAAAAGCAAGGACCAGGACGGAAGGGGTTGTTACGGAGAGATGGAACTTGGAGGCAGAATTGGCAGAGCCATATTATTCTCAAAATCAAGGTACGCCGAAATATTGAAGCCTATCAACTTTTAACCACTTAGACTAATAAATCAACCTGTTTGGGAGGTTACCGGCGTTCCCTATTTCGAGGAATCCAAATTTTCTCCCAAACTGGTCGTATCCAGCAGGCAAATGATCCTTGGCAAATGAGTTTCCAGTGTAGATGTTCCCATCCAGCATACTGTTCGAATGACGTTGGAGATCTTTTGCCCCTGTTCCGTCGCATCACCCATAGAAACAATTAACAGTGGGTTGACTTGCTGGATGGAGAGGACTCGACCACGCTGGCTTTATACTTTATCTATATGGTGGTTTCTTAAAGATGGGGCAACCCAATAATGGTTGGTTTATTAATAACCAATGGTTTATATGGGATGATCTGAGGGTACCCCTGTTTTGAGAAACACCAATATACGTGGAGGACTGGTATGGTCTAGTGATTGACAAGCATTTCGGGTGTTGTCCGGTCCATACCTTCATCTCTATGAAAATGTATATGCGCCTGCATCGATCAATCAACCAAGCTATCAATCAAGCACTCAATATCAATCTATCAATCTATCTATCTATCAATTAATCTATCTATCTATCTATCCATCTATCCATCTATCCATCTATCCATCTATCTATCTATCTGTCTATCTGTCCATCCATCCATCCATCCATCCGTCCATCCGTCCATCCGTCCATCCGTCCGTCCGTCCATCCGTCCGTCCGTCCGTCTGTCTATCTATCCACCTATCCATCTATCCATCTATCTATCTATCTATCTGTCTATCCATCTATCCATCTATCCACCTATCCATCTATCCATCTATCTATCTATCTATCTATCTATCTATCTATCTATCTATCTATCTATCTATCTATCTATCTATCTATCTATCTATCTATCCACCTATCCATCTATCCACCTATTCATCCATCCATCCATCTATCTATCTGTTTCGATATTTGTGTGAGGACATCATGACCCGTGCCTACAAACACTACTGGTATATCGTGATGCTTCCCGTGCCACGGCTCTTCCTCCCATATGTTTGGTCAGTTTCGTGGCAAAAGGTGACCTTTCTGCACGCACACGTGAACCTAAGAGGCTCATGTCATTTCATGTCAGGGGTTAGACCATTCCTTGGTCTGGGGTGTCTGGTCCTCACAGCAGTACCGTGGGGTCAATGTTTGGGGCTTTTTTTGGCGCCGAACATGGATCCATGAGCGAATTCCTGTGACCCATTTCGGGCCATGCATGTTTCACGAAGCTGTCGTTGAGCAGTCAGCATGTTGAACCAGCCATGGACCTGACCGCTTAAGGCCCAGGGCTGATGACCAGCCATAAGTTGGTGGATACTTACCAGCCATATATAGACACAGGTAATGATAAATCAATACAGCTGTATGTCAATACTGTTACCTGCACACGGAACATTAGGCGTATCTTGAGATGCATACGTACATAGGTATGCCTCTCATAAAGATTAGTAGAATCTGCTGATCGCATTCGTGTCGTTGGATCACTCCACTGCTCTGCAGGAGGCCAATGAGTGTGACAAGTGTGGAATCAGTGGAGAAGCCAATTGCTCGGCCCCCAGTTTTTCCATACATGGTTCGTAAACTAGAAAACGGGGTTTATTGACGTGGATCTACCATCACTGACTCAACTAGAGTGAGCTCATGGGGGTGTAGCATATTGGTATTACCTGATAAGCAGTGGCACGAGGGAGGGTGCAATTGAACAAACATAGCACCGTGATGACTGGGGGCACCAATGCAGCTGTTCATCACAGCGACGATTGACGATCCTTCCGGATTTTTCGCTGGGGGAACACCAGCCTTAGCCTGCTGTTGTAGATGGAATTAAGTGGTTCATCATGAGATTCATCATGGATCAAGCAACTATCAATGGAGCTGGTCGTCCATGTGCAATCACGTTTTAAATTTGATCTATCAAGTGTTTGCAAAACAATTGATACAGTATGATACAGGATCAAGTCAAGCCAAGAAGATAATTGATGGGAACAAATAAAGACACATCCATTCATAAACATTGAATAGGCACAACATGAAATATGTCTATATGTACATATGTACAAATGTACATATGTATATATGTATATATGTATATATGAATCTATGTATATATGTATATATGTATATATGTATTTATGTGTTATTCGAAAGGTGCCTGCGAAGCAGAACCTTGAATTATAGACTTCAACCACCAGGAGGGTTCCAACCGTCAATCACAACGAAGCGACCGCGAGGACCATTTTGCGCGTTCTCTGCAACGAGTATGTCTTGAGCCAAAGTGTATTAATATACATGTGGCTCACACTGCAGTCCTATTCACACCCCCCATTAATGGCGCTTGGGATCGGGTGACATTAACACTTGGAAATCGAATTAGGACTCGTGTTCTCGTTGCAAATGAATTAACGTCTCGATAGATGCCGTAGATCTTGACGACGCGACCATCATAATTGAGTAATCGTTCCGAAGGAACGTACCCAGTGGACGATCCTGATCTCCGGTTCGTGATATCCTTCGAAGAAGAACATCATTCCCCATTGATCATTAACGATCAAAATCACAACACCTAATCTTGACACAAAAGTATTTTCGATC
>VSDK01026435.1:157161-179243 GCA_009767595.1 Symbiodinium kawagutii | reverse complement strand
TGGGTACGTTCCAAATGACGCATAGTGGGATTACGACCAGATCGAACAACACTGATCATCCCTTGGTTGTCATCATGGAACAGTAACCGTGGAGAACGCTTGGTGAGGGTATTCCAAATGCTAATAGCTGGAAGGCCCATCGTCCTTAGCGTGAGATCGGCAGCAACTATTTCGGCCTCAGGCGTGGAATGACTCACACATCCTTGACGCTTGCTACCTCCTGCCAAGGGGAAACGCGTATGTTTACCCTGGACATGCATGTGGGATCCTGAAGTTGACCTGAGGGACTGAGCACAACCGGCAAAATCAGCATCCGCATGTAATGAAAGATCCAGTTGTGAGATGTCGTCTCCTACCCATCCAACCATCTTCAGGTCTAAAGTGGAGTTCACATAACACATCAAATGATGCAAACGAACATCGTCATCTTTGGTCCACTTGGTGACATTCCGTGCCAAGCTATTTATGGACCTCAACAAGTCAAACCGTGCGATCCTCGCCGCATACAACAGCTTCATGAGGACGCTAGCGGCATGTGGAGCCAAAGCACCACGCACCTCTGCAGAGACATCATCGACCTTTTCAGCCTGACTAGAATGTGTCTGCTTTGGGTCAAAAGAGTGAGAACACCACGTACACGTTACCTTACGAGACTTGTCGCCTTCAGCGGGAGCTCTGGATTTGTGCCATTTGGTATCCTCAGGTAAACTTGGTGTTGCAACATGCTTTAATTTCGTGTCCTTTCCAACGATTTCCAAGTACTTTTCGACCGATGATCTCAAAAGACCACCCATGTCGTAGGTCATCGTGGACACAACAGAACCGTCATAGAGTTTGGCATTACCTTTGGTCAATACACATCCTAGATACAGTCCTGGATCAGTTTCTGGTTCGATGTTGAGACGCGAACGCAAAAACCTCCAACCTTCAGCGATGTTTTCTTCGGGGCCCGACATCTTAAGAAAGGCTTGTGCCTGGTAATCGGGGTTTTCGTTTGCAACCGGGGTTTTGGCTTCCACCCCTGGCTGCCACTCTTGTTTGCTATCAATGTCTCAATGTTACACCGTGGGGCCGGTCGCTGCAGCTCATGTCCACACTACCAATGCCACACCGTGGCGCCGCCGGTTGCTGCAGCTCATGTCTGTGCTACCAATTCAATGCCACACGGTGGCGCCGCTGGTTGCTGCAGCTCATGTCTGTGATTTGTTCACCACGTTGTCTATGGCAATGGCATTGTTGGCAATGCCCCTTGCGTTGCCATGTCATGTTTTGTTTGGGGCCTTCAATTGCCCCTGTGGCTTGTAATGTTTTTGAAATTAAACAGCCCACGTTTGGCTACAAACATTTTTCCCAGAATAAACGAAAACAGTTTTTGCTTTTGGTTCGCTCCAACCATTTGTGATATGATCATGAGGCCAGCGGGGTTCCATTTGCAGTTGCGGTTCTTCATGAATGAGAGGTTGGCGTATGGGGTTGTTTTTGGGTAGCGGTTTCTGGTCCGCTAAGCGGTGATCCGCTGAGCAAGTACAGCTTGCTGATCATGGTGCGAGAGTCGAATTGATAGTAGACACTATCAGATCAAAAAATCACCCGCGCGTGCTCGTTTCTGCGGTGTCGGCTTTTGGCCATGGGGGCGTTGGGCAAGGGCAAGGTGGCGCTTGATGACATCATGGAGTTGGATGAATGGGCCAATGTTGTTCTGCATTCTCATGAGAACCTTTCCTTGGCGCATGTTCCTTTGCCTCATGCGGGTGCTTTGGATTGGGAACCCATTGAAGGCAATGCGCGCATGGAGGCACTCCGTTCGTGGTTTGGAGATCAGGTATCGTGCTTTCACCAAGATGACTACGTCATCCTGTTTGAAGCGATGCTCTTCGTCATTCAGGATCATGCCATGGAGGTTGGGTGCTGCGCGGCGACTGCCTGGGATGTGGACTACCAGTGCTTTCAACTGTTTGTTTTGCGGAAGAATCCAGCCAACTAGCCATGCTCAGGCCTTTTTAGAACGTCGTTTCGTACATTATGAAATTTTGCTCTCAGAGGCAATAGTACATTAGATTTTAGTTGCTGCCAGAGGCAAAATTCAAACTGGTTTTGCTTGCGAGGGTGCAAAATGCGGGGTTGAAGGTTATCGTGCGTTTGTTTGAAACAATGGCAAGTTTGCGACAATGTCGAGGTTCCTGTTTCATGTGTAGCACTGTTGTTCAAAAGAAGTAACCATTTCAGAATCACGATAGTTTGTTTTATATTTTGGCCGAGCTGCAGTCTGTAGATGTGGCGCAAAAGAAGGTGAGTTCCAAGGAGTTGATGATGCCATGGCTAGACCCCACATCATGTAGATCCCAGGAATATACAGGATGACATCCATGGCCCATGGCAAAATATGTTTCTTTTTTCAAAGACATACATCAATTATAGTATATGTTTTAATCGCCGACATGGTGCTGAATCGGAGTAGCGCAAGTGCACAGCCATGGTTGCCAAGACTGAGACGCCGCCCTTTGGTTGTGTATGCGGCCTCTGACCCCCTTGCTTCTCCAGCTGCGCTTTCAAATGCTTCCAGTCGTCTGATCATCGACCCAGTGCTGCCTGTCGTGACTTCACCTAGCACGGAGTTGGATGATTCCTCCACGATTTCATTCGACCTCAATGATGATAGCCGAGTTCGAGATGAATGCCTATTGGCAGGGCACAATGGGCTCACGCGACGCTGGCATGCTCTGAAACGTGCTCGGCAAATTCATTTGAAGAAACTGCAACTTTGTCGTTTGCACCTTTTCTTCTGTGGAAAGCATTGAAAATTAGAGTTGTTGCAGCAACTTAGTTTGGAAAACCAATTCGCGCAGTGGAGTTTTTCCAATTGCGCCAAATTAATTCCATTGCTTTCGGTTTCATCGTAGCAAAGGATTTGCGTACTGTCGGGAAACAAATGCAAGGCAGATTCAACTGCGGCCTGCTATCGAAAACTGCATGCTTCAGTTTGTAGTTGATAGTTTATGATGTCAGCAAAATCGGTTTTTTCCTGGATTTGTTTTCCCAGAGTCCCAGAGCATGAGCCGTCCCAGTGCCACGAAGTCGATTCATCCTGTCTTCACGTTGTCAGGTTCCTTTCAGCTTTACTTTCAATCATGCAGTTCATTTCGGTTCACTATGTGAAATGCGCAGCTCCTTATTATTTCTCACACAATTACACATGCCTAGATGAGTACATACATTTGATTGAGAATCATGATGCGTTGATGTAAGCAATGCTGTTCTTTGCTTCTTACTTGGCACTGTAGCGAGATGGTAAATATTTTCACTCTACATATACTTCTTCGTTTTGCGCCATCCGTGATGGATTCCCGTGATGGAGCCAGATGGGTGTACATGTCGACGCAGTTGAAATTCTTTGAGAAATTTGGGCATTTCTTCGATCCTGTCTCGCCAACTGGCGAGCGATATTTCCCAGAGTTGGGTCCAGAAGATCCTTTGTCCGAGAAGAAGGACAGATGCAAGTCTATTGCAGGTGCTTACTTGAATACCCTTTCATTTTTCAGTGTCAGCGTGATGTTAATTCCTTATGCCCGACTAATGACGGGAGATGATCTGGAGACTTGTCCTCATGTGCAAATCAGCCAGAGCGCCCGCAGGATCTCCAAGTGGCCGGTGATGCGCAGCAACAAGAAGTTCAAGAAGGGCGTGAGTTGGCTGGCGCTGAAGCCAAGGAGCTGTACTTTGGATTCAAGTATCGGTCTAAAGTTGGGAGGATGATTAGGGAAGGCGCGCACATGAGGTCATTGGCAGGCGTAGTAGTATGTTCTGTCAAAAATTGATGACAATAGTTGAGCGTTTGTTTTTCCATTCTTTGTTTATTTGTTGTTTCTCCATGGTGGTCTGTGCCAAGGCCAAGGTCTTCTGCCGCCGATGCGTCCGCTGCGAGCGCAGCTGACCATGCAGCTGGGTCCGTGCAAGCTTGTTCTCCCAGGGATGATTCTGGCGAAAAGCAGCAGCCCTTCAATGATGCGACGCCTGCATGCAAAAATGGCAGTTTGTCAATGTGTCATTATCATGACATACCAGATCTAGTGAACCAATATCGTGGCATCAACTAAAATATCATGACGTGCAATTTAGACACTAGTAATCGCTTTGGCAATTGAAGCAATTTAGACACTAGTAATTCCATGCCTGGG
Source organism: Symbiodinium kawagutii (assembly GCA_009767595.1). NCBI lineage: Eukaryota > Dinophyceae > Suessiales > Symbiodiniaceae > Symbiodinium > Symbiodinium kawagutii. Next base: position 175,068 of record VSDK01026435.1, on the reverse strand, counting down.
CCGCTGAGGCCCGCCCGCGGAGCTACAACAACTTCTGTGGCTTCACCCGCGCTTGCCCCCGCTTTGCCGAAATGCGCGCCCAAGCCCTCCAATGCTGCTTCAAGTTCTTCTGGCCTTGCAAGTCCTAGTGAGCAACCAACTGGATCCGAGGAATGGAACGACACTGACCCGTGCCGTGGTCGCACTGATTTGCTTTAGGCTCCAGATGAAGTCACAATGTATTTCGAAAATCATGTCCACATGTGTCTTTTCAAGAATTTGTTCTGTAGGTGGGAATCGAACTGGTACCACCATGACTATGATGAGTATTGGCGTCGATGGGACCAGAGAGATCGCACGCCTCGCTGCAGTTGGATGTCTAACCGGCAGTATGTGGAGCAAACTACCGGGAAGAAGAGAAAGCGGGGCGGAATGAACGTAGAGTGGTACAATCACCGCTATGGAAAGCCTTGGAGCTCAAATCGGCGGTGACAAACACTTTCCGTGCATGTTTGGGTGTGGCGGAGTTGAATCATGGACATGGCTGGCAAGGTTAAAGTTTTGATATGTCAAATTCAAAGATTTCCTTGGGATGAAATGTGACAAACATCAAGATATTGGCTGGGAAACATTGCTTGCTTGGACAAACAATGCAAGATTTTGCTGGTCAGATCAAGGGCTTGCGGTTTCATTTCATGACGATGTTGGCTTTGGTCGTGGACAATGATTATATTTGTTGGAGGATGGTGGTTCTGGTGCTAGTGTTGATTTTGATGATGATGGTGATGACGGATCACGGTGATCATGATGATGATGATGATGATGGTGATGATGATGGTGATGATGATGATGACGATGATGAGGATGATGAGGATGAGGATGAGGATGATGATGATGATGATGATGATGATGATGATGATGAATACAAAATGGGGTCAGGACTTTTCTTGCTGCTGGCTAAAGTGAAGCTTTACAGTACAGCCGAACTATGGGAATGGAATCGTAGGAACATTCTGAAAATGGCTACATGTGTAGATGATCAGAGCTGCTTTTAATTAGTTTGAGATGCCTACACAGTCGTTTACGCATATCGCAGTATACGCAACATGTATGATTCAGATTTCATGTTGAAGCTTGGTATTCAGAAAGAGATGAAAGAGTTTCAGCTGGCATTTCAATTTGCATGTTGCCACAGTCTTTTTGATCTCCATGAAATTCCAGGAATGGAATCTGCCGTCACCTTTGCGCCCGCAGGTTTTCCAAAGCTCTGTGTGGCGCCGACCGCTCGATCCTTGCATCTCGCACCGCCATGGTGGCCGCCCTCCAGTACAAGGTTTGCAACTACAAAGGCATCAAGAAGAGCAAGAACATCTTGAAAGATGGGCATTGGGTCAAGGCTCCTGAATTCGCAGCAGAGAAACTGGACAAGTTTTTGAAGCAGAAGAACCCCCAGGATCAAGAGATAGTCCTGTGCTTGAACCCGATGGTGTCGTTCAAGTGGGTGGTGGGCTACGGGTTTGAGATGGATGGTCGCAAAGCTTTGAGTCTGTTCCGCGCCTCGCCTTTGCTTGTTGTGGGAAATACAGGTGTCGTATTCTAGACCATTGTAACTTCCGACGTGCATGTCGAAAGGGTTTGTGCAGTTGATCAAAGTGTGTTGGTCGTACTTAGACTTTAGGCCTGGGAGTGGTGTTGAAGACTCAGTGCTGATGCTGCATTCTACGGTGATTTCTTTCATCATATCAGGGGAATGATGTTTTTTGGTTGATGGGTTTACTGTGTTGTTTTTGGTTGTTTTGACTTTGAAAACGCATAGGCTCCATGCTTGCCAGGCAAGACGGAAAAGGAAGTGGGCATGGTCGTGCAGCATATCCAGAAGGTGCCCCTGGTGAACATGCAGTTGGAGGAGCATGATTCTGACATGGTGCGTTTGGAGCTGGTCACCATGGGCGGAGAGTACATGGCAGACGACTTGTACTTCCACCGCAAGGACAAAGCCGTGGACGCCGTTCAAAAGGCCCGCCAAGCTGTGGTGAAGGCGAAGAAATTCACCAGTGCCTCTTGACCTTAATCAGATTTCACGCTGCGATTTCATGAAACCATTTGCTGACCATCCGCTACCGTTCTGGTATTTCTGAATGTTTGAGATCAAAACATATTTCCATATTTTCTATGCATATGGTCACAGATGCAATTCCTAGCTCCGAAATTTAACAACTAATTTGGTGTTTTCATAGGATGCAAATGGTACTGACAAGCGATGTTGTTTCTCACTGGGGGCATGTCGTCTTGAATGTTGCGATGTTGGGTGAGTCTTTTTGCTGCCATCTGAGTTGGAAGTGGAGAAGAACCTCAACCTCCTGTGCGGTGTGACTGCTGTGAAGAGGGTGCACCCGGACACGAAGGTTGGCGATCTCATGTTGATCAATCAGATGCCCAAGAAATTGCAGAAGAGCTACTTGCAGAACGGAAAGAAGGTGCCCTCATCTTAGAGGACCGGGTTCATGTCAGTGAGCCCTGATTTAAACCTGGAAGAAATCCAATTTTTTGACTTGTCGTGGAAAAATAAGAGCGGCCGCTGTGATTGAGCTGTGTCTGTGTAATTGCTGTCTAAAGTTTTGTTTAAAGGCTTCACAAGCGTGCGCGCTGAGCGGCCAGAATTGCGATTAATCCAATGAAGTGATGCATGTTCCTTGCTGCAGATGAAAACTTACATTGTGTGAAATGACATTTTGAAAATTGCATTCGAAGTTGAAGATCCAAGTCTCAGTCTTGCGGGGTTGCCATGTGCTTCCATTGGGAACTTGCGCGAGGCATGTTCAAGAACTCACCGTGCAGTAAAAACTTTGCCCCAGAAGGTTGTTTTGGTTTTTTGCTGACACATTGATTAATCATAGCAAAGGCTACGATGGACCATGTTCGTGTGTTACTCATTGATGACATTGGGTCACCAAATCTTGGAGCCATGTGGAGTGCAGCATTTATGGAGTGGCAGACCTGGTGAGGCAAAGTTTCAGCTTGGTATGCCAGTCAATGTGATGTCAGGCACCTGATGCCTCCTTTGCCTCCTGTAAATGTCTCTGATGATGAAGATGATCAGCAGTTGGCGCTGCCGCCTGTTGAGCTTGAAGATGACGAGCCGGTGGCAGCTGTGGTACCACGCCGGCCCGGTCGAGTGAGGCGGCGCTTGGCAGAGTCAAGGCCCCTTGCTGTGCAAGAGCAGATCTTTTCGGAGCACCGGCGTCGCTTGACGCGGGTAGTTCAGGCAAACTGCAGGTGTCGAAATGCTGAATGCAGGAAAGCTTGGAGGGGACATGAAGTGCAAGGGGCTTTTGACGAACTCCTAGCAGAGCGAGTTCGGATCCATCAAATGCCAAAAGAAGAATGTGACCAAACTTTGTTCGATCTAATCAAGCAGCAACCTCCTCGGCGTTCTGAACATGAAGGGCAGCTCACATTGCTGGGCCACCTGGTTTGTCAGAGAGCATTTGTGTTGCTTTTGGGCATTGGCAAAGCTCGCTTCAGAAAATTGAGGAAGGCGTTTCTCGATGGTGAAAGCTGCCCTGGGGACATGCGTTTCGGTCCAAAAGAAGGTCTTCATGTGGCCCCAGATTCTGCCCGACCTCTTTGTGTTGAATTCCTACAGCGATTATACAGAACCGTGGCCGAACCAATGCCGGAGTTCAAAGGGGATGCTGCCGATGGCTCTTGCCAACGCATCAAGCGACGTGGGAAGCGGCCACGGCATTACCACAAGCAGACTGAGAAAGAAGAGCGAGGCTATCACCCCAATGCGAAGTTCCTTCCCCCCGGAACCATTGGTGAATATCTGGAACTTTGTCGGGCGGAGTACCCGGATGCAACCATCGGACGGAAGTGCTTCACAAAAGAATTTGGGCAGCACTTGGATAGCAAAGTTTTGCTTTGTTGATGCGAGTTTCAAATGTTGCTACTCTTGACCGGGGTCTTTGGGATGGTGCAGTTCTAAGTTGAAAAATCAAGTTCAAACAAATGATGAGTTGGAATGGCCAAATTCTTTCAGGCTTGGGAGGATACATTCCGCCACCTCTTGTATATACGCCCGAAGACACAGCATGCACGCTGCAATCAATGTTTGCGTCACAAGATGCTGATTCGTAAACTCAAAGATGAACCATTGGCGAGAAAAAGTCAGATGTTATTGTACAAACAACATTTGCAAAGGCAATATCGCGACCGCACTGTCTATTGGAGGTGTCGCAGCGATTCTTTGCTTCAGATGCGGGAAGACGGTGGCATTACAGTCTGCCTCATCCTAGACAGCGTTGACCACGCCAAATTTGGATACCCCAAATCCATGGGGCTGGCTGCAAAAGAGTTCTCAACTTTCATCAAGCCAACTTTGCAAACAACAGCTGTGATAGCTCACGGATATGGATGCTACTTATATCTCAGTGAAAATCGAACTGTTCATGATTCCAGTTGGACATGCGAAGTTTTGGCAGCAACTTTGAATTCTTTGATGACAAATTATGACCTTGACTGGAGAAAGGTTACATTGATCCTGGCTGGTGACAATTCATCGAAGGAACTCAAAAACAATACTGTTTTGAGGATGATAAGTGGACTGGTCTCTTCGGAGCGCGTGGCTGGGGCCGCTCTCTATACTTTAGAGAGTGGTCACAGCCACGAGGACGTGGACCAGTTTTTTAGCTCCCTGGCTTCCGCGGTGGCGTCCATGGCAGAAGTTTATACACCAAGGGCCTACGTTGAGGCCATCCAAGACTGGCTCAACACTTCTGGAATTCGTCCTCGTGAGAAGATCAAAGAAGCGAAGCTGGTTGACCGTGTCAGGGATTGGACGCTTTGACATTCGGAATGTTTTCTCTTCTGGGCCCTGTGTTAAATTGTCTATGTTGGGGACACTGTTTTTGTAGCTCTGAACCAAAGCGATGCCATCAACAATTGAAGAATCCGTGCTGTTATGTTGAGACCTGTCGGTTTTTTGAATAAACAAGAAGATTCCAAAGTTGCGAGAAACATATTTCTTATATCCCCATGGTTCCACTCCAGACTGTTTGCGAAATTTAACTGTCTGGATTGATAGTTTCTCCATCATCATGTTCTGAGGCGAGTGCACCTTCATACACTCTTCTATGCAAACCAGCTGGTGGGTGTGGGAGGACCAGGTGCTCCCCACGCTTTTGAATTCCGGCGAGCCCGCGAGTTCGATCTAGGACAGGATGTGATCTGAGTTTCCGGATACGATGAAATATGACTAGATTAAGAAGGCCAGTATAATAGCGAATGCCGTCCAAAAATATAAGCGGACTATGATCCGCTGAGCGGACTATGATCCGCTGAGCCGACTATGATCCGCTGAAGCTGCTCGGCTGGAAACCAAAACACTTGCCAGCTCAATGTGCCAGGAGAGATGGCGATGGTGGACAAGACTTTCTGGGACCGACAGAACGTGATTCTGTCGGAATGCGACACTGTCTTGAGGACACTGTGTTATCGATGTGCATATTTTGAACTTTGTATATAAGGAGGGCCGAAAGCCAGCCCCTGAGTAGGATAGGTAAAGGCTTTTGGAACAACACTCTTGGAATCGGCTGAAACCTGAAATTCAAGTGTGTATTCTTTTGTGATTTTGATTGGGTGTAGCAAACCCCAGTGGGGTGGGGGGATGGGTAGGGGCTAGGTCAGACATCATGTTTCAAAACCCATAATGAGAAATGAAACCCTGTTCAAAACACAATACATCATGAGAGTCACATCACTCTGCCTCCTCACACTGGCAGGATGAAGCAATATACGTCAGATGAGGAGTATCTTCCGCACACCATGTTGCACGTTGCCAGAAACGTGTTTCGAGACGTTTCCGATTTTGTTCCAAAGGGTTTCTTGGCTTGTCCCTATCGTGTTCAAGTACCATGGCGGATAGAGATTCTAGACGATTTCTCGAATGAAACGTTGCGTTTCTCGTAGTTTCTTCTAGACATGTCATCGCATGCGATCAACTCCTAACCCTGACATGCCGCCTGCTGAGTTTACAACCCAGATCGTGGTGCAAAAGTTGATGACCCTTGCAATGATCCTAGCAAACTCAGAAAGTTTGCTGATCGGATGAGTTACTTGCCATGTCTTGCTGTGCCGAACATTTGTGATGTGCGTTCGGCAACATGTAGGGCTTCCATTTTGGGAAAACTTTTTTTTAACATCATCCACCCCTGTGGGACCGTGCGTTCAGGCTAAAACAAATTATTTGATGGATACTTTTTGATAGTTTTTTCTGAAAGAAACGATGATGCCAACTGGTGAGTGAACATTTAAGGCATCCATTTTGGGAAAACTTTTTGACCATCGTTTGAGGAAATCCGTGCTGCCGCAGGGCGGCGTCTTTCTTCCACGACTGATTTGATGCGCGCCCCGTCTCAGGACAAGAGCCTTACTGCTTGCACGAGGCGGCGGATCATTTGGAGCGAATGGCCAGCAACACTGTTGAACGGATTGATCCCATGCCAGTGGGTATGTTTTTCGGAGCTGGTCCTGCAGTGGGCTGGGGGGCTGCGGCGCAGATTCCAGTTGGGATCGACTACAATCCCGAATCTCGCTTTTGTCTAGACATGCAGCAGTTGTTCACCCATTATTTTTTTTGAAATTTTCCATGAGAGGGGCCATCCATTTCGCCTCTTCGTTCCTCAGGATCCAAATGCAATGAACTTGCGACGAGAACAGCTGCCTCCAGCAGTATTGGCTCGATTTGAGAAACAACATATGATTCGTGAAAAGTATCAAGTAGCTGCTCGGCTGTGGGCAGGTGGCGCTATGTCCTGGGCTGCTGCCAAGCAGCTGGCCGATGAGGCGTTCCAAGAGTTCCCCGAGGAATAAAGAAATTGTAAACTTGGCAAAAGCCAATGTTTCTCGCAGCTTGGGATCACAAAACGCAGCTGCAAAAACCCGCTGATCATCACAAACCCGGCCTTCACGTGGAACAGCCAAGATCTGATGAATTCAAATTAGATTCATCTCAAAACCCAAGTGTTTTGCAGGTATTTATCCCGAACGACGCCTTCTGGACCTGCCGTTGTGATATGCAGGAAGATTACCATGAATTTTGTGATGAAAACAAATTGATTTCATCACACATGGAGTTGGCCTGGGAGGGATGGGGTTTATGATGAATGTTCCACGGCGATTCCATTATTTTGTGATGCGTCCAATGTTGAATCATGTTTGTTTGGATCCTAAACCCTAAACTCTACGGTTTTATCGGGCGGCCTCACGTTTAGAACGATGATGAATACTAGGTCACATGATGATATGGGTGCATTTTTTGTGATGAATCGGCGTTCGATTCATCACAAAAGTTTTGGGATCATGTGCTTCGGAGGTAGTATGCGGTTTTGAGATCATCCTAAACCCTAAACTCTACGGTTTTATCGGGCGGCCTCACGTTTAGAACGATGATGAATACTAGGTCACATGATGATATGGGTGCATTTTTTGTGATGAATCGGCGTTCGATTCATCACAAAAGTTTTGGGATCATGTGCTTCGGAGGTAGTATGCGGTTTTGAGATCATCCTAAACCCTAAACTCTACGGTTTTATCGGGCGGCCTCACGTTTAGAACGATGATGAATACTAGGTCACATGATGATATGGGTGCATTTTTTGTGATGAATCGGCGTTCGATTCATCACAAAAGTTTTGGGATCATGTGCTTCGGAGGTAGTATGCGGTTTTGAGATCATCCTAAACCCTAAACTCTACGGTTTTATCGGGCGGCCTCACGTTTAGAACGATGATGAATACTAGGTCACATGATGATATGGGTGCATTTTTTGTGATGAATCGGCGTTCGATTCATCACAAAAGTTTTGGGATCATGTGCTTCGGAGGTAGTATGCGGTTTTGAGATCATCCTAAACCCTAAACTCTACGGTTTTATCGGGCGGCCTCACATTTCGAAGGATGGCGCACACTACGTGACATGATGATACGGTTGCATTTTTCTGATGGATGCGATTCATCGCGCAAATTATGGGATCATGTGCCTCGGAGGTAGTATGCGGTTTTGGGATCCCACACCCTAAGCTCTATGATTTTATCGGGCGGCTTCACGTGCATATGCTATATAGAAAATGTTAGTGGATTATGATCAATTTTTCCATTGAATGATCATGAATTATGAAGGAAATTAAAATTTCATTGTTACTTTTGGGTCTAGATGTTGCAAATTTGTTTTTAGCAGCGGGCGACCAGTGCCCAAACAGGTTCCAGTAGCTTTCGACAATTGAGTTGTGGGAAACAGAGATGTCTTAGCTGCTTTCAGAATCATTTTCAGGGGGATGCATTCAATCCCCGTCCCAGTCAGGCTTTTGTGCTCTTAGCTTACTTGCGACCGTGACTTGCTGCCTTGTGAGTTGCCATGAAACGTAAATCCACGGGTGGTCAGAACAAGACACCTAGTAAGAAGCCGTCGCTTGAAGATCCTGATGCCGCGAGCCCGACCATCCTCTGCGATGAGAGCCGCGCGATGATCAAACTTATGGGCCAGTGGATGTCAATGACTCAGATATTTGTGAGTGTGTTGAAAGTTTTGCCCAAGCTGTTTCAGAGAAACATTTATCTACTTACCTGATGTTGGGGTTTCGTAGGCGGGACAAGATGGACTCCTTCAAGAGTTTGCCTGAGTTCTACGATTCGAAGTTTGAGACTGAAGAATCCCTCAAGAAGTTTTTGCAGTGGGCTGACACCACCTTTCCTCCCTGGAATGGAGTGTGCTTTGCCCTGTGCTTCGTTGAATTTTTGTTTCGTTGAGAACACATGAGCCAGAAACAAAAACAATGCTCAATCACTTGTGCATATTTTCCGTCCAGGACGTATTGCCAGAAGTCAGACCTCCTTGATAAGGGCAAGAGCGTGCACCTTCGACCATGGCACTTCAGTTACCATGGAGACAGCGGCTTTCGTGGAATCGTTGATCCGGTCATGTGCTCAGAAATCTCCTTGCTTACTATGTGTGTTAATCTGTGTCATGATAAATTGTCTAAGGAGCAGATGCTGCAGTTGGTCGAACTTGTGAGCTGCCAAGGGCCGGGGCCTTCCGATTTTTGATGACGTGTGTTCCAGATTTCATGTGATGTTTTTTTGCGCGACATTGAATGGCGAATGTTGGGGCTGAGGTTCTTATCAGATGCAAATGTTGGAGCTGAGAAGATCCTCATTTCGGCGCCGGTGGGCGGCATGTGCGGCAGTAAGCCGAACTTGGAAGCATCTGATGTGACAATTGATCCCCAGGACATGCCTGGGCCCATGAGTTTGTTGCTGGTGAAAGGCTGGAACAGGAGTTTCGCAGCCTGGACCGTGATGACAGCCATGTATGACAGCGATGAAATCATGCAGGCGGGATAACCGTAACCTTGATTAACAACATTCGTGAACATTTGTTTCAAGGATGCAACGGTCTATGTCTATGTCCAACTTCAAGACTTGAGTGACTGAGCGATTTGCAGGCTTGCCCAGACAATGTGAGAGCGTTGGGTGCCTAGGGGTGAAGTTTCTTAGTCATTATCCTTGTTGACCATTTTTGCAAGCCTGGTGAGGTCGCTCGGATGCATTCACGCCGCGGTGCAGATACCAGACCCGCAGCAGCCAGATGGAGTTTTGGCCCTGGTCGTTGCCAACCGAGGCAGTTCAAGTTCCATGCTTTGCTGAATGCAGTACTGCTTTCAATGTTTCCAGATCATATCTTCTTGAAAATTTCGGTGCAGGATTGACCATGAATGCGAAAGTGCGCAAGCGCCCCAACTGCTTCAATCTGTTACATCAGTTGAAACTGATGGGCAAGTATGGCGCTGACATGGAGGAGGCGCGCGCGTGGTGACGCGCCGCGCTTTTGACGTGTTGCAGCCCTGGTGCAGGTATGGGAGGACGTTTCCACCTTCCAAACCGCATACAGCCTTGGCAGCGGTGAAGCCGCTGCAGCCTTTAATTTGCTCACAGAAGTTGACAGGTCAGTTTGCAATCAGTTGCAAAAGCTGGTGCAGTACCTTGACGGTAATTGAAACATGTGAGGATGCGGGTGTTTCCAGTCAGTGTAACTTGTGGTGTTTTGGGTTGACATGTATGTTATTGGTGCTCAGGCAATGGGGCTTTTTCAAGCTCATGAGCCACGAGCCCATCAAGAACGGCATTTTCAACTCGTCGTTCAACTCCGGCACAGGCATTTTCAGCGCATGGGAGCCGCATCTTCTGAATACAACCGAGGTGTGTTCTCTCTTAGTGGAAAGAATGAATGCAGACTACCAAAACCTTGGCCCCAAATGCAGAACTCCTTTCACACAGAAGAGCTTGGATCCTTTTCCATAGTTATAGCATTTGTTTTTTCTGGCAAATCATATTGAGGTGGTGCGTACCAGTGTATAGCTATAGGTCTACAAGCGGTCTGAGAACCGCTCGCCCGAGGAAAACCTTCAACGAATTTCAGCAGCTTTCTTGGCTGCGTTGGAGGCATTCCGTGGAAAGGTGCCAGATGATCACTTTCAGCAAGAGTTGCCATCACTGAAGGCAGCGTCTCTAGGCACAGATGAAAAACACATTTCCCCAGGCACTGATTTCCTAATGTTAGATTAAAATTGTTGAGCCCACGTGGCGCATCCATTGCGTAAGTTGGAGTCAAGAATGGTCGGTCACGAAATCCCAGGTTCATGTCCAAACATTTGGACTCGGATTTGTCTTGCATGGTCGAACGCACGGTGCCCCCCGTGCAGCTGGATAGCATCGGCAAATTTCGCAGCAGCCTTTTCAAATTCCAAAGGAAGGCCGGATAAGTTGATATTGAAATTGATTTGTGAGATGAAACTTTTTAGATGAGATTTGATATTGATATGAAGTTGTGATATGAGATCTTGTGCAGGTGATTTTTGTCAAGCCTGTGTATTGCCTCCTTTTCTTTTCTCCTTGCTTCAGGTGCAGGAACAGAAAGATGCTGAGACAGAACGTTTGGATTCCGAGATGCGCCAACTCAATCTGAAGCAGTTGGAATCTAAGGTGGTTTCAGATTTGTCGAAGATGACGGAGTGGCATTCCCGATTCCAGGATGATGCCAATCGCCAGGGAAATCTCGATGTCAGGTATTTGTCAGACAGGTACCAAAGAGGTGTCGACTTTCTTGCCCGCTTTTCTGACGAGAAGCACAAGTACCACTTGCTGGAGGGAACACACGACACGTGCCCGGCAGAGATCTTGAAGTTTTCTAGCCGTTTCCGCGAGGGTGCTGCAGCTTACCCGAATTTTGGCTGCGCGAAGACTTTGTGTTTCAAAAAAAAATCAATCATATTTGTGCGAAAAAATACACTGTGTGTTTTTTGTTCATGTGCCTTCCAATTTCACATTTGGTTACCAAGGCTTACTTTGCTGGTTCTGGACGCGACTTGCTGGCCCGGCCGCGCCCCGTTTCAATTATCGCAGACAGTTGGGAGGTTGTTAAAACTCTAAGTTAATGGGAGGTTTTGCATTTGTAAGTTGACATCTACTTTGGCTTCATCAGCTGAGACACATCCTACATGGTGGCAGCAGTGGATGCGATCAAGTGCATATGCAACACAACGGACAATGCAGCAGCCCTGATCCTGGGGCCCTTGATCCATTCCAACGTGCATTTGAAAGCGATTGTTGACAAACGCCGCGAGTTGGAAGACAAGATCATGCAGTATCTAGAATGCGTTTTATCGATTCGAGATTGTTATCGAAGTGCATTCTCATCGTAGAATTGATGTGACTCACAGTGTATGATTCTCAGTGAATTCTCTTTGTGGATGATTCCGAAGAAAAGCCTTCCCCAACATGGACTTATGCCAGAAGATACAATAGTAGGTCTATCTTAGAAGATTATCATTATGTGTCATTTGATTTCTTCGATTTGTTCAGTGTCAAACATGTGCTCTCCTTTCCCCTTTCTCCAACATGTTGTGTTAATAGTCTTTGACACTGACTGACAACATGCAGCAATGAATTCTTGGCAGGTCGCTGGAGGGCTTTGAAGCAAGCTTGACTTTTGTGGACACGGGGCATGCTGGCGATAAGCGCAAGAGAAACCAGACTTGTCTTTCAACCAGCATTAAAAGATCCAACATTGAATCCAGTATGTAATCAAATTTGCTCAGTTCTGACAGTTCTTAAGGTGAAATTCGTTTTCAAGCTCAGTGTTTTTGCTAGGTTGGCTGGCAGTTTCATCGCTGCACACCGACTCTCCATGGACGAAGTCGAAGGTCACTGCAGGTACCATTGGACCTGTTTCCAGAGCAAGAGTTTCAGAGCTACAGGTGTTCGAGGACAAGCCATTGAGTCCATCTCACCGAGTCACCCGCCATGCTTCAGTGTTTCAGATTGCGGCGGACAAGTTTCCGCTGAGCGGACAAGTTTCCGCTGAGCGGACAAGTTTCCGCTGAGCGGACGAGTGTCCGCTCTGCTGGCAGCGTTTCTGCTCCATGCAAAGCTCGTGCCTTTTCCACAACCAAGGCTATGCAACGCGGAATCCAATCTACCATGGAGATCATTGACTGTGTCCTGGATGGTTTGACTTTGGCGCCTTCTCAAAAGATCTTGGTGTGTGACATGCTGGTCAACAGGTTCCTTAGCCCTTTCAAAGCGGTTTGATAGAACATTAAAACAATGATTTGTTTTACATTGCTGTGGTTTATCCATTGCATTTGGCCAGTGAAATATGATTCAAGTTTGCATTTCAAGAGGAGCTCTCAGGGGTGAATGCGGTAGGAACATTGATGTTTGATGTATGCCATTCTGACACTTCTCAGTTTTGCTCTACTTTGCGCCAGCTCATGCAATTTGTCTACAGTGTTTCAGCAAGTTGTTTTCCAAGAATCTTGAGGTTCAACGAATGGGGGTTGGCATGTTGGAAGAAGCAGGTGCCACGGTTGAGCAACGCTTCAGACACCAAGCCTGACGTGCACTTCATGGGCTTCATTTTGCAAGACGACAAGCCAGACAACATCCTGTTGAAGGTTCCCAACACTTGGCATGGCCAGGCGATGACTGTGCCTTAATTGAATCAATTAAAGAACTGTGTTTCGGGAAAAGGTTCAAGAGTCAAATTTCTCGATCATCTCTTTGTTTTTCTGGCCCACTGGCTGTCCTAGGAGTGGTGGGATTCTAGCAGCGAAGCGGGTGCCAAGACGCGCCCTCGCACACCCTTTGCCGAGCAGCGCCCCACGCTGGAAATCTTGACATTGGATGGCAAGATGTTGAAGCGCCTTAGTTAATATTTCTAGCTTCTTGAATTTAATTGTTGCTCACCTGGAAACCAAATCCTAATCCCAAACAAGTTGACCCATTCTCTCATTAGACTCCTGCTGATTCCGCCCAAGGATTCCGCAGGTCGTGCAAGCAGAATATCTGGCGGATCCTAGTGTTTTGAGCCCTTTGCAGCAGCAAGTGAAGGCCTGGAATGATGCACGTTCCACGGCTGCTGGCGCCCCGTCTTCGCCAGTTGTTGCAGCAGGTTCCAGCAGCAGGACTGGTAGCACACCAGCAGACAACCGTACGAACTGCAGGCCTATCTTTGGAGATGATGAGATGCCAATCAGCACCGGCAAGACATTCGAGTTTTCCGAGGATTGCATTGTGCCAATGGATTCATTGACAGAGTCTTTGGGCTGCAAAGATCTTTCGTGCGCATGGTCTGTTAATACTTGTTCAACGTGCTTCGATGTGGTTTTGTTAAACCAAGACACGGTTTGGCTTGTTGGTGCCAGGCTGAGTGGCTGCTGCCAGTCAACCTGCAATGCATCAGTGTGGTGCTACGCCACGGCTGATGGAAAGCTGTACTTGGTGAACAAGTCAGATCAGCCATTGACTTTGCCAGCTGGCGAGCTCTTCGGGTTCGGCTCCGGAGCATTCGAAGAGAAAGTGACAGGTAGATGTTAGAAACTCATGGTGTGTGCTTCTGTTAAAACATAAAGTTTTGGGTCTCAGCATTGCAACAAGATTAAAATAATAAAGTCCCTGGCCAGGCGTTGCAAAACTATTGAACAACGATTGGATTCCATGGCTTTTGGCTTCGGACGGTGATCTCGTTCTGTACCAGGATTCTGCAGGTCAAAAGAAGCCTTTGCCGTTGGCTGAAGTGTTTTGCATCCTCGCCCAGAAGGAAGGCATCATGAACATTTCTACGGTGGACTACTCTATGAGACAGAAAGTGACGCCTGAAGGGGAATCTTTGCATTTTCGCTACGAGGTAGTCTCCAAGACAAAAGTGAATTGCTTCGTGCCGAAGACTGTCGAGTTTGCCGACCCCATGAACATTAAAGCGTCATCTTTTGGCACCGTGTTCAACGGCAAATTGACTGCGGTTCCGCGCAGCATCCATGCGAAGATTCTATGGGAGGTCCTTGGGTTATCAAATGTGCATTTCGATCTATCTTCCAATATGGTTTTCATCCTTTTATGAATTTGTCAGAAGTGTTGCCGTCATTTGATGAGCTATTATCAGATTCAGTTGTTGGAAGCTGTGAGTTGTTTTCCAGTCAAGCTCTTCATGCAGGTGGTTGTGGAAAACCAAGTTCCAGCAGTGCTACAGCCGCGCAAGTGTAAGTTTTGGTGGCTGAGCGAAACCACTTTGCGACCCGAGAGCGCTCACTTGATCAAATTTGAGTGAGTTGGCACGGCTTGCGTGAGTCTTAGCCAATTGTGAATGGCCACTTCAAGATCAAAGCATTGAGTTGTGAACTTTCCAAATGACATACTAAGTGGGTGCTGGTTGCGTTTTTTACTTGATTGAACATTGATGTTTCTGCAGAATTTTTGAACTTAATTCTAAACTGGTTGCTTCAGTTGCTTTGAGTGGTCCATTTTTTGGAGCTTCCGATTTGATGGCTGTGCAGCTTTCGGCGACTCGTGTATGCCGAACGCCAGCCATGGCCTAGACGCGATTTCTTGGCCGCGCATCCTGAGAAACTCCCAATTCTGCGAAGTACTGGGTCCAACTTTGGTTCCTTCTCATATGAGCTTTCGTGGGTGGGGTGTTTAGTTGGAAAATTTGAAGACATGTGGACAAGGAATCCAATTTCTTTTGCCCGTTCACGATCTCCAGGCTCCAGGTTCAGTTTAGTTGGCGGTTCGAACTTGTTTGATGGCATTGAAAGAAATTCGGGAAGACGAATTGTCTGACCAGGAGGCGTCAGCGGCTGCTCCTGCTCGATTGCCCGAAGCTGCAGATACCCAGCTCACTAGCGAGGCAGACACCAAGAGATCTGAAGAGAAGAAATCAGAAGAGAAAGCGTTTGAAGACAAATCTGAAGAAAAGACAGGTAAAGAGAAGGCAAAGCCTAAGGGCAAGGCAAAAGGAAAGGCAAAAGGAAAGGCAAAGGCTGTGAAGTCAAAAGCTAAGAAAAAAGCTAAGCCAGATAATCAGAAGAAGAAGACAGATGAGGACAACGCTGAGAAACTTTGTGAGGAAAAAGATGCCACCAAGAAGCGTCCTGCCGCAGCACCAAAGGCTTTGAAACGCCCAGCAGCCGCAAGCAAAGCAGACAAAAGAACCGTTGTGTCTGCGCACAGAAAGTATTTTAATCGAGACGATACGACTGGAATTCTTCTCAAGTATTCCGATGGCTCGCAGCAACAAATGCTTGTGGCCACGACCTCAGCTTGAGAGCAGAGATGTGTTTTACAAATTTGTGGGTGTTTTAATTTGTTGGCGTGCACGGAGCCGCACGTGCCTAGTTTTTTTCCTATCAGCCTTTCAGGTCAGACCAGTGGAAGGCGCGACATCAGATGTTATGCATGAGATTGTGGAGCCTTTGCAGCAATGGAACAGACAAGATGACGTGGGGGTTGCTATTGGGAGTTCAAAATCGGAAGACTGAAGCGCAGACGGATTAAGACATTAACACCCTATATGTGATTGAACAATCAACCATTTGATGAGTACCCAACCCATTACACTTCGTGTTTTCTCTCCTTTGCCCTGTGTTCTTCTTCAGGAGGCTGCCCGCAAAGCCTTTCTTGACCCTGATGCCACACGGGAATCTGTTGGCATGCAAGTGGAAACTTGGAATGAATGAGATTCCGGATTTCGTTTGAGATTAAGTTTTGGATCCATCCTCCATGGCAATCCTTGATCATGACAGTATGTTCAGCCAGTTCCCTGCAATATGATTTTTACAAGTTTGCTTCCCTTGGCTACCAGGAAGCGATGCGTGCAGCAGCTGCAGCTGCAGCTAAGAAGAAACCTGAAGCAGCTGCACCGTCGAAAGAACCGAAGTCCATGGATGGCGCAGTGGATGACGCCATGGATGAGGAGGCGGGAGAGGAAGAAGTCCCAGCAGAGGAAGATGCAACTGAAGATGCTGAGTGAATAGCTGCTTCAACATCCTAAGAGATGTGTTGAAAGACTTCTGCTACATGTTGCGACAGATGGAGGAAAAAAATGAGTGAGAACCAGGGATGGTTTTTGTTTTTGTTGCATCAAGCGGTCGTCGCACCGCTGAGCTGCATGAAGCAGCTGGATTGGGAAACAAAGCTCACAGACCATTACAATATAATATTAGAATCCTTTTCTTTCCTTGCCAGACCAACGCTATGAAATTTGTTGCTGGTTGAAACTGATTCATGGGATGCTGAAGTCGGGGGATGGGGGGGCCTCCTTGGAATTTGGTGTCATAAAAAATTAAACCTTTAGATCGTTGGGGTTTGGCCTGGTAAGTTTGAGAGTTTACCCGTTTCTAGTTGAGGTATGGGAAAACATCGCCAAATGGTTGGAGCCAACCGTTGAATTCAGAACAAATAAGAATACGAAAAGCTAAGTTCAAAATATTTCCAACATATAGTGTCGAGCAACATGCTGCCAGCATTGCATTTGGAAGGCATTACATTAAGTAATGTCAAACTCCCAGGGGTTAATGTCACGGATTTGGCTGGCAGCCGGTTCCTTGGCATCATATTTTGGCAAAATTAGGCCAGGTTTTTGAAAAGAAAAACAATGACAATAGCAATGGCAACCCAGACAGTACAACAACCGATGGTGCCACGGTGTAACATTGATAGTGCAGACATGAGATGCAGCAACCAGCGGCGCCACCGTGTGGCATTGAATTGGTAGCACAGACATGAGCTGCAGCAACCGGTGGCGCCACGGTGTGGCATTGGTAGTGTGGACATGAGCTGCAGCGACCGGCCCCACGGTGTAACATTGAGACATTGATAGCAAACAAGAGTGGCAGCCAGGGGTGGAAGCCAAAACCCCGGTTGCAAACGAAAACCCCGATTACCAGGCACAAGCCTTAAGATCATCCACGTATATAGCCAATAACAGCTTCAACTTAGGATGAAAGTACATTGAAGGCCATTCCTCACCAACGGGAATGAATCCCAACACTTTGACATTAGAATCACAGTGTTGTTCCCACATGGTACCCGCGTCCGGGTGACCATATAGGGCCTTCACCAACCTGACAACAGGTCTTCGAAATTGTTTGATGGGTACATCACTGGGCCAAGCATCATCGGGAAGTTCAACCCAACACTCAGGACCGGTAAGGACAGCCTGAATGTAAGCTTGGATCGCATCCGCAACTTTAATATCATTCTTCGGTAGACAACCATAGAAGTCAACCCAACGTGATGCCTCAAACGAAGCCGGCGAGTTACCCAAATCCTGGAAAAACGCAGCTTCCCAATTTTGGTTCTTGACTTGGTTACCCAATAGAACACCTCTACCTTTATATTTTCGTCTTGGATCACCCTTGGGCAGTTGATGGTTCTTTTCAACACAGATACCATGAACTCTTGCCATGTGAACCTCTACTCCCTTCTTCTTGGCTTCACGTACAACATCATCATATTCTCGGATCTTGGTGAAATCATATACCCCTGCGTCGCGTTGACCTTTCCATTCCTTCTGCATTGACGCATATGCTTC